>JAXFYN010000262.1:48158-340667 GCA_036172215.1 Camellia granthamiana | reverse complement strand
GCGGAGTGAGCTTAGTGGTCTACTTGCTAATCTTTCGATTGGTGAGGTTGATGAGACTCATATTGTGTTGCCAAGGGTGGTTTGTGAGTACTCGGACGTCTTTCCCGAGGATCTTGTTGGTTTGCCACCGCATCGAGAGATTGAGTTCTCTATTGACCTAGTGCCCGGCACGGCGCCAATTTCTATGGCACCTTACCGTTTTGCCCCAGCCGAGTTAGTTGAGTTGAAGATTCAGCTTCAGGAGTTGCTAGATAAGGGCTATATCCGTCCTAGTGTTTCTGTAACGCCCTCAAAATAACAACATAAAACCCAACAATATAGATATGCATTGTTATATATAAGATCCACATTCTTCCATTAACAGAGTTTCATTACAAAAGTATTACATGTTAACAACAAAAGCAAATGCCCTAAGGGCTTACAGCTTTCCAAGTTAACACTTGGTTACAAAAAAGTAGAGTACTAACTCATTTACACATTAAGCCCTTGGCTTGAATTTACATGTAATACATCAAAAAGACAACAAAAAAAGTCTTCCCGCCCCTAGCCTCCCAAGCTATGTCCTTGGAGGTGGCATGCTACCTTTACCTGAAAATGATATTCCCATATAGGGTGAGCCACAGCCCAGTAGAAATACACTAAACCAGTTATGAATAATGACTAAAAGATTAGCAGTTGATAGGTGGCCAACACTTTACATTTTCATTCCCCATTTCCTTACAAATTCTCAATTTATAACCATGGCTCAGAACCTGGCCAACAACTCATGTGGGACAGTAACTCATGTCCAACAATTACGCATTTCACAAAAGACAAGCATACTAGCTATATCAATACTTCCAAAGACAAGCATAAGAGCTGTGTCAACACATCACTAGATAAGCATATGAGCTATATCTCTGGAGTCCATCCCCTATCTTCTCCCAAACAACATCCGGTTTAGAGGTCCATCCCCTATCTTCCCCTAAACCGTGGAGTACATCCCCTATCTCCTCCAACACAACACACAATGCATATAAACAATTATTATACACATTAATCAATACATAAATTTAATGTATTCCTTCAACCGTCACACTCAATGACACACTTCAATGATCAGTTTTAGTTTGCCTAATCATCATGCATTGTCTACAACAATCAAGACTATCCTCCACCGATAGCCCAAAGCAGTTATTTCTATACAGAAAATAAATGCGACTAATGGATATAAAATCAACATTTCAATTCCTCATTTCTTACAATTAATTATCCCACTTAATTAATCAATGTAATTAGGACATTTTCCATAATTAACATTACAACCCTTAGGTTCCATTTTCCATCACTATTTCAACATTAATCCCATGTTTCTACACCAAACATACCTCTAGGTTCATTATAAATAAACCCCAACTTTTGTAAAATTACACAAAGGCCCAATGTTTTCTCAAAATTACACAACAACTTCCAACACATCAAAATGCTAAAATTAAAAGACAAAATCCATAAAGAGGAGTAGGATATCCCTACCTCAAAGTTTGAGCTCAAAGGAGATGAAGACCCAACACCCAACTTGCTCCAAAACCAAATATTTTCAGATTAAATCGAAGCACAAGTCACCCTCTATCTTTTTAACAAAGGACTTAGGGTAGGAAATCACCCTAGGTAGATCAAACCGTAGAGAGAGAGTAAGTTTAGAGAGAGAGGGTCTCAAATTTTAGATGAAAAGTTATGAAAAAGTGAGATTTGGTTCGGCTGCTGCTAGCTGATATAAACAGGCTCGCTCGAGCGAAGCCTTGGTCGCTCGAGCGACCAGACACAAGAAACTTCCCTCGCTCGAGCGAAGACACGCTCGCTCAAGCCAACAGTTCAAATCTTCCGATTTGCAACACGACGCTCGCTCGAGCGAAGAACCGCTCGCTCGAGCGAAGAACGAACCAGATCGCTCGAGCGAAGAAAAGCTCGCTCGAGCCAAGAAATGCAACTTTCAGGTCTGAGCCAGACGCAATCGCTCGCTCGAGCGAAGCCACTCTGGCTCGAGCCACCAGACACAAAAACCAACTCTCGCTCGAGCGACCAAACCCTCGCTCGAGCGACCAACCAAAAACAGAAGCTCGCTCGAGCGAAGAACAGCTCGCTCGAACGAAGACCCAAAATTCTGGGCAGCAACACTTGGTTCCCAAACACAACCAACCTGTAACAAACCTGTCCAATACATCTTATAACTCAAATACAAAGTAGGAAAGGATGTAAACAAGACAATACTCAACTACTAACATCCACGGACACATGTCCGGATCACTGTACTATAAGGGGGTAAACCCGGGATCGCTATAACCTCCCCCCCCTTAAAGAATTTCGTCCCCGAAATTAAGAACAAGTTTTTTTTTGAAAGCAAGTTTTTCTCCATTTTAAACAATGTTATAACACAACATCAAACAATTTGACCCATTACCGGTCATCCCATCCCTTATCAAGAGACATTTCACAATACATATATTTCAACATGCATTTTCTTTCCATTTCAACCATTTCCAACATACATGGTTCATAATTCATATCAGAAGCAATAATCATGATACATTTCCATTTCTACTATATATTCAACACATGCAATGTTATACAAACCTCCAATTCAAGGTAAGTTCTACAATACCTCCACAAACCAAAACATTCACAATGTTTTACAACTTAAGACATATTTAATGATCTTAAAGTTCAACAATACATCCATATATATAACATAAGTTCAAACTTCTACAAATAGGTCCGGATATTTCTCTCGGACCTCCAACTCACGTTCCCAAGTGGCCTCCTCCACTCCGTGATGTTTCCACAAAACCTTTACCAAAGGAATGGTCTTGCCACGCAGGACTTGATCCCGCCTATCCAAGACCCGAACCGGTCTCTCCTCATATGAGGCATCCTCATCTACCTCTAAGTCGGTCCAATCCAACACATGTGATGGATCCGGCTCATACTTCCGAAGCATACTCACATGAAACACGTCATGAACTCCGGATAACTGTGGCGGCAAAGCTAAGCGATAAGCAACCTCGCCAATCCTCTCAAGGATCTCAAAAGGACCAATAAACCGAGGGGATAGCTTCCCACTCTTCCCAAACCTCATCAAACCTCGCCTAGGTGATATCTTCAGAAAGACATGGTCACCCATCTCAAACGCCAACGGCCTCCTCCTACGGTCAGCATAAGATTTCTGACGACTCTAGGCTGTAACAAGCCTCCTACGGATAAGCTCAACTTTCTCCGTCGTCTCCCTAACCAACTCTGGACCCAACAGAGGTGCATCACCCACCTCGGCCCAACAAACTGGAGACCTACATGGTCGGCCATACAAGGCCTCAAACGGTGCCATACCGATGCTAGACTGAAAACTGTTGTTGTAGGCAAACTCCACCAATGGTAAGTGCCTCTCCCACGTCCCACTGAAATCAAGGACACAACCCCGAAGCATATCCTCAAGGATCTGAATGGTACGCTTGGACTGTCCATCAGTCTGAGGATGATACGCTGTACTAAAGGTCAACTTAGTACCCAAGGCACTCTGCAAACTCTGCCACAACCTGGCAGTAAAACGAGGGTCTCTCTCTGAGACAATCGTCACTGGGACCCCGTGCAACCTCACTATGTCCCGAATATACAAGTCGGCAAGATGATCTACCGAATCTCTCACGCGCATAGGAATGAAGTGCGCCGACTTAGTCAACCGGTCTACAATCACCCAAATAGCATCACTACCCCGCGGAGTCCTCGAAAGACCTACAACGAAGTCCATAGTGATATGCTCCCACTTCCACTCGGCAATAGGCAAGGGTTGCAACAAACCCGCTGGCCTCTGATGTTTGGCCTTTACTTGCTGACAAGTAAGGCACTTAGACACGAAAACTGCCACATCTCTCTTCATACCCCGCCACCAGAACTGGCGACCTAAATCCTGATACATCTTAGTACCTCCCGGATGCACCGCAAGGCGCGAATGATGAAATTCTCGGAGTACCTCCTCTCGGCAAGACTCTGGCACGAACAAACGGTCTCGGTATCTCACACTCTGGTCGGGGATACACTGCCAGACCCTTCTCAACCTTCCCACTGGAGATTTTCTCTCGGAGGGATTCTACCTCAAGGTCACCTCTCTGTGCCTCTACCACTCGAGTCACAAGTGTAGGCTGCGCAACAACTGAAAACAAGGCCGCAGCCTCAACGGATTCGCCCAGAAGCAAATCAAACTCGCCAATTGTCCCCAACATCTCCCACTCCCGGATGGCTACACAAGCTACATCACTAATGGATTTTCTGCTAAGGGCATCGGCCACAACATTGGCCTTCCCTGGGTGGTAGTGCAACTCGAAGTCATAATCCTCAATAAACTCCATCCACCTCCTCTACCTCAAATTCAAGTCTTTCTGTGAAAACAGATATTTCAGACTCTTGTGATCCGAGAACACCTCGAATCTCTCACCATAAAGGTAGTGCCTCCAGATTTTCAAGGCAAAAATCACAGCTGCTAACTCTAGGTCATGCGTAGGGTAATTTTTCTCGTGAATTTTTAACTGACATGAGCCATAAGCTACCACTTTCCCCTCCTGCATCAACACACAACCCAAACCCTCTCTTGAGGCATCACAATAGACTGCGTAACCCAACCCCCTCTCCGGAATAATCAAAATTGGAGCGGTGGTCAATCTAACTTTCAACTCCTGAAACGACTTTTCACAAGTCTCACTCCATACAAATTTGACTCCCTGCCGAGTCAATCTAGTCAACGGTGAAGCTAACCTGGAGAAATCTTTCACAAACCGACGGTAATACCTAGCTAATCCCAGAAAACTGCGGATCTCAAACACACTCTTAGGCTGTGCCCAATCTTGCACTGCCTCAGTCTTGGATGTATCAACAGACACCCCTTCCCCGGAAACCACATGGCCTAAGAACTTGACTTCTCCTAGCCAGAACTCACACTTCCCAAATTTGGCATACAGCCTATGGGCTCTAAGTAACTCAAGCACCACTCTCAAGTGTGCCTCGTGCTCCTCCTCTGAAGGTGAATAGATAAGAATGTCGTCTACAAAAACGACTACAAAACGATCCAAGAATTCCCGGAAGATCCGGTTCATCAAGTCCATAAAGACTGCTGGTGCGTTGGTAAGCCCAAACGGCATTACCAAAAACTCATAATGGCCATACCGCATTCGGAATGCCGTCTTCGGAATGTCCTCCTCCCTGACCCTCAATTGGTGGTAACCCGATCTCAAGTCTATCTTAGAGAAACAACGGGAACCCTTCAACTGGTCAAACAAATCATCTATACGGGGCATAGGGTACTTATTCTTAACCGTAGCCCGATTCAACTTCCGATAATCGATACACAATCTCAAGGCACCATCTTTCTTTTTAGCAAAGAGGGCCGGTGCTCCCCACGGCGATACACTAGGGCGAATGAAGCCCTTATCTAGCAATTCTTGGAGTTGAACTTTCAACTCAATTAACTCTGTTGGAGCAAAACGGTAAGGTGCCATAGAAATCGGCGCCGTGCCGGGCACTAAATCAATAGAGAACTCTGTCTCTCGGTGAGGTGGCAAATCAACAAGATCCTTGGGAAAAACATCCGAGTACTCACAAACTACCCTTGGCAACACAGTCTGGGTCTCATCACACTCACCACTCTCAAAGCTAGCAAGTAAACCACTAAGCTCACTCCGCCCTCGCGGATCATACCCCGGTGGCACAACACTACCAACCCGGTCTCCCAAGAAATGAAAACACTCCCCGCTCACGATACAATAAGTGACCCTCTGGCAGTAGCAATCAATAACTGCCCGATATGACGATAACCAGTCCATATCCAAAATAACATCAAAGCCCTTCATGGGCATAACTACAAATGGAAACGGAAGCCGATGGTCGGCGACCTCAATATCACAACCTCTACATCCGTGTTTCAAGATCAACTCACCCCCAATAGGTGACACAACACAAATAGGAGACGCCAATAGTGCTAACTCCAACTCCAACACAGATGCAAATGCAAGCAGATACAAAAGAATGAGATGCACCCGTATCAATCAACACTCTAGCAACCGAGTTGCAAAACAGAAAGGTACCTCTCACTACTGATGGAGCCGGGTACCAAGTCCTGCACGGTAACAGCATACACGCGCCCTGTAGGCCCCTGATCAACCTGCTCACCTCTAGGAGCATACGACTGCTGCACTGACTGGGACGATGAAGCCCCCGGATTGGCCCTCGAGGCCTACACAGACTGAGCTGGCTGAAAACCCTGCGTCTGTCTAGAACCAGACGCTCCTGAAGTGGCACTCAACTGTGGGCAAAACCTCTTCAGGTGCCCAGGCTGTCCACACTGATAACAAGACAAGGGCTGCCCCCTGCCCAAACTCTGACTCTGCGGTCTGGCTGAAGAAGATGCAGCTCTCTGACCTCCGCCCTTCAGCGGGCAAACCGAAGCCTTGTGACCCAACTGGCCACACTTGTAACAAGTGAACTCTCCCTGATTGCCTCTCCCCGAGCCTGCACTCGGCACTGGAAAGGTTGATCTAGAAACTCCACCCTGAGACTGCTGAGGGTTATAACCCCTCTGTTTCCTGCCATCACCCTGGCCCTCTTGGCCCCCTCTTGGAGCCTCCATGTTGCTCCTCATCCTCCTCTTTCATCATGATCTCGGTATGGGCTGTAGCATCCACCAGACGCCCATAATCCCGAATCATAGACCCTACAACTCTCAGCTTGAGGCCACGCCTCAACTTCTTCTCAAATTCAATGCAACGGCGTTCCTCAGACGCCACCAACTCAGGTGCGAACCTGGACAAGCTAGTAAATGAGGCCTCGAACTCAGCCACTAACAAACTGTTCTGCTTAAGCTGGCAGAACTGATCTCGCAGCTTCTCCCTGACTGCCGAAGATAAGAACCTCTCCTGGAAAGCATTCACAAAAGCCTCCCATGTAGCTCCTATGCGACCCTTGGTGAACTTCCACCACTGACCCGCATCCCCTTTCAGCTGGAAAGATGCCAAGGTCGCCTTTAACCCCCCGTCTTCGATGCCAAGCATCTCAAACGTCTTCGTTGTCTGTTCGAGCCATTCATCTGCTTTAAGCGGCTCTTTAGGATCACCCATAAATTCATCCGGATTAGACCGGAAAAACTCCCTCTTCAGAAAGGAGGGTCCTGCATCTGCAACAACAACCTGAGCCTGATTCTCAGTTCTGAGAATACCTACTGATTCCCTGAATGCCCCTGCTATCTCTCGGGCTAAAGCGCCCATAGCCTGCTGGCCTACTGGCTCGGCCACATTGGCCTGACCAACCCCCTCCTGCACTGCCGGAATCTCCTCTGGCACCGGCACCTCTTGCCTACCCGGCCTACCACACCTACCGCGTCCTCGTCCTCGGCCTGACATCCTAATAAAGGAAAACAAAGACGTTAGCACATTAATAAATGTGCCGAAGCTAAACACTCGCGTCCTAATGCATTGGACAACAGTAATTCACTCCACGTAAGCACATAATCACATAAGCACCTACGAACTTCATTCCCGGATAATGATAGTCCCAAAGCGTTACTAGAGTTCCGGTTAGAAACAGCATTGATCAAGTGCTTTTCCAACAAGACTCCCAGAAACCCAAGGATCCAATCAACATCCTAGAAATTAAATCCCATACCCAAATAATCACATAAGCATGTTATCAATTTAAACACATGGCAGATGACTTTACACCTAAGTCTCTTTCAAGCGAGACAAACCCATTGTGATTCTAATCACTTCCTACGTACCCAAAGTATTCGAACCCGGTACGCTCTGATACCAAGTTGTAACGCCCTCAAAATAACAACATAAAACCCAACAATATAGATATGCATTGTTATATATAAGATCCACATTCTTCCATTAACAGAGTTTCATTACAAAAATATTACATGTTAACAACAAAAGCAAATGCCCTAAGGGCTTACAGCTTTCCAAGTTAACACTTGGTTACAAAAAAGTAGAGTACTAACTCATTTACACATTAAGCCCTTGGCTTGAATTTACATGTAATACATCAAAAAGACAACAAAAAAAGTCTTCCCGCCCCTAGCCTCCCAAGCTATGTCCTTGGAGGTGGCATGCTACCTGTACCTAAAAATGATATTCCCATATAGGGTGAGCCACAGCCCAATAGAAATACACTAAACCAGTTATGAATAATGACTAAAAGATTAGCAGTTGATAGGTGGCCAACACTTTACATTTTCATTCCCCATTTCCTTACAAATTCTCAATTTATAACCATGGCTCAGAACCTGGCCAACAACTCATGTGGGACAGTAACTCATGTCCAACAATTACGCATTTCATAAAGGACAAGCATACTAGCTATATCAATACTTCCAAAGACAAGCATAAGAGCTGTGTCAACACATCACTAGATAAGCATATGAGCTATATCTCTGGAGTCCATCCCCTATCTTCTCCCAAACAACATCCGGTTTAGAGGTCCATCCCCTATCTTCCCCTAAACCGTGGAGTACATCCCCTATCTCCTCCAACACAACACACAATGCATATAAACAATTATTATACACATTAATCAATACATAAATTTAATGTATTCCTTCAACCGTCACACTCAATGACACACTTCAATGATCAGTTTTAGTTTGCCTAATCATCATGCATTGTCTACAACAATCAAGACTATCCTCCACCGATAGCCCAAAGCAGTTATTTCTATACAGAAAATAAATGCGACTAATGGATATAAAATCAACATTTCAATTCCTCATTTCTTACAATTAATTATCCCACTTAATTAATCAATGTAATTAGGACATTTTCCATAATTAACATTACAACCCTTAGGTTCCATTTTCCATCACTATTTCAACATTAATCCCATGTTTCTACACCAAACATACCTCTAGGTTCATTATAAATAAACCCCAACTTTTGTAAAATTACACAAAGGCCCAATGTTTTCTCAAAATTACACAACAACTTCCAACACATCAAAATGCTAAAATTAAAAGACAAAATCCATAAAGAGGAGTAGGATATCCCTACCTCAAAGTTTGAGCTCAAAAGAGATGAAGACCCAACACCCAACTTGCTCCAAAACCAAATATTTTCAGATTAAATCGAAGCCCAAGTCACCCTCTATCTTTTTAACAAAGGACTTAGGGTAGGAAATCACCCTAGGTAGATCAAACCGTAGAGAGAGAGTAAGTTTAGAGAGAGAGGGTCTCAAATTTTAGATGAAAAGTTATGAAAAAGTGAGATTTGGTTCGGCTGCTGCTAGCTAATATAAACAGGCTCGCTCGAGCGAAGCCTTGGTCGCTCGAGCGACCAGACACAAGAAACTTCCCTCGCTCGAGCGAAGACACGCTCGCTCGAGCCAACAGTTCAAATCTTCCGATTTGCAACACGACGCTCGCTCGAGCGAAAAACCGCTCGCTCAAGCGAAGAACGAACCAGATCGCTCGAGCAAAGAAAAGCTCGCTCGAGCCAAGAAATGCAACTTTCAGGTCTGAGCCAGACGCAATCGCTCGCTCGAGCGAAGCCACTCTGGCTCGAGCCACCAGACACAAAAACCAACTCTCGCTCGAGCGACCAAACCCTCGCTTGAGCGACCAACCAAAAACAGAAGCTCGCTCGAGCGAAGAACAGCTCGCTCGAGCGAAGACCCAAAATTCTGGGCAGCAACACTTGGTTCCCAAACACAACCAACCTGTAACAAACCTGCCCAATACATCTTATAACTCAAATACAAAGTAGGAAAGGATGTAAACAAGACAATACTCAACTACTAACATCCACGGACACATGTCCAGATCACTGTACTATAAGGGGGTAAACCCGGGATCGCTATAGTTTCGCCGTGGGGAGCACCAGCCCTCTTTGTTAAAAAGAAAGGTGGTGCTTTGAGACTTTGTATAGATTACCGAAAATTGAATCGGGCTACGGTTAAGAATAAATACCCTATGCCTCGTATAGATGATCTGTTTGATCAGTTGAAGGGTTCCCGTTGTTTCTCGAAGATAGACTTGAGATCGGGTTATCATCAGTTGAGAGTCAGGGAGGAGGACATTCCGAAGACGGCATTCCGTACGCGGTATGGCCACTATGAGTTTTTGGTGATGCCATTTGGGCTCACCAATGCACCTGCAGTTTTTATGGATTTGATGA
This sequence comes from Camellia granthamiana, assembly GCA_036172215.1. Lineage (NCBI taxonomy): Eukaryota > Viridiplantae > Streptophyta > Magnoliopsida > Ericales > Theaceae > Camellia > Camellia granthamiana. Next base: position 330,486 of record JAXFYN010000262.1, on the reverse strand, counting down.
ACCGGATCTTCCGGGAATTCTTAGATCGTTTTGTAGTCGTCTTTGTAGACGACATCTTAATTTATTCACCATCAGAGGAGGAGCACGAGGAGCACTTGAGAGTGGTGCTTGAGTTACTTAGAGCCCATAAGCTTTATGCTAAGTTTGGGAAGTGTGAGTTCTGGCTAGAAGAGGTGAAGTTCTTAGGCCACGTAGTTTCTGGGGAAGGGGTGTCTGTTGATACATCCAAGACTGAGGCAGTGCAAGATTGGGCACAGCCTAAGAGTGTATTTGAGATCCGCAGTTTTCTGGGGTTAGCTGGGTATTATCGCCGGTTTGTGAAGGATTTCTCCAGGTTAGCTTCGCCTTTGACTAGATTGACTCGGAAGGGGGTCAAGTTTTTATGGAGTGAGACTTGTGAAAAGTCGTTCCAGGAGTTGAAAGTTAGACTGACCACCGCTCCAGTATTGATTATTCCGGAGAGAGGGTTGGGTTATGCAGTCTATTGTGACGCTTCACGAAAGGGTCTGGGTTGTGTGCTAATGCAAGAAGGGAAGGTGGTTGCCTATGGTTCACGTCAGTTGAAAATTCACGAGCAGAATTACCCTACGCATGATCTAGAGTTAGCAGCTGTGATATTTGCCCTGAAGATTTGGAGGCATTATCTTTATGGTGAGAAGTTCGAGGTATTCTCGGATCATAAGAGTCTGAAATATCTGTTTACACAGAAAGACTTGAATTTGAAGCAGAGGAGGTGGATGGAGTTCATAGAGGATTATGACTTCGAGTTGCATTATCATCCGGGAAAGGCCAATGTGGTGGCCGATGCCCTTAGCAGGAAACCTGTTGGTGACATAGCTAGTATAGCCATCCGAGAGTGGGAGATGTTGGGTGCACTTGGAGAATTTGATTTGCTTCTGAGCGAATCCGTTGAGGCTGCGGCCTTGTTTTCTGTTGTTGCGCAGCCTACACTTGTGACTCGAGTGTTAGAGGCTCAGAGGGGTGACCTTGAGGTGGAGTTCCTTCGGGAGAAGATCTCCAGTGGGAAGGTTGAGAAGGGTTTGGCAGTGTATCCTGACCTGAGTGTGAGATACCGAGACCGTCTGTTTGTGCCGGAGTCTTGCCGAGAGGAGGTACTTCGAGAGTTTCATCATTCACGCCTTACGGTGCATCCGGGAGGCACTAAGATGTATCGGGATTTGGGTCGCCAGTTCCGGTGGCGGGGTATGAAGAGAGATGTGGCGACTTTCGTGTCTAAGTGCCTTACTTGTCAGCAAGTGAAGGCCGAACATCAGAGGCCAGCGGGTTTGTTGCAACCCTTGCCTATTGCCAAGTGGAAGTGGGAGCATGTCACTATGGACTTCGTTGTAGGTCTTCCGAGGACTCAGCGAGGTAGTGATGCTATTTGGGTGGTTGTAGACCGGTCGACTAAGTCGGCGCACTTCATTCCTATGCGCGTGAGAGATTCGGTAGATCATCTTGCCGACTTGTACATTCGGGACATAGTGAGGTTGCACGGGGTCCCAGTGACGATCGTCTCGGATAGAGATCCTCGTTTTACTGCTAGGTTGTGGCAGAGTTTGCAGAGTGTCTTAGGCACCAAGTTGACCTTTAGCACGGCATATCATCCTCAGACTGACCGGCAGTCCGAGCGTACTATTCAGATCCTTGAGGATATGCTTCGGGGTTGTATTCTAGACTTTAGTGGGTCGTGGGAGAGGCACTTGTCGTTGGTGGAGTTTGCCTACAACAACAGTTTCCAGTCTAGTATCGGTATGGCACCGTTTGAGGCCTTGTATGGCCGACCGTGTAGGTCTCCAGTTTGTTGGGCCGAGGTGGGTGATGCACCTTTGTTGGGTCCGGAGTTAGTGAAGGAAACGACAGAGAAAGTTGAACTTATCCGTAGGCGGCTTGTTACAGCTCAGAGTCGTCAGAAATCTTATGCCGACCGTAGGAGGAGACCTTTGGAGTTCGAGGTAGGTGATCATGTCTTTCTGAAAATATCACCTAGGCGAGGTTTGATGAGGTTTGGGAAGAGTGGGAAGTTATCCCCTCGGTTTATTGGACCTTTTGAGATCCTTGAGAGGATTGGCGAGGCTGCTTATCGTCTAGCTTTGCCACCACAGTTATCCGGAGTTCATGATGTGTTTCATGTAAGTATGCTTCGAAAGTATGAGCCGGATCCATCACATGTGTTGGATTGGACTGATTTAGTGGTTGATGAGGATGTCTCGTATGAGGAGAGACCGATTCGAGTCTTGGATAGACGGGATCAAGTTTTGCGAGGCAAGACCATCCCTTTGGTAAAGGTTTTGTGGAAACATCACGGGGTGGAGGAAGCCACTTGGGAACGTGAGTTGGAAGTCCGCGAGAAATATCCGGACATGTTTATTGATTTGTAATCTTGTATTTAGATGTGTAATATTGTTGAACTTAAGAACTTTATATATATCTCTTAAGTTGGAAAACATTGAGAATGTTTTGGGTTAATGGAAATATTTTGGAACTTGCCTCATAATGGAAGTTTAGTATAACATTGAATATGTTGAATATATTGTTAAATTAGAGTTCTATCATGAAGTCTAATATGATATTGAAAACTGTTGAAAACTGTTGAAATTGAAAAGAAAAATGCATAATACTGATGCAGGTTGTAATATATGTTGTTTTATATACGTATTGTGAGATGCCTCTTGATGAGAGATGAAATGACCGGTATTGGGTCAAGTTGTTCATGATTGCAATACCATATTGTTGGAGTTTGAGAAAAACCTGTTTTCAAAAACTTATGCTTAATTTCGGGGACGAAATTCTTTTAAGGGGGGGAGGTTATAGCGACCCCGGTCTTTTCCCTTTTGATTATTGTATCCGGGCTTAGGTTCCGTAGATTCTGTCATTATATAATTGTTGTTATTGTCCTTTAATTCCTTATTCTTAAGTTATAGGATGTGTTGGGCAGGTTTGTTTCAGGTTGGTTAGGTTCAGAAACCAAGTGTTGCTGTCCAGTTTTTGGGCTGGTCGCTCGAGCGAGGCTTTGGTCGCTCGAGCGAGGGTTGTGTTTGTGTCTGGTGGCTCGAGCCAGGGTTTCTTCGCTCGAGCAAGCGATTGCGTCTAGTATAGACCTGAAAGTTGTGTTTCCTCGCTCGAGCGAGCGAGGTGTATGTTTTCGAGTTCTTCGCTCGAGCGAGCTTTTCTTCGCTCGAGCGTGCTTCTGGGTTGCAGACCTGAAGCTTTGTATTGTTGGCTCGAGCGAGCTTTCCTTCGCTCGAGCGAGTATTTCATGTGTCTGGTCGCTCGAGCGACCAAGTCTTCGCTCGAGCGAGCCTGTCAGGTTTAAATAGGCAGCAGCGGGATTTTAAGCAGTTTTTGATCTCCTTTTTGTTCTAAACCCTAAGGTCCGACTTCTCTCTCTTCCTATTCAACTTTTCTCTTGGGTTTGATCTATTTAGGGTGGGTTTCTACCTTAGGCCCTTTGTTAAAAAGCTAGTGTGGGTCGAGGGCTTCAGTTTAATCTGAACGATTTTGGATTTGGAGCACTTTGGAGTTTGGGTCTTCATCTCCATCTTCTTTTTGGGCTATTTCTTCCAGGTAGGGATTTCCTACTCCAATGTATACGTTTTGTTCTAAGTTCTGGCATTTTAATATGTTGGGGGTATTTGGTAATTTTGGGAAGAACTCTATAAATTAATTTGTATAATTAATTTAAGGAAAATTGGGGGAATTTAGCTAAATTCATAAAATTGAGGAATTTATTGATTAATTGGTGTAGTTGGATACTTTAAATCACTCGCCTATTGAATTGTTTATTCATTTATTTCCAGTATAGAAATAACTGTTTTGGGCTATCGGTGGAGGATAGTCATGATTGTTGTAGATATTGCATGTGGATTAGGGATAACTGAAACTAATCACATTGGTTAAGTCATTACTTTTGACTATTGAATTAATACAGAAAAATTACATGTGTTGATTGAGCATTTGCATATGCATATTGTGTGGGAGGAGATAGGGGATGTACTCCACGGTTTAGGGGAAGATAGGGGATGGACCTCTAAACCGAATTTTTGTTTGGGAGGAGATAGGGGATGGACTCCATTAGCATCACTTTTATGTGTGCTTATTTATATTGAAGTGTTTTATTGATACAGCACTAAAATGTGTATCAAAATGGAAGTATGAAGTGTTTTGATATGAGCTGAGTCTCATTTGTGTTGTTGATATTGGAATGAGAAATTGATATATATATATTTCACTGTTATAAGTTTGGCCAGGTTCTGAGCCATAATGGTAATAATGAAAAGTGAAACATGTCATAGATAATGATATAGTGATTATCCTGTTTAACCATCTATTAAATGTTATTGCTTTATTCAATGCTTATATTTGGTTTAGTATATTTCTACTGGGCTGTGGCTCACCCTATATGGGAACATCATTTTCAGGTTCAGGTGATAAGCAACCTCCAAGGACTTAGCTTGGAAGGATTTAGCTTATGGATTTCTGAAGACTATCTTTAGTTAGCTGTTTTTATTTGATAGTACATGTAAACATCCAAGCCTAGGGCTTTACTCGTATTTGAGATAGAACTCATATTTTTGTGACCAAGTGTTGGCTTGGAAAGATGTAAGCCCGTAGGGCATTTAATTTGATGTTACATGTAATGTTTTTATTTAGTAATACTCTGATGACTTGTTTTCTTTATAGATTGCATGTCAATGATATATATATATATATGGGTTTTAAATTTGAGGGCGTTACAATTCGGGTAAGCATCCTGTCCTAGTTTGGAACAATCTCTATGGCTTTTCTATATATAACTAGGTCGAATGGTCAAAAGAGTACCTCAGCAAGACTACCTAATATACCTCTCACATCTAACACCGAGAAGTGAAAGGAGGATCAAACGGTACAGCGATAGTGTAGATCCAATGGTTGTGTTCCCATCATGGCAGAGCCCATGACCAGTCAGCCTTTTGGTAAGCTTTTAGGCAAGCCTTCGGCAAACCGTCTAGGAATAGCAAATGGCAAACACAATGACTTAGGCGCACCAATGCAAATGCAATGCAATGCAATGCAAAGAAACATATAAGTGCAGATAAAATTTCACATCATAAATTTCAAGTCAAGTTCTCTAAATTCCCCAACATAGTCACCAAAAACTGTAGCTCGACTTTTCGAGCTTCCTTTCAGAAGATGAATAAGCCCTACAGTATCGGACTCCCGCGGTTCTGAATCTGATCTCACAAGTACAATGTGAAATAGATAAGCACCAAAGAGTCACAATCCGGCAAATCTTTTGAAAATTTGATTTTGAATCAAATTGCCAAAAATGGACTGCTTTGCCAGATGCAAAGTCGCCACCTAAATATTTTTAAGAAATTTAGGAAACCCATGACTCGTGCCAAAGGCCACGTGTCCATCATCACCAAGATTGTCTCAGCTCGGGAACTTAGGTACGAGAGGGGAAGGTTAGGAATTGAGCACCCCCACTAGTCCGATCAAAAGATCGGCCTCTACTAATCATGATGTGAATCTTATTTAAATTATATGCTCTTGTTCGGATAATTAGGCTAGCATTACTATGTGATGCGCACACAAGTATAGACTAACTTGCAAAAATTGGAACACTTGATTTCATGTTTGTTTGGAAAATTGTTTCGAATATGTACCACTTGAAAAAGTGATTGCATAAAAACATTACTCAAATTATTCCAATTCAAGCAACTAGCCTTTATCCACAGGCATTCAAACAATTTATCATTTAAACATTTAGCCTCATGGCAAGCATGCTAGACATGACAACAATCACATTCATGCAATTATGCTAAAACGAGTAAAGGCTTACCTAGTATTCCAAGCCAAAAAGATGAAAGAGTTAGGAAGATGCATGATCCTAACTTATGCAATATGACTAATGTAACACATGCGATATGCAGCTAAGAGGCTTGGCTACTAATATGGCATATGAATCAATTTGATAGCATATGATTTAAACACGTATTCAAAGAAGTATTTAAACGACAATGCAATGTTAGAATGATGAACCAAGCCTCGGTGCATGCGATACAAGTGGATGCAAACATGAAAGACGCTAAACAAAACATGATGTTCTAAAACTAACCATCATAAGCAAGTAAATAAAAGTGAGAAAGACGTGGGGTTGGAAGACATACACATTATTACAACATTGCGCTCTCACGAAGGAAAGTCCGAATGAATCAACTAGCTAACTAATTAAAGCTAAGCTAATTAATTAACCATTACAAAATAAATCAAATTAGCTAAACTACTTAACTAATTATTACAACAACAAAATAATTAACTCTTCTGGCTAACTAATTATAACAACAACAAAATAATTAACTATTTTAGCTAACTAATTATTACAACAAATCAAAATGAACTAATTAATTACATGAATACAACATGAAAGAAGCGCTAAGCTAGCTATTCTAATTACTCCGCCTTGAGAAACGAGAAATGCTAATGCTTGCACGGACTTTCCACTCGAAAAAATCCACTGTTTCTGCTGCCAGATGCCTCTGTTGCACAGTAGAACACTTACACTAATTTCCACCTCAGAACCTGTTCTATTCTATTTCAAAAGTACACTGTTGGATTTTGCACTGGTGGCCGGCAGGCAGATGGCCTGTCGGCCACCAATAGTGGCCTGCCGGCCACTGATGACTGGACTTCCCTGCTGCAATAGAGAGCAAACAAAGTAGAGACAGGGTATTCTCAAGGGTTTGTTTGCACAATTTTCCCCTCCTTATCATTTGAACAGCTCAAAGGAGTAGTAAATTGATTCACAAACCACCAATCTATGCAATCTCATTGCATGATGGCCTATGAACCAAAGTGTGCAAGTTCAATAAGTGCAACAAAATAAGACTCTCAAAACCGCCTCCCTATCATAAAATATCAAGGGAAATAGTTGACAATGAATCTTGAACCGTTTTCATCACTAATGAGTATGAAACGACTCAAGACTCAAGGGTTCAATTAATGTCCGATTGAACCCAAAACCAAATATTATCTTGCACCTTTTTTATTCACTAATTTTATTACTCCATTTTAATTACCCATCAATTCTTTAATCAATTAAGTCCACAAGTGAATTTAAGTCCTCTAATGAAAAGAGAGCTCAAACCAAGTGTTGCTTTGGGCATAAAAGAGACATTATACCGTTGGTAACGAACCCCTAAAGGGATTAAACCATTAAGTATGACACCTCAATCTCATGCTTAAATAAACAAATAGTTTGAAACCACTTTCAAAGCAAAGAAAAATCCAAGAAAGGAGGGAGATTGCAGAAGTGATTAAGAGTGATCACAAATATGGAAAAGCACTAAATAAATGCAATCAACTCAAATAAGGTGATGTCTAAGGCCTAAAACACCAAATTTATGAGGATAATTACACTACAAGCATGCAATACAAGGCTCAAATGCAATGGACACTTAAAAATAGTCCTAAAACAGTGCTAAATAAGTTTTAAAATATGTTGGAATTAAGACAAAAATAGCTAGGACAATAAGCTAAAACTTGGATCATGCTCGGCTAGTAAGCAAAATACAAGAAAGGGAGGCTAACCCCTCTAATTTTAGACTTCAAAGCATGATTTTAGCTACTGAAATAACTCTGAAAATTAGTGCTTAAAAGCTCAAAAAAAGATAGTGTAAAGGTGGGAAACACAAGGGTAAAGTCCTTGAGAGCAAGGTGTAAAGAAAGGTGAACCACCCTTCAACCTTTATTGGCCTTAAAACCCAAGTTTCAGCCCAAAAATAAAGAGTTTAAATAGCCCAAAAACAGTTGAAAAATTGTAGGAAAAATAGTAAATAAAGCAAGTAAAGAAGCTAAGCTTTATACCTTTTGAAGAGAAGAACCAATTCTAGGCAACAAAACAAGACCAACACACCCTCAAGAGCTCAAACAAGGCTCAAAGGTACCTTAACTTGAAGATGGAGAGTTTTGGTTAAGAGTGTATAGGCAAAGATGAAGAAATTTGCACAAGAGAGAGAGAATTGTAGGGAGAGGAAAAATTTTGCTCCAAAATTTTTCTAACCTCAAAGAAAGAGGGGAGGTCCTCCATATATAGAGAAACATGAACCTCCTTCAGAAACATCCAGCCATACACGTGGGAGCAGATGCAAGCATCTGTGCAAATAGCTGGCACAGCTATCACAAAATATCTGCAAAACAAATTGGCGGCCGGTAGGCCACATCAATGGCCGGCAACCAAAAGCAATGGCTGGCAGCTCATAGCAGTGGCTAGCAGGCCACCAGAGATTGCAGGCTTGAAAATCCAAGGTTTGGGTCCAAAACAAAGGCAATAGGGGTGTAGGGTTTGAAAGGCTCAAAGCCATGGTATTCTGCTGAGGACTTCGAGCACTTGACAAGTATATACACTCATTATTAGGTGTGCAAGCGATGACGTCCAAGTCGTAAGGGCAGTTAAAAATGGGGTGTCTACAGGAGGGTTTGTTCGAGAATTAAGGACATGGCTGTGTAACCCTTGTTCGATAGGGCTCTTGAGATCATCCCAACATTCAACCCATGATCATGATGGTTTGTTTGCACAACTGTTGAAATAGTGAGTTATGAAAGGATTGACAGAAACACAAGAAGAAGAAAGGCAAGTGAAAGCTTGGAGGCCATGAAGGAAAAACAACAGATTGATGAGGAGAAGTTGAAGAAGAATAGAGAAAGTTGTAAAGCCACTAAGAGCGATGTTTGTATTGTAGAATGTAATCTGTATAGATTGAGAACCCTAAATAGGACTTATATATATATAAGTATATTGAAACCTTTTTCCATTGGAATTAGAAAACCTAGTTGATTAGAGTTTTCAAAAACAATCACAGGTTTATGAACACCTACCAACCACCGTCCAAAAGATTAAAAGAAAAGAAAAATGAAAAAAAAAAAAAGGCAAACTTTAATAAATGGAAGTGTTTTAATTAATTTGAACTTACTATCTTTATGTATCATAAAAACATTCTTTTATTTTATTTCTTGATTTTTAAAAGAATCCAAATTTATTTGCTCAATTTTTAGGTCCCATAGGGCATAAGTTTGCACTACAACAATCCATTTTAAGTCCATAAACGTATACTCTTTAGCAAAACCCAATCCAAATAGCATTAGAGATCTATGTAAGTGTGTGTATACATAGAAAACTATATAGGTTTGGCCAAGTTATAGCTTTGTAGTAATAGTGGTATTTAGCTTGCTGTCTAGTATTCTCTCATTTCTGTCATTGCTTCCGAGCTCACAATCTCCTTTGTTATTCTTGTTCTTTTTATTCTTCTTCTTTTTCACTCAATTCTCTCAAGCTTTCCAATTACAAGCGCAACCAAAGAAAAAGGCTTTCACGGCTTAGATGCTTCCAAGATCTCAAGTGCTCTCTCCAACAAGGGTTATATAGCAATGTCGATGATATTAGAGCAAACTCTTCAAACCTTTACACCTTCTGAACTAATTAACATCAACAACAACACCCTCACCATATTCTGCCCTACCGACAACGCTTTCTTCTCTCTCAATCTATCCTTGCAGATCTTTCATTATCCATGGTATGACAACGGTGAAGTTGCGAAGAATGAACAGAAGATCAGCAATACTATTAAGGATTCAGTAGATGAAATGGTTGAACTTAGCATATCAATGAAGTTGTTCATCCTCCTTATGGTATGTATTAAGATCTGCATATTACTAATTCTATAGATTGTTTCTAGATTTGATGGTGGAGAGCTTCATTAGAATCAGGTCTCAGATTTTAGGATTGTTTCATGGAAGGAGGAGGCATATTGGATTGCTTTCATGATTGTTTATTTTTTGTTTTCTCAAGTTATGTTTTTCTCCTACAAAATAGTAGTAGATTGTATATGTAATATTACAAATAAGGAGTTTACACATTTTTTACTATAATATTTATCTGTCTCTTTATTTCAAAATACTTACAATTAGTAAATTATATAAGAATCTCCATCTCCATATATCACAATACTCAAATATTAATTTATGTAAAAATTTCAAACTACAAGAATATCTCAAAACATAATGCAATAATCTAGTAATGTAGTCTCTTGGGATTGAGGGATTAGATGGGGTTTTTGTTACATCCTTTCACATCCTTAGAGTAAATTTAGAATAAGTTTGATACAATTTTTACTTATATGGTAAAAATAACTTAAATATGAAAAATGTAACAACCCCGATCTATGATTAACTAATAAACCATGATTAAGAATGCCTAATAAATAATTAAGGTGGAATTTTGCATTAATTGCATGTGTTATATACTATTTGGGGTTCTATTTGTTTTGCATAGGAATATATGTTTGTGTTTTGCTCGGTTCTGCAAATTGAAGTCCTTATCAGCATCTGATCATAAAATTGACTTGATTTCTGTGTTAGTTAGAATTATTAGAATTTTATGGTGGGTTTAATTAAAATTCGATTCAGAACGAATAAATTAGAATAAAATGATCCCATTTAGTTATCTTTAACTCAAGTTCATTAAGTTTCATTAGTTGAGCCTATATAAGGCCTCTACACCACCTAGACTCATCTTTTCTACACCATTTTGAGTTCTTACACGTGAGAGAGAGGGAGAGGAGGAGGAATTGAGATCAAAGAGGAGGAGAGAAGGAATTGCTGAGATTTGAAGACAATTTGGAACTTTGTGCTAGTATCACACTTAACATCAACCTTAGGTAAGGATTCAACTCACATTTTGTAACCTCAAGTTCATTTACATGTGAAATCAAAAAGGAATTGCACTGTATTGCATGAATTCAAGAGATTAAAGTGTTTAACTTGAGAATTGAGCTAGGAATGAAGGAATTTGACTCATACGTTTCATGCATGCATAATTCTCATGAATTTGAAGTTGATTCCAAGTAATTCTTCCATGCATGTGCTTCTCCTACCTTTGTTTTGAGAATTCATCTTGTGTTGTATCATTTTATACCAATTGATCATGTCTTGGAAGCCTTGAAGCCAAACCATCCCATGCATGTTATGTTTTCAAAGATTTGAGTTTGTTCTTGATCAATTGACTTACTCTTGGGCCTTGATTTTGTGAAATGGTTTTCAATTAATGATGTTTTCCAAGCTTACACAAGTTTCCTTGAGTTTTTGGCCCAAGAGAGCTTGATTAGCATTAAATTTGAGTTTTGAGCTTGGAAGTGCAATCTGAAAATTCCAGAATTCGGCCTATTTGCTCGAGCGGTAGACCTTGCGCTCGAGGGGCCACTCTGTATTTTGCATTCATGCTCGAGCGAGCTAAAGTTGGCTCGACCAGAGTTACGCTCGAGCGGATACCTCAGTCTTACAATTGAGCGACCGTCGAGCGAAAAATTTATGCAACCAATACTTTTGCGGAGTTTACAGACTGCTCGAGCGACTACTCACATTTTTGGCCCTCCACTGAGCGAAGGAATTGGCGCTCAAGCGAGGCCCCTGTTTTCAACATATTTGATCAAGCATTTTCAAGTACATTTTAGCATCCTCATTTCATCTTAGGCATTCTTAGGTCGTGGTTAAGACATAATAATGAGGATAAGATGTAGAAACACACTAAGAACGAGACGAAATAAATGAAGTACTATCTGAGCGTGTATTTCATTATGTGTATCTGTTATGTAGTGCTGTGTAGGTCACGCGCCGTACGCTATTTGATCAGTCTATTCTGTCTACCTGCTTTTGGAGCCAACTGTGAGTAATAACTTAATAAAGTTATGTTCAACTTAATTTATTTTCTATAAGATGAATTAAGATTCGTTTTATGAAATGTTATATTTTGTATAATGAATGATTGTCCAAGTTTTTGAAATATATTCGTGGCATCCTTAACACAAGGCCCTTCCCAGGGGTAATAATTTGTGGTCTCATGGCCCTCTCCTGGGGGTAACAATACCATGGCTTACATATGCTATCTGTTCCCAGTACCGGAGGTTCCTTTATGGAACTAACAAGTATGACCCCTAATGCTCTGTATTTGATCTGTTAGCGTTATTGGATGTACCACATATGATCAAGTATGAACTTTGATTTTTGTATATGATTCGAACAAGAATATAGACATGAACCTATTTCTGTTTTCTAAATTTGTTATGGGGGATCATTCATTTAACCCTTTATTCTGTTATTATTCACTGGGATCTCGCTCACTATTTATGTTATATGTGTAGCTGACGAGGCCCGTAACCAAACTCAAAGCTGATGACCTGGAGCTTGTATTTTGTTAGCCAGCCCTTGTGCCTCCTTGAGAGATTCCTGTTGGTAGAAGTCAAGTTTTGTGACCCATATGAAAAATGTTTTTGTTTTGTCTATCTATATAACGGGCTAAGTCCCCTCTTGGCTGAATCTATAATGAATGTGACTTAAAACTTCTGTATATATGTAAATATATTTAAGTTTTAAATTTCTATCCTATGTATGTCAGCACAGCTCAATGGGCTACGTATATTTTATATATTTGCTTCCGCAGCCCCTAATTTTATGTTATTTTGTTTAGAGGCTTTTGGTAATTCAAGGATTTACGACGCTAAACCTATAGGGACGGATTTGGGTCGTAACAAAAAAGATTATTAAGAAGTTAGGTGAATAATGCTTTTAGGTTCAGTTTCTAATTATTAGCATTTAGCTTATGAAAAGTTGTACCAAATACGCCTTTAAAATTTTAAAGAACCTAATAAGGAAATGTTTGGCAATTGGTTTAAATAGTCAAAAAGTTTTAAAAAATTAATATAAAAAGTTAATCCATTCTTCTTTATTTTTTTTTTCATGTCTTTTGATAAAAGTTGAAAAATCACTAAAAAAGTCAATTTTCAAACCAACCTTAAATTCGCAAAAAATTGTTAAATATACTTTCACACAGTACCATGTGACATTTTGTCTATGTGATACTCTTGTGTACTGAAATACCACAATAGACACTTAAATACCACAATAACACAATAAAAAATTTTTTAAAAAAAACATTTTCCTTTATTTATTTATTTATTTTTCTTTCTAAATCTCTACCCAAGCTTATAAACCAAACACAAGTATGCTTTTATATTTTATGTTTTCTGGAGCAGCCATTACTTCTATAATTGAGATAGAATAATACTATATGCATCAATTATTGTACTAACTAGTGTACCAATTAATGATGTGGCATAATTTAAGAGGCTTTTGGTATTTGTAATGTGATTAATGAGTGAGGTCAATAATAATATCATAACTAGTGTTGATATACTAGTTAATATACTAATTGGTACATATAATACCCGATTTAGATAACTTCCCTTTATTCATTGTTTGGTTGATTTCTCATATATGTTGCAATATTTGAGGAATATCCAGATAGTTTTCTCAACGTCCAACTCATTGGGCTTCCGCCCACCCTGATCCTAAAATGTATTGGTTGGGCTTGGCCGTAGGAGTAAGGCCCATGGCCTAAAGTTAATGGCTTTTTTGGCCCAGTCCAACAAACGTTCTCTCTCCTTTGGTCAGGTTTAGGGTCTCTATTTTTGGCAATCAAGTTCTTAGTCAGGGTTTCGTTACTTTTATTGGCCAAATGTTTCAGCTACAAAACCTTTGTCATTATAATTATATATGGCAAACTTACGTGTAAATTCTAATAAGTAGACTTATTGTTCAATAAGTAGTCAGGGTTTGGGTCATTAGACACAAAGTTTTGTTTCGCTCGAACGCAAGAAGAAGCCCGCTCAAGCGCAGAATACACACCTCCAATATTTTGTAGACGACAGACTAGCCGCTCGAGCTCAAGAGAGGACACTCGAGTGTAGAAAACACCGCTCGAGTGTAGAAAACACCGCTCGAGTGTAAAAGACACTCCTCGAGTGTAAAAGACACTCCTCCAGCACTTTTGCAGACGCACAGAGTACTGAGTGTTTGCAACTCCCGCTCGAGTGCAAGAAAGGCTGCTCGAGCAGAGGACTAAAATTAACAAAGCCAGCTCGAGGGCAAGAATGGCCGCTCGAGCAGAGGACCAAAAATCTAGGCAACACAAAGTTTGAAAACTAAGTAACCAACTTGTTTCAAACACGACCACAACAACCCAAACACCAATTTCAAAGGTATACAAGGGAAGAAAGAGATAGACAACAATATGAAAGCATTAAACCCGAGTCCGGAACATCACAAGAGCCAGGTCAAAACCGGGATTGCTATACTTACTGGGCTTCATGCTCATCTCTAGTGGATTTGTATAGGAAATGATGTGGTAATTCCGCCTCAGTGAAGACGAATGGATGTTTTGAGAGTACAAGGCCCTTTTGTTTATTTGTCATATTTTTTGATAAGTCAATGGCTTATGTATATGGGTTTGTAAACCACTTACTTGTAATCAGGCTTAAGTGTTGGAACTTGTCTGAGCGGCTTTATTTTGTATTTGTTCTTTAGTTTTATCTGTCTCACATGATATAGATTCATATAGATTCATATTTTAGAGATAATTAAATATGTAATTGTAGACACCTCATTTTTTACCGCTCTTATGACTTGGGCGCCACCACTTGCGCACCCAATGATGAATTTGTATATGCTTATCAAGTGCTCGAAGTCTTCAGCAGAATGCCACAGCTTTGAGCCTTCAAACCCTACACACCTTTGGCCTTATTTTTGACCAAAATCACAGTTTTTCAAGCTTAAAAACCCTGGGACCTGCCGACCCCCTAGTGTAGGCTGCCGACCACCAATGTAGGTTGCTGGCCACTCGTGTGTTTTTGCAGATATTTTGGCCAATTGTGCCAGCTGTTTCCACAGATGCATGCGCCTGGCTACACGTGTATGTATGGATATTTCTGAGGGAGTTTCATGTTTTTCTATATATAGAAGACTGCCCCTTCCATTTTTAAGGATTGCAAAATTTGGAGCAAAAACAACTCTCTCCCTTTCTCTCTCTCTCTCTACAATTTCCTCTCTCTCTTGCAAATTCTTAAGCCTTTGCCTATACACTCTAAACCAAACCTTGTGGTATTGGAGCTGAGGTACTTTTGAGCTTAATTAGAGCTCTTGAGGGTATGCAAGTGTTGGTTTGTCACTTAGAAAGGGTTCTCCTCTTCAAGAGGTGTAAGTCTTGGCTTGCCCCTTTGATTTATTTGCTATTTTTCCTACTATTTTTGGACTGTTTTTGGGCTGTTTATACTCTATATTTTGGGTTGAAACTTGTGGTTTAAGGCCATTAGGGGTGGAGGGGTGGATCACCCTTCTTTATACCTCTTTTCTCAAGCCTTTGCCCTTGTATTTCCTACCTCTTTGTCAACTTTGTTTGAGCATTTTAATACTGAATTTCAGAGATTTTTTTTAGAGGCTAAAACCATGTTTTCAAATCCCAAAAATGGAGGGGGTAGCCTAACCTCCATGTGCTTGTTTACTAGCTTAACTTGCTCCATGTTGTAGCTTATTGTTTTAGCTATTTTTGTCTTAATTCCTACATGTTTTAAGACTTTTTTAGGACTGTTTCTGGGTTGTTCATTGCATTTAAGTCTCGTATTGCATGCTTGTAGTGTAATGGTTCTCATAAGCTTGGTGGTTTAGGCCTTAGCCACCAACCTATTTGAGTTGATAGCATTTATTTTATGCTTTTCCTACTTGTGATCATCTTTTAATCACCTCTACACCTTTATCATTCCTTAGCCCCTTTTGTGGCTTTGAAAGTTGTTTAAAACCAGGTATTTGTTTAAGCATGAGATTGAGGTATTGTGCTTAATCGTTTAATCCCTTTGGGGGTTCATTACCAACGGCATGATGTCTCTCTCATACCCAAAACAACTCTTTGTTTGATATTTCCTTCCATTAGAGGACTTAAACATCACTATTGGACTTAATGAACTAAGGAATGGTTGGTAATTAAAATAAAGTAATAAATGGGGATTGTCACGCCCCGTATTTTATCACTCGGATAATATTACCAATATTCATTAATTAAGTCCATTTACTAATAACATTTCATCCTTGGGTGAAATGATGAATAATTAAATATACATATTCCTTCTCGTTATACAACAATGACATTTACATGCGACTAAAAGAAATGCCCTGAGGCTTACAATAAAAGAAATGACACTACTCTTTATAAAAAAAAAAAAAAATAGCACTCAGCCAAACAATAAATGAAGTAGTACAATCCATCACTACATTACACTTATGAAATGGTAAAACCCATTGTTTGATCTTCAAATCCGAAAACCATTCCCTGTACGCATGTACAGGCAGGAGGTGAGCAACCACTAGCTCACCAAACAATCTCATATTAAAACATTAGAAGATGGGTACCAAAATACTCATACATATATGTGAAATCATATTATGCCAAAACCATATGATTTTATTACATAATCTTTTAAATCTAATTTATTTAATTAACCACAACAAGTTAAATAAATAAACATGTTTCAATAGTAACAGGACATCATTTTCAATTCATTCAATTATCTCATTATCAATTGAATCAAATAATTAAACAATTCATCAAATCCATTTTATACAGTCTTATGAGATGAATGCATATGCCATGTCATGCTCAAAATATTTTTCTCATCTTTTGAAAATCTTACGCACAATGCTAATTTAAAAACACATTAATCCAACAATTTCAATAAAATTCCAAGATGGTAAATACAACTCAGGTAATCCGTAGGCTGGTGTCTGCAAGTAGACTATACAAGTACTACCAAATTGTTATTTTTACCAATATTAACTGGAAGGCTCGACAACTGTAATCTGTCATTTTTACTAATATTAACTGGAAGGCTCGACACCTATCCGCACGGGTTTCTGGTCTTTCACCATGGACACTTAGGCCAACTTAACCAATATCAAACTACACCCCCTAGCCAGATTTACCAACGTATTTATCCAAATCAAATCCAAATGATTTTGTTTGCCAAAAACAATTTCGTTCTCAAAACAATAGTTTTCAATTACAATTCAAAATCCATGATAGCAATGAAATGGGATGGCAATGCAATAAGTAACAATGCATTAGATTAGTTCCAGTTTCAATTCCATCACACAAGGCTCCATTGTGATCAAATTCCATATCTCTATCAATGTAATATCATAATACAATTCCAAGAGATAATCTAACAATATCCACATTCATGTAGTCTCCACATGTTAATCAGCATTTCCAATTAGTCATTTCAAGACAAATCTATAACATACTATATTTCAAACTTCCAAAGTTCCAACATTTCTTATCCTTCCAAGAAATCCCTCATTAATGCAAATACGGTAAATTTCCACCGATAGTCAAAATAGTTATCTCTAATGTATTAATTTAAAATAAAATGGATATACAATCCAACCTATAACCATAACTTGGAATCTCCCATGATTCCCAACATTTAGAAACAATCCATATTCCACATTCCACATTTTAAAGACAAACTTTCAAGACTTATATGACTTTCCATTAAACTCAACATTTCAAAGGAATAACTAATACTCAATGTTCCAAAAGTTTCATAAGTGTTTTCCGAATCAAAACCTCAATTTTTAAACCAAACAAAATCTTTTCTCAAAGTTCCAACAACTCCCAAAACATTAACATTTAGGATTTTTCACAAATTGGAGCTCTCTCACTTTCAAATATCCGTACATAATTTTATATACAAAAAATACATTAAATAGCAAGATTATAGGTAATCAACTCCCAATTTAACCAAACCCTCAATTTACAATTCAAATGTCACATATATAAATTTGATGTTTAAAAGCAACACATTAGCATACTCCAACTATTAAAATCAAAAATCCATTTCTCAATTGTCTTGACTCACACAAAACTTTCAATAAATTTTGTTCCACTTCAACCAAGATAACCAAAATAAATTTTACCAATATCTCATACTTATGAAATATTAACATTTTCATCCTACTATATTAAAAGTTATGGTATAATCTCAATAACACACTTTTAACCATAAAGGATATAAACTTTTAACCAAACTAATTTAATCCACTAAATTAGTAATTTTCTTATATTCACATTTTTTCAAAAGAAATAATACCAAACATAACTTAACCCAACTCATCTTTCAAGCATTATCATATTTCATGAATAAAACACTTTTAGAGTTTTTAATCCCAAAACAACTCTATAATATCAATTTAACAATTTACACCACATTCATCAACATAAATTTATTTTTCTTCTCAAAAATAAATTTCAAAACTCCAAGATGAGATAAATATTTCAACATTATTTTCCAAAAATAAATTATCTAATCATGATATGAGGAAGATACAACTCATACAACTATTAATTTTATTTTATTTTTGAATTTTTTAACAAGTATTTCCAACACTAGATGATTTTTTCAAATCAATTTCAAAATAACAATATTCTTAGCACTTCAACCTAATTTTTCTTCCAAAAATTACCACACAAAAATCTGAAAAAAATATATATACGCAACACCTATTATAATAACATATTTTCTCAAAATAACCCTAACATAGCTTTAATGTAAGAATATGAAGAAAGTCCCTGCTCAAATAATGAAGAAGAGCAGATCTGGAAGGCAAATCTTGCCCGATCATGAATCCGAGACTACCATTGCAAAGATCACGATGAGCTCACCGACTTTCATTTACAACACTTTTGCAAAATCTCACTCTAAGGACTACCATTTGAAGCTCAAAGATTGAGCAACAATAGAGGAAAAGAAAAAAAGAAGAGAGAGAGAGAGACACACACACACACACCCACACACTGAGAGAGAAAGAGAGAGAGAGAGAGAGAGAGAGAGAGCCAAGCTCTCTGTTAATCAAAAGAAGAGCAAAGCAAAAAGGAGGGGTAAAGGAGAGAGACACGGGGGGACAACCCCCTGTGGGTTTGGCTTTCCAAAAAAAAAATTTGGTTTCCCAAAATATAATTTTTTTGTAATAATACCTCAAAATTTTATAATATAAATTATAAAATGATGTAATTTTTCTCACTACAAAATATAACATTTTTGTACACCACAAAATATAATATTTTACTTACTACGAAATATACACATTTTCATTCTTTATAAAATATATAATTTTTCACCATATGGTACACACCATAAAATCAACTATCAAATATTTATTATAACCCCTATATAATAAATAATAATAACTCCCAAGGTGGTTACTACCAATCACATAATTAAAAAAGGCCAAACAGTTAAACATATCTCAAGTCATGGCCTAAACACCCAAAACTTTTAATATCAAATTCTGTTGTGTACTAGACCGAACACCGATCAGTCCGCGAATTTTCATAAAATAAATACTCATCAATAAATTCTGAAATGTTTACCTAACGTGCTAGACTCATATAGGAACAACATATAAAAATTTCATAATTTGCTGAGATCGGGAACTATTTTTAAAAAATACAAAACCAAACTGTTTTCATAAAGAATTTACATAACAATCAAATTCGAAAATTTGCTCAATTAAATTATGCACTAGCTATTTAAAAAAAAAAAAAAAAACTTTGGGTCATTACAACCTACCCTCCTTGAAGAAATTTCGTCCTTGAAATTAAAGTCAAGTAATGTAATACATTCTATAGTCGTCCACAAACTCACTCTGGTACTTACTAATGCATCAACAAAATTTCTTTGACTACTACCTAAGCCTCAACTAGCCACACCGGTAACGAACCAAACCATTACAATCGCACAATAATTGGTTATAAAAACCCTTACTAGTATAAATTATTAAGTGGTTCTTCTATCTACATTGATAACCCAATGACAACAAAAGAGGATTTAATTCGTTAAGCATACAAGAATTTTGGCAAAACAACTCCTCAGAATACCAAGACACCATACCTTTTTGGTGATAACCCAACTTCAACGAACTATCTCCATCATCTAATGCACAATGCACCCCAAGGCCAAAACAACTATTACTACTCCGAGGCCTTAATAAAACGAAACAATACCTCTTCAAAAGCACTAACTACCAACTTAAAAAGTGACCGCCAATCGTCACAAGACGAACAACACTTAACCAATACTAGGGTAATGCCACAACCCATAACACAAACAAAATAAAATCAATTCGGACAACGAGCTAGGATTTCCTTGAATAAGACCACAAATCAACATTAACGGTTCCACTCGGATGTGGGGTTTACAAAATGGTCTTAACAACATACCTTAAGTCTAAGCAAGACTCAACACAACTAGGTAAACACCCAAGCTATACATGGCCCTCAAGCTAAAAGCTAATTCAACTCAACTTCTAAGACATTTACTCCAAGTTACAACACAACCTCTGGTGACTCACAAGGTCCACCCTAAATGCAACCATGATTCGACTAACACAAACTCACAGGATATTTACAACAAAAGTGCCATTTCCCCTAGCTAACTAACAAGAAATCTTACTTCTCTTCTAGGACTCATCACGTATTAAGCACAAGGAAACACCCTCTAAGGTTTAACAAACAAACTCATAATTCATCCCAACTCACCCATTTGCAAGGAAAAGAGAACCTAGTTCTCAAGACTACCCAAATTTCTAAGTAGAGCTTCCATGCATGCTTTGTGGAAATATTTTTGCTTTTAGTACAAAATCTCATCATGATTAATTATCACTAATTATCATTATCTCATTTGCTTTCTACCATAAGCTCAGTTAAGAATTTTATCAAAGTTATTGTGAAAGCTATTTGGTTGTTCCCGTGGCAACCCAAGCAGCTCATGGGATGGATGCATATGAGACTTTACAGAAGCAGTTAAAACAGTTTAGGGATATTAGGTAAATCATCATTGGAATATTATATGGCTAGTACTTACCCATCCTAGTCTCACAACTATCCTACCAACAAATATCATCTATACATTCTCCACACACATCACATATTTCAATCCAACCCTCTACCAATTAATACCATCCTCTATTCCTTCCAAAAGATGAGAGTGAATGGACATAGGGAGTAAAAGCTAAATCAAATTTCCAAGGCTTGAACATGGCACACACAACGTGCATTTTCTAGATAGTGATTCATAGTTAGGATATTGTTTATGATTTCCATACAAAAGGAAAGAGTAAACTCCAAATAGCATACCACTCTTCACGCCACTTCAATTTATACTAGAAACAAAGGAGAAGAAAAACCACGGTGATGGGGAACACATGCGGAAGCCTGAGATTCATTGCACTTACAAGAAGTAGGCCAAGTTGAATCAGGACTAATTTCTTCAAGATTTGACTTGTTTGGGGACATTTAATTTAGGGAATCAATTTTGTGTATTTTATTTATTTAGGATTTCTTTCCTTTGTAATTTCTTTTAGTTAAGACTATAAATATTGGGATGATGGTTAACTAATTACATTCTTGATATTGAATACAAATTGATAGTTTAATTTTATGTTACAATTTGCTTTTGTGCTTTGGTTTTGCATTTATTTTTTCTCCACCTTTCACCCGCAAACGGATAGTCAAATTGAAGTTATTAAACTGTAGCTTAGGTGATTTTATTTCGATGTCTCGTGGGTGGTAAGTTAGACAATTGGAATTTACTACTATTTGTGCAGAATTTGCTTATAACAATTCAGTCAATAGTTCTACGGATAAGAGCCCTTTTGAGATCATGACATCATACCAGATCACCAGCACTTGGACCATCATTATGAAAGAGCTCATAGTGGCAGCATTTATCTGCATCACTCAAGCTTGATTTTAGTTAATGGGTAATAAGAACATCCTCACTCTAAATCTGAGCATTTGTAAGGGATGCCACCTTCTCAGTATTAAACTTCATCAGTTTTTTTCCATTGGGTGCCCACAAAAAAAGTGTCTCAATCCTACAAGATCTTTTATGTTCCATAAGCTTTTGTGAACAATTAAAAGAATATAAGGACATACCCATCCGCACACATTAACTTCTAAGACATAGTTAAATGGTAGACCAACACCACACAAATAAAACTTACCACACTATAGCTTGGGATAACAAGGGCAGGGGTGGGGACAAGAGGATCATTTGGAAGAGGGAGTAGCATCATGATCCTCTCACGATTATAAAAATTTGTGTAACAAATCTATTAGGCAACCACAAATATAAATCAAAATGAAAAGTTTTATAGAAATATATATAATAATAAATGGTAAACATCATCATGAGTGTATCAAAATCGAACAACCATTCATTTATAACTAGATACATGGTGAACAAATACAACTGTCAAACTCCTCTCTCACGTCACGCGCGATTCTTAAATATCAATTGTGCCCTCATTTCGTAACCCACGAATTTTGAATTGCAAAAAAATTTCTAAAATTTTTTTCACCGTAACCAATTATGACAACTACATGGCAAAAAGTTTCTTCGTTAGGATCTTCTCCATATAATACATCCCTATTAGACCAGAAAAATTTCGAACCAACCCCCATGGTTGCTAATACCGGTTGAGTCGTCACTACCAACCTAAGATATTACTCATTATATTGGGGTATTTTGATAACCCATCAATAGTTTGTTTTTTTATCGTATTATTACTTTTTATCAACATTACACCATATATCATTGCCAACTCATAACAATAGTCAAACAAACCTCTCCTTCCATTCGCTTTTGCGTTTGGATGACAATTTATAAACTCTTGGCAATTTACCACAGATTCAATTTCTGCAACAATCCTACCCATAGTTTCAATGCTGGTTTCCGTACTTAAAGCATAGCAAATATGAATACCATTTTGATTTTTTACTTCTGACATCCCTGAAAACCAACTATGGTTTGCAAAAATAATCCACTTACCATCATCAACTTTTAATGTACAGAATTGTGTATTAAAAAAAATATTAATAATTAAGTAACAAACTAAATAAACTATAAGTCGTATCTATTACAAACAAAATCAACAGAAAAAAACTTACACCACCCGCTGATTCAATACATTGACTAGCTACAAATCCATGCTAAATTTATAAAATGCAAGTAACAAGCTTCTTGGCCTTCTATTATCATTTTGATTGAACTTCTCATCGCACTCAACAAATGCCTTTCGCATTGCTTCAAAAATACTAGTGTTTCACACTGTTGAGATGTTTTAAACAAACAAGAAGAAATTACTGATGAAAGAGAGGATTGTTCTAGTTCCAAATGTTGAGGTGAAGGGAGAAGCAAAACAAAAACCAAAACCTAACCCATCTACCGACAAAAAAAATAAGGACAAAACCCTCTCTACATCACAAAAACCCTCGCTACATCCTTCCTTCATCTCAACATTTGAAACTGAAATAGTGCTCTCTTTCATCAATAATTTCTTTTTGTTTGTTTAAAACATGTAATTAGTGTGAAACACTACTATTTCTGAAATAATGCATAAGGCATTTGTTAAAGGTAATAAGAAATTCAATGAAAATGATAATAGAAGGCTAAAAAATTTGTTACCTACATTTTATAAATTTAGGAATAAATTTGTAGCTGGCCAATAGATTGAATCAACGAGTGCAAATTCTTTTCTATTGACTATGTTCTTAATACATATGACTTAATAGTTTATTTATTTTTTTACTGAATTATTATTTTATTTTTTTATAAAAAATTTCATACATTTAAAAGGTGATGATGATAAATGGGTTATTCCTACAAATCATAGTTGGTTTCCATAGATGACCAAAGTAAAAAAATTATAATGGTATTCACATTTGCTATGTTTTAAGTACAACAACCACCATTGAAGCTATGCGTAGGATTGTCGTAGGAGTTGAATCTATGGGGTAAATTGGGCAAGACTTAATAAATTGTCATCCAAATGCAAAAGCTGATGGAAGGGGAGGTTTGCTTGAATACTGTTATGAGTTCGCAATGATATATGGTGTAACATTGAGAAATAGTAATAATACGATAAAAAATAAAATCATTGATGGGTTCATCAAAATACCTCAATGTAATGAAGAATATCTTATGTTGACAATGACGACTCAACCGGTATTAGGAACCATGATGGCTGGTTCGAAATTCTTCCGGTCTAATAATGATGTATTATATAAAGGAGAACTTAATGAAGAAACTGTTTGCCATGTAGTTATCATAATTGGTTACGGCAAAAAAAAATTTAGAAAATTTTTCGTAATTCGAAATTCGTAGGGTACAAAATGGGGTACAATGGGTATTTAAGAGTCATGCAGGACATTGGGAATGAGAGAGGAGTTGGACAGTTGTATTTGTCCGCCATGTATCCGGTTATGAATGAATAGTTGCCTGATTTTTAACACACTCGTGATGAAGTTTAACATTTCTATAATTATAATCAATTTTCTTTTTTAGTTATGACATTATTTTAATTATGACTTATGATTTTTTTACTAATGTCCCATGTTGTGTTTAGTTATGATATTTTTTTTAAATTATGACTCCGAAAATTAAAATTATACTATTTTTTTTCTTAGTTATAAAGTGCACATGATGTACCATAATGTTTCCTGTGATTGGTTCATAGAAGAATGAGTTTTATCACTTTTATTAGATTGCTTCCATAAAATTCTCTTTCTATTTTTAAAATCATTTAAAAAAAAAAATTTCCTAAATTTGAAAAGTTATCAAAAATAAAAACTTTTCAAAACTTAATTTCTAAAACTATTTGTTTGAATACATGAGTTTTATCACTTCTTTTATTAGATTGCTTCCATATTGATTCTCTTTTTATTCTTAAAATCATTTTTAAATTTTTTTTCTAAATTTGAAAAGTAATCAAAAATAAAAACTTTCCAAAACATTTCTAAAACTCCATTTGTTTGAATAAAATAGAAGCAACCTAATTTAAGCAATAAAGATTGCAATCTCCAAATCTCTACTCGACTACTTCAATTTCACTTGCAACATCACATCTTTGTTTCCCGTCACCCACTAAGTCTACACCTCCACATTAGCATTCTTAGTTCTATCACCCATAGAAATTTTCAAGTATCTCCTCACATGTATCATGGTATTCAGTCAGAGGAGTTGAAGGGTGAAATTGGTTATCCAAAAGATCATTGTCGGGAGAGCTTTCATGCGTCATTCCTTCTTCCAAGAACAATCCTACGATTAAAAGACTCAAACACCCAATATATGCATAATAAATAACCAAGAATGACTGTTTCCACGCCATTAAAACTTTCTTAAATGTTTGATTAACCATCAAACTATACAATCCAAAATCGGTAGATGGCCTATGGATTTGAGTGTTTAAAAGAACTATGAAACATGAAGAAATAAAGAGACTCATTGTATAGATTGAATTCTCAGTCAAAAGATGAAACATGAATAGAAGTGATATGAGACAAGTATTTCCAATCAATTTTCCAAATAGCCATATTTTGTAACAATTGATTGGTGAATTTCCTTCATCAGAACATACCTGGCTTCCAAAACAGTTCCCATTAAAAGATTGCTAATAGTCAGTGAAAATTCAATTGGACACGACTAAATTTAGAGAAGTGGAGAAGATCAAAACATGCTACCCAAGCAGCCAAACTAATCACACTACAGATTAAACATGATGGGCATAGCCCAGGAGGACCCAACCTATGGTTACCCTGGGTGGCCCAGATAATTACTTGGCTAGTTAATCACTATAAAGCCCGCCAAATAAGGCCCAACAAGGAGCCCAGCAGAGAACAAAGAACCCACAGTGGTCCAAGCTAGTTGCAACTAGACACGTGTCGAGTAGGGAATTAGCCACCTGGCAGACAAAGATTTTGCAGAATTATTAAGCCCACACGCCAAGCATTAAATGAGATTGTCAAAGCATTAAATACAACAAGACCTCTCGCTTTGAGACGTGGTGAAACCGCCATTGCCGACGGCAAGTAGGTTGCAGACTTTCGGCCAATGGGATAACATGAATGGACACGGAAATGATTAGTAAGAGAGATATAAGGAAGCTTCTGAGAAATGTTTTGACAACAAGTAATTCACTCTCTCTCTCTCTCTACTTTGAACCTTCTTATATTGTGACTCCGACCATATCCTCATCTAACTTGATCGTTGGAGGGTCCACAGAAAGGAACCACCTCCATTTCGGAACCTTCCTACTAGACTTGTTTCAGGTGTGATTAGGAGGGCGAAGGCCCGTCAACCCGTGAAGGGCTTGGATCAATCCGATCCATACCCTGCCGATCGAACTGCATTATCAAAACACATCCTAGCATGTTTTGATCTTCTCCACTTCTTCTCTAAATTTTGTCATATCCAATTGAATTTAACACTAACTATTAGCAATCTCTTACTGAAAACTGTTGTGGGAGCCGTGTATGTTCTAAGGAAGGAAATTCATCAATCAATTGCTAAAAAATATGGGCTATTTGGAAAATGGATTGAAAATACTTGCCTCATATCACTTCTATTCATCAGCTTATACAATGGGTCTCTTAATTTCTTCATGTTTCATAATTCTCTTAAACACTCAAATCTATAAGCCATCTACCAATTTTGGATTGTATAGTTTGATGGTTAATCAAACATTCAAGAGAGTTTTAATGGCATGGAAACCATCATTCCTGATTATTTATTACACATATATTAAGGTGTTTGAGTCTTTTAATCCTAAGATTATTCTTGGATTATTACACTTCATTGTATATCTTTCTTTTTTGGTTATAATATGTCTTACTTATCCCCAAAAAAAAAAAAAAAAGATTGTTCTTGAAAGAAAGAATGACGCATGAAAGTTCTCCCGATAATGACCTTTTGGATATCCAAATTCACCCTCCAACTCCTCTGACTGAATACCATGATACATGTGAGGAGATGCCTGAAATTTCTGTGGGTGATAGAACTGAGAATGCTAATGTGGAGGTGAAGACTTCAGCGGGTGACGGGGAGCAAAGATGTGATGTTACAAGTGAAATTGAAGTAGTCGAGTAGAGATTTGGAGATTACAATCTTTATTTCCACCATGCCCAAGTTTGTTTTTGTTCGTTAATAGATGAAAATTATTTTGTATAGTTCAGTAATACGTTTAATTTTACTTTAGAAGTTTTTTTATAAAAATGTTTCAAAACTTTGTTTAGTAATATGAAAATGGCCTTTTTCTTATCAAGAGGAATAGGTTAAGAAGTATGTGAAAGAAGTAAATCAATGTTAGTTTTTAAATCCTCTGTTTACTAATTTTATTAGTTGAATCCTCTCTCATTTATTTCAAAAAAAAAATTTTAATTAGGGATATATCTTGATTATAATAACTCTACAAAAGTTTTAAGCATGGTTTTAAGCCTGCCCGTTGGCACAAGTGTGGCAGATGAGCCCTTTCCCGTTGTGTTCTCAGTTGCGTTCTTGTTCTGATTTCGCCATTGGTTTTGTGAGGTTGAAAGCTTATTTGATGACACAGGGGTGGGGCTTTTTGTGGCTTTGTGTTGGGGGTTGTGGACGTCTCGTAACCAAGTCATTTTCAATAATAATTGCAGAAATGCGGGAGAAATTGTTTGAATGGTAAGTGATTTGGTGATGGGGTTTAGTCACGTGTGTGCTTGTGTTATTAGTGAACGATGGGCTTCTACATCTCGTAACCAAGTCATTTTCAATAATAATTGCAGAAATGCAGGGGAAATTGTTTGAATGGTAAGTGATTTGGTGATGGAGTTTAGTCACGTGTGTGCTTGTGTTATTGGTGAACGATGGGTTTCTTCGTCGCCCTCAATAACTCGGTAGAGTGTGCCCTTAGCAAGTTGTTATAAAATTGATTTTGATGGGGTAGTGTTTGGCGGCCATAAGGCGATTGGAGTTGTTCTTATTGTTCATGATCGGAGTTGGTCTTATTGTTCGTGATCTAATTTCAATTTGTGGTTTTTAATAGCTTTTGGAGTTGACTTTGAAATCTTATTGCAGCTTAAATTTCTATGTACTATTTTGTTTTTAGTTGGTTAATTTAAATTGTTGATGATGTTGGTTGGACTTTTCTGGAATGGTCTCAATTGCTAATTGTCAGTATGAATAATCTGCTTCGTCATATAAACAAACTTTGATTTTCAATTGAACATTTGTTTTTGTTTTTGTTTTTGTTTTTGAATTGTGTTTTAGTTGCATATATTTTGCTATAAGGGCACCACTTTTCTATGTGATTTTTTTATTTGTGTAAACAACTAATAATTGCATTAAACACACTTGTTGTTTTTTTAAATCACTTCATCTTTCCATTTAATTAATTATGTATTTTGTGTTTCCCTGTTACTTCATTCATCTAATATACAAGTAAGTTATTTTTGTGTGCATAAGAAGAAAGAAAGAGAAGAGCATGGAAAACAGAGTTGGGGAATTGAAAACCTTGATTCAAGGTGCTAATAAGACAGGATTTCATAGTGGCTGATTAAGGTTTCAGCTTTTAGATCATTGAACAAAACCAGAAGAGGTATGATTACTTGGATGGTCAAAGGTTTTTCCCTTTCTATGCCATAGCCATCATCTTCAAAATTGATGGGTTTTTGTCATAAACTAAGCATGATTTTAAAGGGAAATATGCTAATTGAAACACAAATTATCATTATCACAATGCATTTGCAATTTTCAAAGAGGAAAAACTTTGGCAGACATGAGCAGTCATACTCAAAGTCTCAGACATGCACACTTACGAGCAAGTGAAACCTGCTTTTCGAGAAATCAATTAAACATAAGTATTGAAATTTCCAAATCAGATATTTGAATCAATCAATGGATTTTGTTGATGGCAATGGTATAAATTTCTCCACTTTGGGATGTTAGCTGCATGGGATGGACTCTTCTCAACCGTTGGATCATAACAGAGCTCATGGATGACAGAGCCAAAGGAAGGAGAAGGAGAATGATTAAAATCAAGGAGATGAAGGCACTGCTGCAACCATCAAACCATCGTGGTGATGATGTGATAAATCATTTTTTTGGTTTTTCATTCTTCCTCATTAAATAACTCTCTTATGTTTGTTTGGAGAAAAGAAGTGGGCTTAGTTTTCCTGCAGATTTATATCTTGAAGGTACAGATCAGCATCGTGGTTGGTTCCAAAGTTCTTTATTAACAAGTATCACTACAAAAGGTAATGATCATCTGAATGTGCTCTTTATTGCCCTACATGGAATTATTTGTAGTTCAACGTTATATCATTATGTTTTTTTTAGCATTCTTAACGAATTGAGTGTTGGTTGATAAATTTACTAGTGCAAAATTTTGTGTATTCCTGACGGGTGATCTCTGTAAACCAAAGTTCCCATCTTTACCTAAATTATATGTAACTCATCTTGAAGGGGAAATAATTTCCGAAATATGTCAATTTCTAAAGGGATCATGCCTAAGGCATCTCTTGATACAGGTTGATGATCATGCTGAGGGCACTGATTGGTTGGGCCAAACAAACCTCTGACTGAGCTATCTATAATCCCTCCAAGTATCTCCAAGTGTTAGGCACACTCACTCTCCTGTCAAATGTGCCCCTCTCAATGGTTTGTCTAGTGCTTGATCTTTCCTCACTCAGTTAACGACTCCTCAACTGAGCACACATCCTCTACACTTCATAAAAGGGCATCCTAATATTTCTACTTTCTACACCAGCCTAGGTCAAGAGCAAGGCCTAGGAACCCCTTCCGGTTGGTGCCTCAATCTTGGGGAAACTCGAACCACCTATGACCCCCACTTGGGATCATCAAAGTACATGTGGCTTGGAGCCTGGAGTTGAGGCTTTGCTTCGTCAAGAAGCCTTGTCCCCTCCTCTCTCAAGGAGACCTACACCTTTACCAATATTATAGAAAGGCTTTCACAAGAAGACATACCAGTTTTTGAGCGACACGTGATGTGTTCTATGCTCCTCCGTGCTTTGAGCACAGCCACCTACCCGTTGCTACTACTGAACACTGAGAATTACAGCTCTGTTGATAGTTGCAGCATCCACTTTGTTAGGCGAAGGTGCACAAGACACTTCTCCCTGAGCTTGCGATGTTGTGTCCAGGTGAGCTGGCCTCCAAGCCCATCCCTCCTATGAGAAGGGGCATCCACCTCCATGCAAGCAATCCAATAGTAACCTTTCCCGTCCGACATGCTTGGAAGACTTTACTGCCACTCTTTCTCTCTCCATCTAAGATTCCCTCTGCACTCGTGTCCTCCATGTTCAGTCATCTTGTGCTGT
Organism: Camellia granthamiana; assembly: GCA_036172215.1. Lineage (NCBI taxonomy): Eukaryota > Viridiplantae > Streptophyta > Magnoliopsida > Ericales > Theaceae > Camellia > Camellia granthamiana. Next base: position 300,419 of record JAXFYN010000262.1, on the reverse strand, counting down.
TTTAGAAGGCTCCGCATTGGTTGTACCGGCAGATATGATGCTTTTTTACTCTTTGCATAACCCATGTTGGTGGGGACCAAACTGTGATGCTTCTTTATTTTTATTAAAAAAAATGAAAAAGCTAATGTTATGTGGGTCACTGTGCCAAATGAATCAAGTACTCATGAGTAAGTGGCTTCAGAGAAAGCTTTTGAAATAAGGAAAAATAAATAAAAGGTAGCTTGAAGAAGTAAGAGTGCAGCATGAATTATTTAGAGGCCTTGGCTCTTTGAGAAGAAATGCTTCTTTGGTGGGGAGAAGGAATCGACGTTGACGGTTAACTAGGTTTGAAAGGGAAGAGAAAAATAATGGAGTCTAGATTTGTTCAGTTGATTTGGTGCTTGTGCTGGCCTCCTTTTTCTCCAAAAGTTTTACTCATCAATTTTTAGAAATAAAAATAACAATTTCTATAGCTTGCAATGGTTCCAAAGGTTGTTTTTCTGTGCAAATATTTTATTAATTACTTATAGGTCTTTGTAATATTAAGGTTCTAAGATGCCACATGGGTTTTTGACATTCTATTACCATTTTGCAAGGAAGGCACCATATTTCTGTGTGATAATGCATGGATTTGGGCTGGATGAGAGAGGTTGAAGATGAGAAAATGTTTGGGTAATGTTGTGGATCCAATTACTGTGATTGGAGGAGGCAAAAACCCAGGGGTTTGTCACTGGTTAAAATATTTCAAACACATCTTTTCATTTGTTGAATGATCAATGGAGTTTCTATTTTGCCTTTGCAGGAAGCACCTTCCTATGGAGCTGATGTCCTGAGACTCTGGGTTTCAAGTGTAGATTATACTTGCGACGTGCTGATTGGGCCTCAAGTCCTCCGCCAAATGTCTGACATATATAGGAAGATATGAGGAACATTATGATTTCTTTTGGCAAATCTTCATGATTGGGAGGTATGCTCATGTTTTCTGAGAACCATAGCCATTGGGTTCAGGCTATCTCTTGGATGAAAAGAGTCTCATTTTTGTCCTATTTAAATTTATTTTTTCTTTCCCTGAAGCCACTTACTGTTTATTGCTGGTCAGTGGTCACCTTCAAATAACCGTATCTCCATTGATGGATGTATATTTGTTTATCTCTCTCTCTCTCTCACACACATACACACACATGCTCATATTGCATTATAGTTCCCCATTTTCTGGCTCTTCCTATAAAATTTTTATTGCTTCTTGGTTGTCATAACTGATATAAATGAGAATATTGTTTTGATCTCTTTCTGTAGCTTTTTCTCATTTTATATTCTTTTATTTGCTGGGTGATAATGTTGTTCCATATAGTGATCTTCCCATGATTGATCAGCATGCTCTGTTTCAACTTGAAAATGTTGTACAGAACATCAAAGACAGCTTCAAAAATTATCAATTCTTCAAAATTTTCCGAGTACGTATTTCTTGATCTGGTTGACAGTGAGTTATATATCATATCAAAGGAGGAGAGAGTGACAGAGAATCTTTGAAGGGAACCATGATCTGAGCATGAACAGGACAGAAAAAGTACAAGCTCGCTTATTGCAACCAAAAACTATTTATGTTAGTGTCAAACTTCTGCTTAAACTTTGCACTGCTGGTCTAAATCAATATGCACTTTCGGAATTGACCTATCCATGGATCCATGGAAAGCTAAAAGAAGTCTTGGATCACCAATCTTTTTCTTTAATGTGGTATCTATGCCTGTTCTTTGATGCTTATAACCTGTGTGATACATTCACTCAACAGTGAATTTTATGTGGAATCTATGTCTCAAAGAACATACTCACTTTATTTTCCCTTATAACATGGCTCCTCTGCTGGAAGGTCATCTTTGAATGTTTCATTTGACGGCTTGGCATTAGAAGGCATGGTTTACCTCCAAGAGTTCATGACCTCAAATTGACTTGTGGTGCCCCTAGATCCTAATTCTATTACGCAAACTAGGTTGTATGGTTGTGAACTTGTGATCCCCAACCCTTCTTCACCCCTAAACCACACATTTTTTGACATGTTATATCAATTTGGCATCACGTAGGATCAACCAGTACCAGAAGAACAACCAGAATCTGATATAGGATCTTGTGATTCTTCTATTTTCAGAAAACCAAACCAAACCAAACCAAACCAAACCAAGCCAAGTCATAAGTCCTATCAAATGGGGTCGACTACGTGAATCCTTCTTCTCCATTCGACTCTATCGAAGGCCATATCATTAGTCAAATTAAGGAGATTCATATCTCTGTTTACTACACTAGTTTACGTTAGTCTAGGTCTCCCCTTCCCCTAATACTTCCATATATCATCACTGTATCCCATCTCTTCACTACTGTCTCTGTTAATCTCCGTTGTATATGACCAAACCATCTCAATCTATTCTCCCTCAACTTATCTTCTATCGATACTACTTCTACCCATTCTCGAATATACTCATTCCTAACTCTATCTTTTCTAATCTTGCCACACATCCACCTAAGCATCCTCATCTTAGCAACACTCATCTTATCTACATGTTGTTTCTTAGTTGCCCCCATATTCCGTCTTCTATTCTAGTCTTGCCACACATCTATCTAAGTATCCTCATCTCAGCAATACTCATCTACATGTGGTTTTTTAGTTACCCAACATTCCGTCACATATAACATCGCTGGTCTAATAGTTGTTTTAGAGAACTTCCCTTTTAGTCTAGTGGATACTTTTTATCGTACAGTACCCCAGATGCACTCCTCTATTTAAGCCACCCCATCTTAATTCTATGAATCACATCCGCTCCAATCTTCCCAGCCATTGTGATAATCGATCCTAAATAACGAAAATATTCACTCTTAGGTAGTGCTTGGTCCTTAATCTTCATTTATCCTCTTCTTCCATTCTTCTATTTTCGGAACTTCCCTATAATTTTGAACTTCTAGGGCTGTTAATAGATTTCTCTGTCCTTTTTCCATGGTTATTTCTAAATTCATTCTCTTATTTCATTTCTATTAAGACTTAATTCAACTGGAGATTTGAAAACATTTTAGTTTGCTCTTTTGTATGGCATATTTTTCATTTATTTTTCCCCTTTTCAGATCATTCAACGGTTTGCAATTGCTGATTTATCAAATTTCTATTTTGATGCTGCCAAAGATTGACTTTATGTTGGGTACGTTACTTCGCATCATAAAGAACTATATCTTTAGGTACTTCTTTTCTTACTTTACATCATAAAGAACTAAATAATTCCTTGCGTGTGATTCCTTTACCACCTAGCTATCATTCTACATTTTTTGGCACGAGGGATGTTGCAATATTGATGGTTAATGAATTTAGATTCTGTTTGCCATGTAGGTTTTCTGCATTCAATGTTTTATGACTTTCAATTGTCAACCTAGTATGGGGCACCCTATTTCTCATTTTCCCTTATTGGCCTCTGCACTTTAGCTAAAATGTTGATTCTGCTGCACCACATAATTGATTTATATGTTCTATATTCACATCTTGTAAAGAAAAGTGATGGCTTATGTGTACATTGAATTCCTGACCCAATACTTCTAGCTCCCATAATGTTGTGAAGTGCATTTTTTCCCCTCCTATTAATACCCAATACTTAACTAATTTCTGTTCATTATTAAGGTGGTTAATCCTTTTGAAACTGTTGGTTAATTCACTTTGACCCCTTGCATTTCAAAATGTCACATTTATATGCCATGTGGTCATCTTAAAGTGTTTTATTTTTTATTTTTTGGGTACATTGGAAATTGTCATCTTAAAGTGTATTATGCCATTTAAAGGAATACCACATGAGTATCATGTATGAAAAATGTAAAATTATCATCTTAATGTTTCAGTTTTTGTTGAGCTTGAGACATTTCCATTCAATTTAACTGTTTGACAAAAGTAACTGCTATAAGTTGAAAAAAAATTGATTATCTAAAAGTTAGGAAAATTGTGCTTTTAACTTTTTCTTTCTATCAACTTACAACTTGGGAAAAGTTGTGCTGCCCGATGTTTATCTTTAATTTTTTTCAGGGACTCTACAAGTTTTACAAGGAGAAGTTGTCAAACAGTTCTTGCAGCACATCTGCTTTCCATTGTGAGGGTAATTGCTCCAATACTTACCTCATTTGGCTGGGGATGTTTGGCAGAATCTTCCTTTTCAGTACAATACTGAAGATGGTTCAATTGCTAAATTTGTTTTTGAGTCAAGATGGCCGGTATTGACCGAAAGACGGCTTGCTTTCCCTGACAAAGAAATCGATTTGTGGGCAAATATTCTTGAGGTAATTTCTCTGTTCTTGAACTGAAGATTAACTAAATAACCTAAGATGACTATTTGTGCAGTTCAAGTGTGTTCTTATTTACAAATAAAATATGTTCGTTTTCATTAGTGGATGACATTGGCTTAAGATATTGTTGCATATCTTTATCTATAAGCAAATATCATTTGCACAAGAAAGGTACTATAAGTATGTTTTGTGCAACATGAATTTTTTTCTTCTTCCAAATTTTAGTACTTTGACCAGCTGCGAACTGAGGTGAATAAAGTCCTGGAGGTTGCTCGTACCAAGAAGTTGATTGGTTCAAGTCTAGAAGCAAAGGTCTATCTTCACACCTTGGATGACAGCTTGGCCACAAAATTAAATGAGATGTGTGAAGCCAAATTTAATAATGCCCGTGCAACTCAAATCTACCAGTCCATTTGCCTTATCCCTCTGCTGTCAGGTAATTTACGTTTGGTTTGATTTTCAAATTTTTTTTTTTGAAAAATTAAAAATTAATTTGATGAAAGAAAAAAAAATAAAAAACAATTATCATTTTCACATTATTTAATTTTTTGGGAGGTCAGAAATAATTTTGAAAATATTTTTTTAATATTTATTTTTATCAAATTAGTTTCTATTTTTTCGAAAAAAATGATTTTTTCAAAAAAAATGTTGAATTTTTTTTTCTAAAAAAGAAACCAAACAATTACATTGATTTTTGCAAGTACATTTGCTGAAAAATATAAGATGTATTTAAAATTTCGAATTTAAGAGTTTTTTTTTTTTTCACAAAGAAAAACTATTGCCACTGAAATAGAGTGATAACAATATATACATCTTGGCCACCAATTCCTAATATAAGGTGGTTAATATAAAAAAAAAATAATGGGTAAATTACAAAAACATGATTTGCCAATGTTTTTTTAGAGTTTTTAATTTCATAACAAATGACCCTTTTATTAATAAATTATTTAGTTGATTAACAGTTTTTAATGATATTAAAAATTTATTTCAATTAATAATTCAGATAATTTTATTATTGTATAATAGAGCCGTTAGAAATTTTATTTTTTTAGTTAATTCTATTAAATAAATTTTTTTGATAAGGAGTATTTGTCATTTTCTAAACCTTAGGGGGTGTATTTGTAATTTATCCTATAATTAAGGGGGTATTTGGAATTATTTAAATAAGTATAATTTTTAACTTTTTACAACAAAAAAAAAATAAATTGAAATATGGATTGAATTTGAAATGATGTGATCCAAATAAAATGATTGTGTGCTATTTTAACACATGCCAAACATCCCCCAATTATCTAGTTACATTAAGGCTAGGGCTGCAAATGAACCGAGCTGTTCGTGAACAGGCTCGGCTCGGCTCGGTAAAGGCTCGGCTCGGCTCGGCTCGTTTAGTAAACGAGCCGAGCTCAAGCTCGATTATTGGGCTCGTTTTGTTAACGAGCCGAGCTCGAGCTCGCATGTGTTCGGCTCGGTAGGCTCGGCTCGTTTATCTTTAATTAAATTATATAATAAATATATTATTTATATATTAAAAATATATATAAATAATAATATAAATGCATTTTTTATATATTAAATAATATAAATAATATTTTTTATTTAAATATTTATATTTAAATAATATAAATAATATTAAAAAAAATTTATCGAGCCGAGCCGAGCTCGAGTTCGATAAAAATTAACGAGCCGAGCCGAGCTCGAGCCCAGTCCCTTATCGAGCCGAGCTCGAGCTCAATAAACGAGCTCGATAACTTAACGAGCCGAGCTCGAGCCCAGCAAAGCTCGGCTCGGCTCGGCTCGTTTGCAGCCCTAATTAAGGCCCAGTTTGTTTGGCCGCTTCAATTGCCATGGGTCCCATCCACAGCATGTTTCGTATTGTTTGGGAGGATCGACTTCACAGTCTGTACGACTTAGTAATCCCCCTCCATAAGGGGATTAGCTTAGCTGAGAAACGAGTAGGATTAAGAAAATAGTGAGCAGTTTCAGTCTGTCTGGATGTCCAGTACAGTGCAATTTTTTTTTTAATTTTTTTTTTTTATAATCATAGCTGGCTGGCCAAAAAAATCCGAAGTGCACCTTTTTTTTTTTTTTTTTATACCAACAATCCCAAGTACACCTTTTGTTCTAATATTTATTTAAATTTTTTTAATATAAAAATAATTTTTTAATTTATTTTATTTAAAAATAATTTAACAATCCCATCATTAACCATCTCTCACACTATTATCAAAACACACTTTTACTTAATTCCCTCATTAACAATCCCTACATTAATAATCTTTTCACTAACCATCCCCTCACTACTATTCCCTCCAACCTAATCTGCCAAACAAACGTGGCCTAATAGTCCTTGGTCTATCACTACGGGTGACATTTGAGACTACGTAAAATGAAGTCCTCCGTTTGTTTTGACGTAAAATACTCTCCTTATTTTTTATTATTTGGTTGAACAAAAGTCAAGAAACATTTTTTGAAGGAAATATTTTTTATATTATTTTTTTAAAATGACTTACTTTTAAAAATTCTGCAAGTCAGTTATTAAAAAGTTAACTCACTATATTTTCAACACATCTAACATTTTGAAATAAATATCTTATTTCACTAAAAAATCGTTAATGAGCTAATTTAGTTTTATTTTTTGGCTTTTTGACTAATTTAATCTGGCTAAATTAGTTCTATTTGAGAACTTTTGACTTTTTTTGATTTGGATGTGATTGTTGTGAGAAAAAAGTAAAATAATTATAATATAGATATGACATTTTGTTTTATTGATTAAATTAATTTATTTTATCTTTTAGTGCTAATTTAACCACTTTACCCCCTCCCAAACAAGACCTTAGTATTTTTGATGTCTACACGTCATTAATTTTGTGGATCTACCTAAAGGGTAAAAACATGAAGGAAAATGTTTCGATGTGCATTATATAACCCAATCGTAAAACTATATAAATTTTTACAAATTTAAATAAATGACACTATAAGAAATTAAGGTTTTCGAGATAAAAATTTAAAAACAAAATTATTTTTTAGAAACAAAATAATTTTGTTGCCAAAAGTGTTATTATTTTATTTTTAGCGATAAAATTGGATATTTAGTGAAGAATTATTAACATTTTGGGACCAAAAATTGTCTCAAAAAATAAACTGTTTTGGGATCAAGTTATTTTGTCCCTAAAAGTGTATTTATTAGCTATATTTTCAAAATTTTGCCACTAAAAATTCAATTTTTGACTTTTTGGGACAACTTTTAGTGACTGTTGTCATGACAACTGAATTAATCCCTAAATTTTTTTACAACAATTTATACTTTCAAAGACAAAAAGCTTGGTCTCTAAAATTATTATATGTTATAATGTGATACCACAAAAATATGTAATTGAATACAAATTCACGTAATTATTATAAAATTACATAAATTTTGATGAACTTAGGTAAGTTATACACAAATTTATAAAATTTTAGGGAGACTTATTTATAAATCCTTTTTCAGACACTTATGGTAGGCTAAGTCCTGTGTAATTTCTTATAGAGTCTCAAGTCCTATTTAGATAGAAATGTATTCCACAAGATCCTACATAAACATAACGTAACGTGATACCTACATAAACGTAACGTAACGTGTCACGTTACGTTTTGCAAACTTAATGAATTTTTATTTTTTAAAATTGAATGTGAAAATGTTGCTGGTTTATGTTTGTGTCACGTTACGTTTCATATAAATATGATCTATAGCAACATTCAATTTCCTATATAGGAAATTGAATGTTACCATAATCATAGGTGTTACGTTACGTTTATGTAAGTGTCACGTTACGTTACATTTATGTAGATATGATTTATGGCAACATTCAATTTCCTATATAAGAAATTGAATGTTGCCATAGATCATAGATGTCACGTTACGTTTATATAGGAAATTGCATGTTATCATAGATCATAGGTGTCACGTTACGTTTATGTAGGTGTCACGTTACGTATAAGTGTCACGTTATATTTATGTAGGTGTCACGTTACGTTACGTTGACATGATCTATGATAACATTAAATTTCCTATATATGGTTTTACTACATGAAAGCCCGCTTGTTCTGAGAATCGTGTTGGGGAGATAGTGTTAATCCAATTCTTCCATAAAGGAGCACTTGCAAATCTCCTATTTTGTGCGGTCAGTATAGGCCTCTCCCATCCAACTTTCAGCAAGTAGGAACTCTTTTGATTACGCCAGAAAGAATATTACAATTGATTGCTCTCTCCTGCTCTTTTTCAATAACTAAAAAAAATAAATAATGAAATAAATTGAATAGTGTGACTAAAATCTATTTTAAAACATGATGAATGTTATATAGATATTATTATTGTTTGTAACATCTATTGTTTATATTAGTCTGTCATAAAGGGACGATAGTTAGAAAAATAGACAAGAGGTCTATACATCTATTTGTCTAGTTTTCTAAGAAAAAAACACATAAAATTACTTAAATTTTATGGAGATATTTACCAATAAATCTCATCTCACAGACAAGTATTCCAATTAGTTCAAGTTTTTTCTATTGATCTGTTAAGTCCTATTAGTGGAGAGTTTCTTTCCGTATATTCCTATTTTTTATTTTGGTAGTGTTTTGGTAAACAGTTATACCCTTTTGTTAATGTGACAGGTATGATGTGATATCCAATGTGACAGGTATTAATATGACACTCCAACAATGTGACACTCTAAAAAAAATTAAAAACTCCTTAGTATACTTTTTCTAAATGTGACAACGTAGCGGGTATGATGTGACACTCCAAAACTTTTACTCAAAAAAAATAATAACACCTTAGTGTACTTTTTTTAAACGTGACGTGGAATGTATGCCATGACACTTAAAAAAAATAAAAAAATTCTTAGTGTACTTTTTTCAAACGTGACAATATGGCAGGTATGATGTGACACTTTAAAAAAAATTAATAACTCATTAATGTATTTTTTTCAAACGTGACAACGTGGTAGAGATGATGTGACACTCCAAAAAAAATTAAAAATTTCTTAGTGTACTTTTTCCAAACGTGACATGTGACACTCCAACTGATGAGTATGATGTGACACTTTAAAAAAATTAAAAACTCTTTAATGTATTTTTCTTAAATGTGACACTCTAATATGGCAAGTATGATGTGACACTAAAATTTTTTAGTATACTTTTTATAAATGTGACACTTCAATGTGGTGGATAAATGAGTCACTATATATACATCCAAAAGGACTCAATGGATCACCAAAAAAAAAAAATATGGGACTATATGGATTACAAGTCCAAAATAGGAGACTTATTGATCAATCTCCTAATTTTTTAATCAATGATCAAGATTTATTTATGGTATAACCCCATAACAAGAAAAGTTTATATATATATGTATATAAATGGTGCAAAGTCAAGGTATAGCAAGTCAATAAATTTTCATGGTGTATGGGATGGTTGGGAATATACCATCCTTGGCATGTTAACAAGAAAAGTCCGTCAACTCATAATTATTTCTTTGATTCTATTAAAATTACCTTCCTTATATTATATAAGGATATACAATAATATTTCCAAAATAAAATTATTTCTTTCATTCTATTAAAACTACCTTCCTTATATTATATAAGGATATACAATAATATTTTCAAAATAAAAATACATTTCTTTCTTGTTGACTCATCTTCACTGCCTATATATACATACATATTGCAATAGTTAATCCGTACAAGCAACCACTTTCTCATACAAAAAAGAGAGACAAAACAATGGCAAAAGGATTCAAGGTTTTGATCTCCCAAATCATCTCATCCTTCCAATTCTGCCGCTCCAAAAACCCTTCCAACTTCCCAGAAAATCCTGTCCCTTCATTCCTCCAACTCTCCCCAAACCCCGTCTTCATTCACTGTCCGCCGGCAACCCCGCCCCCTTTCAAACCCCACCGCTCCTCCTTCAAGCACCACGTGTCCTCCATCTTCTCATCCGTCGGCTGTGGGTTCGGCACACAGTACACCTCTGAAGACGACCTCACCGAATCACCGGAATTCAAGTGGGACAAGACGCCGCATCGCGAAAGCTACAAGAGGATAATACGTTGTGGTGGAGCTGTGGATGATGATATGGCAAACATTATACACTACTAGAAATATGACTTTTTGCATCTATTTTTTTGGGATTGATTGTTTGGCCGTCGCAAAATATCACTTTTTACATCAAGATCTCATTTTAGTTGGAGACGGAGGAGTTGTAGATTTCGTGACGCGGCGTCTCGTCCCATTTGAATTCCGGTGATTCGGTGAGGTCATTTTTAGAGGTGTACTGTGTGCTGAACCCACAGCCGACAGATGAGAAGATAGAGGACACGTGGCGCTTGAAGAAGGAGTGGTGGGGTTTGAAAGGGGGCGGGGTTCCCGGCAGGCAATTAATGAAGACAGGGTTTGGGGAGAGTTGGAGGAATGAAGGGACAGGATTTTGATTTTCTAGGACGTTGGACGGGTTTTTGGAGCGGCAGAATTGGAAGGATGAGATGATTTGGGAGATCAAAATCTTAAATCCTTTTGCCATTGTTTTGTCTCTTTTTTTTGTATGAGAAAGTGGTTGTGCAATATGTATATGTAGGTAATGAAAATGAGTCAACAAGAAAGGAAAATATCATATTAAATATTTAATATTATTGTATATTTTTATTTTGAAAATATTATTGTATATCCTTATATAATATAAGGAAGGTAGTTTTAATAGAATGAATGAAATTATTATGAGTTGGCAGACTTTTCTTGTTAGCATGCCAAGGATGGAATATTCCCAACCATCCCATACACTCCACGAAAATTTATTGACTTGCTATACCTTGACTTTGCACCATTTATATATATATATAACTGTAGAAATTTACTCAAAATTTTAAATCTAGAGTGTATATTTAAATTTCTTATTTTGGGGTTATACCATAAATAAATCTTGATCATTGATTAAAATGTGAAAGATGCTGGAACAACTCTCCTCAAGTTGGTTCGTTTGCTAAGCACCCAATGCTTTGTAGCCACTGTTATAATGTCATTGCACGCACCTTAGGTGGTTTTGAAGGATTATCAATAGGGTCTTGGATAGTAGAAGGGGGAATAGCAATAGCATCCTGGGCAGTAGGTTGATTGATCCATTATCTATTAGAAATAAAAAATAAATAAAAAAAAAAGAACCTCGTGAAAGATTGTATGAACAATTTAGAATTATAACTTATAACTTTAGAATTGATTATTAAATAATAATTTATAAGGGCACAAATTTAAAAAGTGTAAGATCATAATAAAATAAAAATTTAAATATAAGTAATATTTTAATATTTAGAAAAAGGATAAATTACAAACACTCTAAGCTTTGCTTAAAATACGAATTGCCCCCTGTAATTTGAAAAATTACAAATACCTCCCTGTCAGAATTTTTTATTTAACAGAATAAATTGAAAATGTAAAATTTCTAACTGTTCAACTATACAATAATAAAATTATCTGAATTATTAATTGAAATAAAATTTTAACATTAATAAAAATTATTAATTAACTTGATAATTTATTAATAAAAGAACTTATTTGTTATGAATTTAAAAACCTTAAGGGGCATAATGTAATTTTTAAAACCACATAAAATAATTTGTAATTTACCCTTAAAAAATTAAACTATGACTTGTCCACTAACACTTTTTTTAAACCCTTTTTTTGTTTTTTTGAACTACAATTTTTTTAATTCGAATTCAAAAATTCAAGCCTCTCCGTATTACGCACTTAACATATAATTCACCATAGATTCCGAAGTGTCCTCCTTTAATTCCTCTCTCTCTCACATCGCTGTTTTCAAGAAAAAAAACACTTCTGAAATCACTCAAAGCAAAAACAGTTTTCCCCTTCGACAAAATCTACAATGGGTGCTTTAGGGAAATGGCTGAAATCACTGATTGGTCTCAAGAAGACCCAATCAAGTCACCAAGTAATCCCATACTATCAACCATCACTGACCCATTTGTTTGATTTTCTTTGTTTTTAGAAAGTGTTTTCAATTTTTTATTTATTTTTTTATTTTTATTTTTTGTAGGAAAATGTGGGCAGTATTGGTAAGGTTCAAAAGTGGAGGCTATGGAGGAGTGACAACGGAGGCCACGTAGCTGTGTCTGATTCGTCTTCGTTTGGGGTTGATGACGTGTTCAGTGCTGCTGTGGCCACTGTGCTTAGAGCTATGACCAAAGATTTCGTGGTGGTTAGGAAAGAGTGGGTTGCGATTAGAGTCCAGACCATCTTTCAGGCTTTCTTGATAACTTTTTTTTTTTTTTTTTTGGTTCTCCTTTCCACTCTGTTTACTCAATTTTTTCATAGCTATACATGTCTTAGCTGTATGTATTTGATGGATTTGTTTGGGATTAAGTTTTCAATTGCTGATGAATGAAATCCAATTCAATCATTTGACAAAACCCCCTCTCATTCCCCTCTCCCCCCCATATGCGAGTAAACAAAGTGATAAAGAGAAAAAAAAATAGTTACCAGAAAAGCCGGAAACATGGTCTGGATTCTGATCGCAGCCCACTCTTGCCTAACCACCATGAACTCTTTGGCCGTAGCTCTAACCACAGTCGCCACAGCAGCACTGATCACGTCATCAACCCCAAACGAAGATGAATCGGACACAGCCACGTGGCCTGCTTTGTCACTCTTCCGTAGCCTCCACTTTCGACCCTTACCAGTACTACCCACATTTTCCTCCAAAAAATAAATAAATAAATAAATAATAAAAAAAAATTGAAAGCACTTTCTAAAAACAAAGAAAACAAGAAAATCAAGCATATGGGTCAGTGATGGTTGAGAGTATGGGATTACTTGGTGACTTGACTGGGTCTTCTTGAGACCAATCAATGATTTCAACCATTTCCCTAAAACACCCATTGTAGGTTTTTGTCAAAGGAGAAAACTGTTTTTGCTGGGTGATTTCAGAAGTGTTTTATAGTGAAAACAGCGATGAGAGAGAGAGAGAGAGAGAGAGAGTAATTAAAGGAGGGCACTACGGTGGATTATATATAAGTGCCTAATATGGGAGGTTTGAATTTTTTTAATTCGAATTAAAAAAAGGAAAGAAAGGATTAAAAAAAGTGAAAGTGGACCGGTCATAGTTTAATTTTTTTAAGGGTAAATTACAAACACACTCTTGAGGTTTATTTAAATTATAAATTATTTTATGTAATTTTAGAAATTATATTATGCCTTTTAAGATTTTTAATTTCATAACAAATAGGTCTTTTTATTAATAAATCAAGTTAATTAATAGTTTTTAATAATGTTAAAATTTTATTTCAATTAATAATTCAGATAATTTTATTATTGTATAGGTAAACAATTAGAAATTTTACTTTTTCAATTAATTCTGTTAAATAAAAAATTCTGACAAAGATTGTAGTTTTCCAAACTACAGGGGGAATTTGTATTTTAAGCAAAACTTAGAGACTGTATTTGTAATTTATCATTATTTTAAATATTAAAATACTACTTATATTTAAAATTTTATTTTATTTTATATTATTATCTTACACTTTTTAAATTTGTGCCCTTATAAATTATTATTTAATAATCAATTCTAAAGTTATAAGGTCTGTTTGTTTTTAGAAAAAATGAAAGGAATTGATAGTGAGGTGATTAAGTAAAATTATATTTGTTTTGATAATAATTGCTAGTGCGGAGATTATTAAATTATTTTTACATAAAATAATAAAATAAATAAATAATGGGTTTTACTTAACCAAAAATTAAATATTAATGTTCAAAATGTACTGCCCAAAATGTAGTAAAAAAATAAAAAATTGCACTTGGCCGAAGGATTAGCCAATTGTCTGGTAACACCCTAAGCCGAACAAATTATTTTCTAATATCATCTCATCGCCCAAACTATCAATCCGCTCATGTGAAGCCTTTTATAATCCGAATGGATTACAAATCTAGACCACAAACAAAACAAATTTGATACAAATGGCGGATTTGAAATTGCGGATTGATTTTTTCCAATCTGCCTAGTTTTGGGCAGATGACGGATTTGAGGTTCATTTGGCCCCAATCAAACCGCCAAACCACAAACACCCTTAGTAATTCGTAAGATTTTGTGTTTTCAATTTGTTTAGATATTCTGTTTATATTTTTAATTAAAAAAGAGTTTAAATATTTGTTGAATATATCCTGTTAAAAAAGAGTTTTCAATTTGAATATATTTTTTAAATTCAAAAAAATAAATGTATTATTTATCTATATTTTTTTATTTTTAAATCTAACTCTAAAAATAATAAATTAAAAAGATGATATATAATGGTTGATTTTTATTTTCAAAAACAGATATAGATGTAACAATACAGAGATATACAATCTCTACCACTGCTCTGTTCATAGTTTTGATGGTTTGAATTATTTTTATATTTTAAAAATCACATATTGTAATACTTTACATAATATTTTATGTAGATGAGACATGTTGTGATTGTAATATGTGGATGAGACATGCAGTGATTGTAATATTCTAAAATCTCAAACTTTCTTTCTTTGAAAGAGGCATGCAGTAATCGTAATACTTTTTTAAGCCATTGACTATAATACTTTTTTTTTTTTTTTTTTTAAGAAAGTGCACAAGTTAAATTATGTTAAAAATTTATAAAATTTTAAACTACCAAATCGATTCGCATCCATCCGTTAATCTACCAATCCGCTCAATCCACATCCGTCGGATTGGCGGACGGATGCAGATTGATTTTTTTCAATCCGCCAATCTAGCAGACTGGAGGTTCTGTGGCCGCAATCGACCCACGCCCACCCCTAATACAAACTCTTAACATTCTTCAAGGAGAAAAAAATCAACCAACCACAATCATAAAAG
The DNA here is from genome assembly GCA_036172215.1 of Camellia granthamiana. Classification (NCBI taxonomy): domain Eukaryota; kingdom Viridiplantae; phylum Streptophyta; class Magnoliopsida; order Ericales; family Theaceae; genus Camellia; species Camellia granthamiana. The sequence continues at coordinate 285,245 of JAXFYN010000262.1, read as the reverse complement.
TGAAGAAAATTATATAATTTTTCTGGAGGCCTCCTTACATTTAAAGAGAGAATATGTTATGAAGAAGTGTTATTTTATTTTTAGGTAATTCTGCTGTTAGTGATTTTCTATTTTCTATACACTATCTTGACTGAAGCATGTGGATTTACAATTTGATGATTTGAATTGTTATTTGATGGATTCTTTTTCTATCAATAATGGATTTACTATATATGCATGAGTTTTTACACAGAAGATTTTGCAAAGGAATGGGTTTCCACTTTTGATTGCCGCCAACGGATGGTAATCTAGTATCCCAATCAAAGCAACAGTTCTCAGGACTAAGAAAAAAACTAATAACATTCAAAAAATAAATAAATAAATCAACCAAAGTGAAAAAAATTATATATTTTTTCTTGAAACCTCCTAAGATTTAAAGAGAAAATATGTTGTATTCATGCAAACCTGGATAGTATGGTGAAGGCGATGGAGAGTCTCTGACGAACGTAATGAAAAGTCTTCGGCGAAAGTAAGCTTCTAGGGTTTTTGAGACACGGATAGTTGAGAGTTTGACTGTAAAAAGAAATCAAAGTAAAATAAACCGTAAGATCATAAACGATGTAGTTTTGAATTTAGGTTTTCTTATATTCTATATTACTATATTAAGTGAGCCACTACAAAAAAAGTTGGAAGATAGTATCAACTATAGAACGAGGGAAATAGTCGGAGCCCATTAATCTCCTTTTATTTTATTTTTGGTAATTATAGCCCTATACCTTGATGAGATAACTAAATCATGCCATGAAGTCTAAATGGTTACATGTTCTCATAAATTTCAAACTATTAATAAACTAACACCATAGGGCAATGCCCTCATAAACATCAAACTATTAATAAACTAACACCATAGGGAAAATTCTTACAGTAAAACTAAACCACATAGCCACAATCAATTCCATCTAAAAGTTTAAGCTCTGCAAAAAATAACAGATCCAGACAAATGCCATTCAGCATTTCAAAATTGATAGGAGGCTTTGATCCTCAACCTCCAACTAAAAATAACACCATTTAACTTTTTGCATCCCATTGCTAGAATGGGCAAACGTAATATAGCCAAAAAATATGAACAGGATAACCATTTCTTACAAAAACAGGACCGAAGAGCCACAGAAAAACCTGGCCTCGTTTCATAATAATGTTGAATAGCAGAGAAACAGTAGAGCCAGTGAGGGAAAAAAACTTAGTACGAGAACTTAAAATTATATCATATCATATCCACTTAAAGACAACTACAAACATGAACCAAATCAAAATTTTCATGAAAGCTGAACAAAAATAGAAAAGCAGTAGCTAGTAGGTTGCCTAGACTATATATCAAATAATGAACCGAAAAAATATCAAATAATGATTCTTGAGAAGGGAAGAGAAAAACAGAGCAGAGCAGAGAAGAGACAAGAATGGAACAATACCTTCGATCGCCACTGCCGCCGCTCGCTACCAATCATAAACCCTAATTATTGAAAAAAAAAAAAACATAGAACGCACTCACATAACAAAGGTTGAGAAGAGAAGATCCATCAAAGAGAAGAGAAGAGAAGATCCATCAAAGAGAAGAGAAGAGAAGAAGAGAAGAATACCTTCGAATCGATGCTTCGATCGTCGCTCGCCACCACAATCGCCGCTCGTCGCTCGCCTCCATTCAAGTGAGAGAGGGAATTGGGGTGGCTGCTGTGCGGGGTGCACAGCAGCCACTGCTGTGCAGCCATTTGGGTCCTTTTCGAGGTCCATTTTGATAATCCGAATCGTTCATATTTTAGAATACATCAAGTAGAACATACCTGTAAAAAATCAAGTTAATCGGATATCGTTTACCCATTCATCCATTCACATTTGTATCTACAAAAATAAATAACAATTGTAATTTAAAGTATTAAAATGAATACAAATGTGAGTGGATGAATGGGTAAACGATATCCGATTAACTTGATTTTTTACAGCTATGTTCTACTTGATATATTCTAAAATGTAAACGGTTCGGATTATTCAAATGGGCCCCGAAAAGGGCCCAAATGGCTGCACAGCAGTGGCTGCTGTGCACCCCCGCACAGCAGCCACACCAATTCCGTGAGGGAGAGAGAGAGAGAGAGAGGCTGTTGTCTAGGGCTACACACTTGAAATGGAAAAAGGGGGGTGGCAGGACAGAGGGAAAAAGCGCAAAAAAATCTCTCGTGTGTGTCCCACAAAGTTAGTTTGAAAATTTAATAATTTATTTAGAATTTTAATGTAACTCAAAAAAATAAACAAAGTTTGTTTGAAAATTTGATAATTTATTTAAAATTTTAATATAACTCAAAAAAATAAATTTGGGAATAATATATACACTTAAAAAAATAAAAGAAGATTTCCCAAATTAAAAAGTAAAAAGATTGGGGAGGGAATAATATGTACACTTCAAAAAATAAAAGAATATTTTCCGAATTAAAAAGTAAAAAGATTTCAAGGTCTCCTCATGTATATCATCTATATATAAAAAAATAAAATAAAATAAAAAAATTTAAGATGATTCCATAATCGTAATATTTTTATTTTATCATATTTTTCCTTAAAAAATAGACAAGTATATTTTTAAAAATAAATCATTTTTTTAAAGACAAATGTGAGATAAAATTAATATGTTATAATTATTGAATCAATTTAATTATTTTTATATATATAAATAATATACTTGAAGAATTATAAAAAATGATCAAACAACACCTCTCCAGTTAAGATGAGGACGGGAGAGAAGCATACCCCAAGCTTATATTACATTCGGGGTGTTTGGCCCAGCTTTTTTTACCCAACTTATAACTTTTAGCTTAAAACAAGCTAAAACTAGCTGTTTGTTCCAACTTAATCATACCAACTTAAACTTATAATAGCTTTTTTTGAAGGTAAATAATCTGATTTTGAGAATCTGCTTCAAGGGTGCTTCTGATTCTTAACTTAAGTGGAAGAGGGTCAAAATTACTTAAATGCCCTTCACCAATTTGAAATATTACCAAATTGTCATTATATAAACCACAAAGATAACACTGTTCTCTTTGAAAGAGAGAGATGGCGATTTTCGACAATAAGAGGAGATTTCCGGTGAAGCTCTCTCTCTCTATTCACCGTTGTGCCTTTCCTCTCTCTCTCTCTCTCTCTCTCTCTCTCTTCGTCTGCCACAACATACCTATGCCGTCGTTGTCAACGCCTCTGCAACAGTTGTCGATCTCCTCCTCCGTAGCTTCAGGGACACCACCATAGCGCCTTCTTCTGCTTTACGTCTTCTTCTCATCGCATCGCCACCATCACACTCAACCACCACTGCTATATCTCTCTTTCTCTCCTACTCTTTCTACAACCGTCGCAATCGCCATGATCTTCCTCGCGATTCGCCATCACTGAACCCTCAAGACCAAATCGCGACAACAAGCTCCTCAGATCTAGGGTTTTTGGTGGTGGTAAAGGAGATGGATGAGCTGAGAGAGGGCTTCTTGCAGACTACCGGTGGCGGGGAGGACTTCTTGCAGACCACCGATGGTGGCTAGGGTTTTGCAAAATTGTAATGAAAAAAAAAAAGAAAAAAAAAATTTTATTTCAATTAACTTCCATTTAATTTAAAAATATATTTTAATTAATATTGAAATAAATTGTGCAATTTATATCTATTAAATAAAGGGGAATTTTTTTTAAAGTCCCTAATAATAGTAATTTAGAGGATAAAGGACACACAAAAAAAAAGATGATGCATCACGTCCCTCAACTAGAATGCGTGCATTTTTAATTCTTTCTTGGACCAAAATACCCTTCACAAATCAATTGAGAACACTTAACTGGATTCTGACGACTGAGTTTCATTCCAAACATCCAACCATCTTTACGAGCAAGAGAACAAGAGAATTAGGGTTTCACAATCATCTTCACTATCGACATTAGGGTTTCATTATCTTCTGCGAAAATCTTTTCCGTTCCTTCCTCACAAATTTCTCTCACCCGTTTTCACTATTCATCGTCATCTCAGTTCATCTTCATCTCATTGCATCTTCATCTTAGGGCATATCAGTTCATAATTAGGGTTTCATTCTCCCTCTAGTAAGTTTTCTACAATCTAACGAGTTTTTCTCTGGAAACACAGTTAATTACACGTTATATTTTGCTTCCATTAATTAGGTTTTCAATTTCGTAATTAAAAGCTATATGAATTTGAAAAATGTTATTTCTCTGAGTTTTGAACTTATTCATGTAGATGTTTGTGTGATTTTGTTTGTAAATTTCTTTGGCATTTGAATTTCTCTGGTATTTGCTTGATATATGTTTATTCTTTGAATTTCCTCTGGCATGTTTATTCCTCATTTGTTTCTGTTTATTCCCTCATTTTCTCTGCAAGGTTAATTTCATTCAAATTGCTCTCCTCTGTAAATTTCTCTGGCATTTTCATTTTCTTTGGAATGTGAAATTTTCTTAGGCATTTTCATTTTCTGTGCTTGTTAAATTTATATTTCTTTTTTGAATTTTCTCTGGCTATATTTTACATTTATATGTAATATTACTCACTTGTCTGTGTTTAAGTTTCTCTGGCATTTATAATTTTCTCTGGCCACATCGCTTTTCTTCCTTGCGTGTCTCTATCATGTTTAAATTTCTCTGGTTGTGTATGTAAATTTCTCTAGCATTTTAATATTATGGAATGGAAATTTTCTCTAGAATGTGTAATTTTCTCTAGAATGTGTTTGAATTTTTTCTGGCTATATTTTACATCTATATGTAATATTACTCTCTTGTTTGTGTCTAAGTTTCTCTGGCATTTATAATTTTCTCTGGTCACATCACTTTTCTCCCTTGTGTGTCTCATCATGTTTAAATTTCTCTGGTTATATATGTAAATTTCTCTGGCATTTTAATATTATGGAATGAAAATTTTCTCTGAAATGTGTAATTTTCTCTGAAATGTGTTTGAATTTTCTCTAGCATTTTCATTTTCTGTGGCTTGCTAGATTTATGTTTCTTTCTTAAATTTTCTCTGGCTATATTTTACATTTATATGTAATTGTTATCAATTTTTGAAAATTTTTTTGTCATGTTTATGTTGCTTTGTTTATTTTCTCTAGGAATGGAAATTAGCTGTGGCAACATGTATTCCACATGAAAACACTTAGTATTCTCTTGTGTATTTCTAACTTTCTCTGGAATTTATAATTTTCTCTGGCCACATTACTTTTATCCCTTGTTGATTTCTCTTGCATGTTTATGTTGCTTTTTTGATTTTCTCTGGGAATGGAAATTTTATGTGGCTAGATGTATTCCACAAGAAAACAATTAGTACTCTGACATTTAATTTTCAATGTATAATTTTCTCTGGCCACCTTAGTTTTCTCCCTTATGTGTAATTTTCTTTGACATGTTCAATTTTCTATAGCATGTTTAATTTTCTCTGGGATTTAATGTTGACATCTTTATGTTTTCATTGTCTAGAAATGGCGAAACGCAAAAGTAGCAAAACACCACAAACTCCTCGCCAAAAAACACAAGTCCAAGCTGATGAAGCAACAAGCATCAAAATGAATACCCCAACTTTAAAAGACTCAAGCTCAAAGGGGAAAAAAACCTGTTAAACTCCAAAGAAGGAGAGCTCATTACAGCATTCAATACTGATCCAACCTCTCATCTATTGTCTCCTTTTTTTAAACCCTTAAATTCAATTCAAACTAACTTGAAGAGCTTCAAAAGACTCCATTCTGGTATTTGATCCAAGCTCTAACCACTGGAAGGTTGGATCCAAGGAAGTCTATTGACTTTTGATTTGCAAGGTGGTAAAAGAGCAATGTCATTGAGATACTAAAAAAAAACCAAACACTTCATTCCTAAGGCGGAGATTCCCAAAGGACACAAGGCTCACTAATCATGTTCTTAAGAATGCCTTGGTCAAAGCAATGAAAGGCAAGCAACCAATTGACTTCAAAAATGTAGCAATCATTATTACCTTGTGCTTGTGTCTCACCCTATTTTTTTGCAACAAGTGGGAATTCAATAAGGTGGGTTTTTATCAAGTACGTGGAACCTCTTGAATCAATGAAGTAGTACGATTGGCTAGAAGCAATCACAACAACATTGATCGATTCTATCACAACATTGCACAAAACTCCAGAAAAAGTTACGGGGTGTATCATTGCATTGCTGGTAAGTAGAATTTCCATTCAAATTTACAATTATGATACTTACAAATTTGTGTGTTTAGCAAAATTTAATTACTTCAATTTCTATCACAGTATTAGCTATGTGAACATGCGAATATCATTGACTGGGAAGACAGTAACACAACTAAATTCCCAAGATGTGCCAAGTGGAACCTGCAAAGCTTGACCAAACAGCTGCAAAAGACACCAATCCACTTTCTTGCACCTCGACAAGTTAGATTTCTATCGTAATTGAAATCTTAGTGAAATTCCAAAATTTCTTTGACAACTGGTTTGTTTCCCTCCTTGTGCCTTGCTTGATTTGATCAATTTTCTCTGTGATGCAATATCTTATATGGAATAACTTATGTGCCTTGCCTGATTTAGATCAATTTTCTCTGAAATTTCAATTTATGTTACTTTTTTTATTACCACTGGTTTATTTCTACCCTTGTAATGAATTCTCTCTGGCATCCAAATTTCTCTGACCACAATTGTAGTAACATTCACTTATGTGCCTTGATTGATTTTCTCTGATATCTAAATTATGTTGCTTGTTTCATAATTTTCTCTAGCCCATAAAATTATTTCTATTTTTGTGTAATTTTATCTGGCCCATAACTTATGTGCCTTGACTGATTGAGATCAATTTTCTCTGAAATTTGAATTTATGTTGCTTCTTTGATTAACACTGTTTATTCCTGCCCTTGTAATGAATTTTCTTTGGAATCCAAATTTCCCTGACCACAGTTATAGTAACATTAACTCATATACCCTGTTTGATTTTCTCTGATATCTAAATTATGTTGCTTGTTTCATAATTTTCTCTGACCCATAAAATTATGTCTCCTTGTGTGTCATTTTCTTTGGCCCATACAAATTTCTCTGAAATTTGTTTCCCATTAGTATAATTTAGATGAATTTTATCTAGCTTATTTGAATTTTTCTCTTAGTGAATTTTAAATATTTCTCTAATAAAAAAGACTCCTGTTACAGATAGATAACAAGGAATTAGTTAAAAACCCATCAAAGGAGTTTTGTCTTGGTAAAAAGAAGAAAAAAGAATCAAAAAAGGCATTAGCCAAATTCAATGAGACATTAGAAGAGTCATCTGAAGAAGAAGGAGGAAATGAAGAAGGAGAAGGCAACATAGAAGAACAAGAAGCAAGCAATGGAGAAGAAGATCAAGCAAGCAGTGCAGAAGAGGAAGCTAGAGAAGAAAATGAAGAAGAAGACAAAGAAGACAATGAAGAAGAAAATGAAGAAGAATAAGGCACTGAATCAAAAGAGCAAGAAGAAAACAATGAGGAAATGTATGAAGAAGAACATAATGAGCCGATAGACCAACATCATGATAGCATTTGTGGCTCAACAATGCATCTGCCTCAAGAATCTATGGAATCAAAGCATGCTCAAATTGCTAATCTACATCAAAGACTAAAGGCACTTTCTAAATCCAAAATAGAAGCAGAGAAAAATTGGAATGAATTACTTCAAGACAAGGACATTGCAATAAGAACCTTGACATCAAGTAACTCAAAACTTCAAGAAAGAGACAGCACAAACCAAATGAAACTAAGGATGTTGGATATTCAAAAAGAAGATGATAAAAAAACAATTCAACAATTGAGATGTTCAATTTCACAGTTTGAACTAAAAATGCTAGCTTGTATGAACAAATTCAAGAGCTATCTGTCCAACTAGCAACACAACCTTATCGAACACCAGCACAAGTTCAACCTCAAGGTCAATGAAAATCTTGAACCACATAACTCAGAGAAATTTCTGTTTATTACAATTTTATCTGTCGATGGTAATTTTCTCTGAAAGTTAAATTTCCCTGACCACATTAGTTTGGCCAGTTTGATTTCTGCTGCTTATTTGATTTTCTCTGTCTATTTGGTTCCATATGTGTGTAATTTTCTCTAGATTTTGTAACTTCTCTGACCACGTTGATTTTTGGGGCTTGTTTGATTTTCACTATGTATAGTTGCAATAGAAGTGGAATAACAGCAAATAACCTAGCAAGAACAAGTGGCACACAAACAACAACCAAAACAAAAGACAAGTCTATGGTAACTAGAAAATATTGAATCAAATAAATTTACATATTGAAATATGATCTGTGACTTCAGAGTAATTTAACTCTTACTGATATTTTCATTGTCTACAGTGAAAAAAGATCCTACAATAATGATAAAGAATTTAAAGGCAAAAAAAAGGAAAGAAAAGTAAGATCCAGACTTTCAATATCCCAAAGTTGTGAAGATGAATAGAGGTTCAAAGAAAGCTGCAAAGCCAATAGAGCAAACCACCAAAGACAAAGAAGTACTTGATGCCGATGACTATGTCTTGCATCCACCAACAAGCATTAGGAAATCTTGGGTTTTTCCACAAAGTCTACCAATTGCAAAATTAGTAAAAGAACATGTTAAAGATGTCTTGCAGCACATATTAAATGTGTCTGGACTAGAGTAAGTACAACAAATAAAATAGAAGATGACAAACAACAATTTACTAACTTATATTGCATTAACAACTACTAAATCCCTTCTTTGTCATCTTGTAAGGCTTTAATCTGGACAAGTGAGTTGAATCTAATTACTTTTGAAGATATCAGAAACCTAATAAAGGAAAAAGAAATTGCTAACAATGTAAGTCTTTCATTAAATTTCTCTGCAATGTTCCATCAACCTTTATAAACCAATGTTACAATTACAAATGATATTTTTCAGGTCATTGATGGTTATGGAGAGATATTATTTGCCGACCAAAGGAGAAAAGGACAACAACTGACTTCATTTTTTTTCACATACATGAGCTTGGTATGTTACTACTCTTTTATTTGATTTTCTCTGGAATTTACTTACTACTTTCTCTTGTTAAGATATTTCTTGAAGCTAGTTGTATCACTAGTCTAATTTTCTTTGGCTAATTGTGTGCATTGAAAATTTCTCTATATGTACATTTTGAAATTCCTGTCATTTCAACTTTCTTATAACCATTTTTTGATTTTCTTTGATCGCAGAACTTCATTAAGATGACGGAAAATCAAACTTTCTAAGTCTCATTATTTTACAAGCATCTTGAAACCAAATGGAGGAACTACAGGTTCCTCCATTTCCTAATAAATATCGGGGGCAATGAGAAGTCAACAGATGAAAATCACTAGACCTTGCTTGTCTTGGACAAACAAAACAATTTATGGAGGTACTACAACACACTAAGGCCGAGAAGAGATGATGCACGAGACAAATATCTCAAAAATGCAAAACAATTGGTAACAAGTGCAAATTTCTCTGATCCATGATAATGTTTATGTGATGATAATTTTCATAAAATTCCATTAATTTGTGTGCAAATTTCTCTGTTATTTAAAAATTATTTTTTTACAGCAAGATTATGTGGAGAATTTTTTGAAAGCTTGACTTGAAAGAGAGGCACAATCACAACTCTCTTTCAAATTGATACTCACAAAACACAAATTATGACTTTCAATATGTCGACAGTGCTTCACAACAAGGCAGTGATTCGTAAGTTTCATACAACATCTATAAATAAGATAATCTAATTTGAATGTTTCTTAACACTAACTATACTTATAATTTGTATGCCATGTGGATTGTGGCCTCTTTGTATGCTACATAATAAGACAATATATCAATCATGAACCTATCAGCTCGACATTGTCGACACAAGATATAAGGTTGATGAGGGCAGAAATCATAGAGAGATTTGTGACTGAAGTTGGCCGGTCATGGACAGAACCAATTCAAATACCACCAGAAGAAGAACCAAAAGTATAATAGTGAAAGGACACTAGTGAAAGGAAGACAATGCACACAATGTAATTAGAGATAACCCTTTAATTTTTTTTTTCATACATTGGAGGAATGATGATATTTGACATGTATGTATATATCTATTTTTGACTAATGTAAATTTCATAGCTATCTTGTCTAAAGATTGTTTGAAGAAATGATGATGTTTGACATGTATGTAAATTTCCACACACAGAAAATTGTCTGAAGAAATTTCTCTGGTATGAAGTTACCAGAATTTCACAGAGAAATTTAACTCTTATTGTGGAAAGAGGGTGCCTATATGATCACGTAATTTGTAATGCACTGTGTTGGTAAAAAACAATTATCAAATTCAAAAAACACAATGTACACAGTAAATTTCTCTGCTATTGGCAAATTTCTCTAGATTAATTTGACCTCACAAAACACAATGCACAAAATAATTTTCTTTGCTAGTGGCAAATTTCTTTGGATGAATTTCACTGGTATTGTAAGCACACTACCTATAGTATGTTTCAACAAACACAATGCACACAGTAAATTTCTCTTTTATTGGCGAATTTCTCTGGATGAATTTGACCTCACAAAACACAATGCACAGAGTAATTTTCTCTGCTAGCGGAAAATTTCTCTGGATTAATATGACTGGTATTATAAACACACTGCCTATAGTATGTTTCAACAAACACAATGCACATAGTAAATTTCTTTGCTATCAGTAAATTTCTCTAGATGAATTTGACTGGTATTATAAAGGCACTCTCAAAGTATGTTTCTAAAAGCATAATACAAATAGTAATTTTCTTTGCTATTGGAAAATTTTTCTGGATGAATTTGATTGATATTCTATACACACTGTCCAAAAAGTATATTATAAAAAACAAAATACACAGTAATTTTCTCTGCTACTGGCAAATTTCTCTGGATTAATTTGACTGGTATTACAAACACACTGCCCAAAGTATGTTTCAAAAACATAAGTGCATTGATCCAGAAATTACAGAAGAAAATTCAGAGAAAATACTAAACACAACGCACAACATTATTTTTGTAATAAAATCCCCTAACATCCTCAAATGTATTATTCAATCAATAAAATATATTATCCTCAACTATTTAACAACGGTTCCTTGCATGTCCTCTTATTATGGCGACCAATACTCTCATATCGACTACACTTCATCACCCTTTTAAACTCTCCAGTAGAAGTAATTCTGTTCTTCTTTGGCCTTCCAGCTGGTCTCTTATTCAATGAAGGTAAAATCATAGCATCATCAATGCTACATACAGGTTTTTCAACATTTGGAATTGGGCCAATCGAAAACGAGTATGCTTGACGATACATATCAGCATGAAAAAATGGTTCGACAAATGAATTCAAATTCTTTCCACTCCTAAAAATTGCAGCAACAGCATGTTGACATGGATACCCATTTATTTCCCATTTTCGACATGAACAAGTTCACAACCCAAGATCAACCATAACCGAAGGAAAACAATGCACTTCAAACACATTGTCAAATGATAAACTCACATTCCATATCCTCCCATCCATGAAAGCCTTCTCCAACACACTATCCATACGAGGACATAGAACTTTATTCCTTACTAGAAAGCAACCTCCTATTAGACCTCATATTCATGATTTGCAACTGTATCATGTCCACCAAATTTGTTATTGGCAAGTGCCGAGCTTTTCGTATCTATGAATTGAATGACTCAACAACATTTGAATACATTTCACCAAAACATTTCCCCTCAAAATATGCATCACTTCAATTTTCATACGATTAACTTCTTAAGAAAACACTCACTCCCTCACTTTTTAATTCATTTAACTTGAGATGGAATGATGTATTTGTTGGCGCATATGCACATTCTGAAAACTTGGACACAATCGTCTCCCTAGCCAAATTTGTGTTTCCACATGATAACATATCTCTCAAATTCCTCTTTAGATGTTCAAGACAAAATCCATGATAGCAATTAGGGAAAAACCTAGCAATTCCTTTCACAATACCACAATGTCGATATGATATAAAAGTTATCACCCTCTTCGATCCCAATACTTCACATAAATGTTCAAGGAACCAACACCAATTGTCTTTATTCTCAGCATCAATAACGGCATAATCTATAGGAAAAAACCTACAAAACAAATAGGAACAAGCATATTAGATATACACATGTACAGAAAATTAGAACAATTAACAAACAGATAAATTTGACACTGCCAACATCCAAAGAAACTTCACACAGTGGCCAAATCCAAAGAAAATTCACATAGTGGCAACATCCAGAGAAAATTCACTTAGTGACCAAATCCAGAGAAAATTCACACAGTGGCAACATCCAGAGAAAATTCAATTAGTGACCAACTACAGAGAAAATTCACACTCTGACCAAATCTAGAGAAAATTCACACAGTGGCCACCTCTAGAGAAAGTTCAAAGTGTCAGAGAAAAATTACAAAACATAACCACAAAAATAGAAAATTCACTCAATTCCCATATGTATAGAAAATTCACATACTTAGAGAAAATTAGATATATTTACAATTACCTTCATTCCCATCTTTCCCCGTCGTAGTAGGTATAACTCCTTTGCATTGTCCTTTAAAAAATGTTCCATTAAGAAACAACAATGACCAACAATATTTGAAACCAGCAATGCATGCATGAAAAGCCACAAACACTCTTTTGAAACGCTTATTATCTTCAAAATCTAACTCAAAATGACTACGTGGATTGTTTTTCAATGCCTCATCAAAATACTACCGTAATTGATCGAATGACAAACAAGAATCTCCATATGTACTAGATTTGGCTTTTTCAAACCCCAACCAACCACAGTTATAACTGATTGAGACCTCATACTTGTCTTTCATTTCTTTCACAACATCCACTGGATGAGTTAAAGGTTTTGCACTTACCTCTTCAAGTATCAACCCAGAAACTAAGTTGGAAGTCATCCTAGCATGTTTACTAGTATGAATAGCCACACCACACGTATGTTCATTAACCCATTTGTTTTTGTCATGACCCTTAGCTTGTCATTTTTAACATACGTAAATTGAAAACCAACCTCAATAGCATACTTGCACAAAATAGTACGGAACTCAACCACACCACCCTCAAACTTTTGTCCAACACTCATAATATTATTTCGTCAACCAGCTGACAATAACACATTTTCTTGGTGAGAACAAACCTTAGAGAGTGAATTCCTTTCAATATCCACAAGCCTGTCACATTCACCATGCACAACATCTACCCAATTAGACCCCACTCCATCATTCTGATCAGAAGTACTACACCTAATAACTGAAATATCAACTATGTCAACACCACGTACACAAACAACCCTCAACATATTCAAAAAATCAATATTATTTCGAACTATACAATTCGGATGGCCCAAAATAGAATATGAAATACACATCGTTTCAAGTTTCAAATTCTCCCATGTTTTACACAAAATGCCAACCAATTACTCAAAATTCAATTCGCATGAAACATTAATGACAATAGTATCATTCCCATATTTGCACAACAACAGCACTGCACTGTCCATCTAAACTGAAAGAAAAAACACGAAAAATAACTTGTTCAATATAAAAACACTTTACAAGAACAACATACAGGTCCAGAGAAATTTGTGTTTTTTATAATTTTCTCTGTATTATAATAAGAAGTTTATAATTTTCTCTGGATTCAAGTAAAAGTCCGGCGAAATTTACAAACTTATAATTCAACTTCAAGATAACAAAAACAAAATCACAGAGAAAATTAATGAGTTCAGAGAAAACTAATGCTAACTATTAAACACAATCATAGACAAAAATCACACAGAAGATATGTTATGAAATTATAATATTCTCTGTGATTTTCTCAGTGTGATTGTGCAGTATTGGACTCAAATCAAAATCCAGAGAAATTTACGAACTTGTATTCACCTTCAATATTACAAAAACAAAATCACAAAGAAAATTAATGAGTCCATAGAACATCACAGAGAAAATTAATGCTAATTATTAAAAAAAAATGACTCACAAAAATCACAGAGAAAATCTGCAATGAAATTATAATCTTCTCTGTGATTTTCACTGGACTACAAGCTTCCAATTTTCTCTAGACTACAAGCTTATAATTTTCATTGGACCACAAGCTTACAATTTTCTCTGTGATTTCCATTTGATTATAATAACAAACATACAATTTTCTCTGGAATACAAAGAAAAGTGCAAAAATCAAAAGTGCAAAAAAAAAAAAAAAAAAAAAACAGAGCACAAAACTTAGGAAAGTGCAGAAAACTCCATCGTCAATAGCAAATAATGAAAAATCAACTTCAAAAATAAAAAACAACTACACTAAGTTGGCTTTTCTCTCACATTGATCAAAATTGAAAACAAAAACCTAATTCAAAATACACTAGAAAAACTTCTTTGAAATTGGAGTTCTTACATACAAATCAAATGAAAAAGCAAAAAAATGTACCTGATTCAACTCCATTGGAAATCAACTTCTACGCGATCAACTTTTACACGATCAACGGAAATCAACTTCTACACGACTACAAAATCAACTTCTACGTGATCAATGAAAATCAACTTCTACACGCAACTTCTACACGACTACAAAATCAACTTCTACACGATCAACGAAAATCAACTTCTACACGACTACAAAATCCCTACAAAATCTCCACGAAAATCTGCATTGTCAAGTTCATCCCAACATAATCTCCTACAAAAATAGCAACATAATCTTCAGTTTCCAAAATTGAAAACTGTATATTATAAAGAAGGGTAAAATATGTATTTTATAAACTAAAATAACATTGAGAGACCTTAGATATCAAAAAATATTATTGTGGATCTCTCCTCATACTAAAAGTTGGGTAGGGATCTTAGACCAATTTTCCCTTAAATAAATTGCACAATTTTATTTCAATTAATATTGATATAAATTTATTTCAATTAAATAACTTCTATAAAAATGAAATAATAAAAAAAATGAAATAACTTCTATTAAATGAAATAAATAATTAAAAAAAGAAATAACAATTGTTGTAATGAAATGTATCAATTTTTATATTAATTGATACTACTTATATTAACTTCTATTAATGAAATAATTTTTTTTTAAATTAAAACTGAAGAAAATGAAAAAATAACAATTTTTATATCTTATAAGGGCAAAAATGACATTACACAGTAAAAAACTATTTTACAGCTTATTCAACCAAACACTACTTTGCTGATTAAATCTATAATCCAACAGATATACCAAACAGATGAACAATTTCTGATTAAAGTCATAATCTATAATCTGTTAAACTATAATCTATAATCTATTTTAATAGTTACACCAAACAGGGCAATTCAATTTCAAGGGTTATGTACTAGAAAGACCCAACTCGACCCAACTCTTCCCAACTTCTAAAACAAAATGAGCATTCATCAATTTCTTACAATTAGGGTGTAAATGGTTCAGTTTGGTCAGTATTAAGAGTATATTTAGTACCGCACCGATGTTTTCAGTTTTTATTATTAAGAAACTAATACATGCTACGGTTCGATTTTGTCAGTTTGATGTAGAAAATAAATTTATATGAAACTTTGAAAAATTTTATAGTAGATTATAGAATTTTACACTAAAAATAAATGAAGAAAATATATGAAAATTGCTCTATAAATGTTTTTCTCTCTAATTTTTATCACAAAAGTGTATTATATTAGTTACTTCTCATATAATGTTCAAGAAATAAAAGAAGATTTCAAGGTCTCCTAATGTATATCATCTATAAAAAAATAAAAATAAATAGATAAATTAAGATAATTCCATAATCATAACATCTTCATTTTATCATATTTCTCCCTAAAAAATGGACAAGTATATTTTTGAAAATAAAACATTTTTTTTTAAGGACAAATGCGAGATAAAATAAATATGTTATAATTATATAATCAATTTAATTTTTTTTATTATAAATAATATACTCGAAGAATCCTAAAAAATGATCAGACATCACCTCTCCAGTCGAGATAAGGACGGGAGAGAAGCATACCCCAAGTTTATATTACATTCAATTTCAAGGTTTATATACGAGAAAGACCCAACTCTTCCCAACTTCTAAAACAAAATGAGCATTAATCAATTTCTCACAACTAGGGGTGTAAGCGGGTTCGGTTTGGTCGGTGTTAAGAGTATATTTAGCACCACACCGATCTTTTCAATTTTTATGATTAAGAAATTGATACAAACCATATGCTACAGTTCGATTTTATTGGTTTGATGTAGAACAGAAATTTATATGAAATTTAAAAAAAAAATTATAGTAAATTATAGAATTTTACATTAAAAATAAATGAAGAAAATATATAAAAATTTCCAAATAAATGTTTTTCTCTCTAATTTTTATCACAAAAGTATATTATATTAGTTATTTCTCATATAATGTTCAAGAAATTATAATAAAAAATATTTAAATATAATATTCGATCAGTTCAACTTGCATCAGTACAAAAAGTTTCATAACCGAAACAACCCGTATGTTATGAAAAACAGACCAAAAACTAAAATTCCGGTCAGTTTCGATCAATCGGCTCGGTTTTATCGATTTTTCTTACATTCCTACTTGCAACAACAGGCCATTGGCTATTTGATCATATTTGATCATGGAGGCGAATCACATTATTATGGGTGTCCCCCTTCTTGTCAAACTCATTACTGCAAGAAAAGAACACGTGCGACTAAGTGAGTGTTTGGAAAGTTGTTATTTTAGTAGGCTATTTTAGTTTTTGGTTATTTTAGGAGGCTAAATTTTTTGTGTTTGGGAAGATAGTTGGATTTTTTTGTAGTTGAATGTGATGTTTGTGAGAGAAAAAGTGAAATGATTATGGGTTTGATATAACATTTTGCCTTATTGGTTATTTTAGCCTATTTTGTCTTTTAGTACTATTTTAGCCAAAAAAGCTTCTTCCCAAAAACCCCCTAAATGTCAGTGTTGTCAAAAATGAAAATATGAGCACTAAGTAAGAGAAAGGTGCATAACTAACCAGGTGTTCGCCCACTCTCCAATCCACCCAAAACCTTGATGAGCCTTGTCGGCCAAATAAAAAGGAAAAAAGATGTAAATGCATGTATGATCATATTATGGCAGCTAAAAGCTTGAGCAGGAATATATTAATGGATTTCAAATTCAAGCATAGGCAAAGCAGAAAGTTGACAGATTCATTAAACAATCCCATTCAACATACTTGGAAGTATTTGTAGCCACCGGAACAAGCCATTGGTGTGTCTTCTCCATTTCAGCTTTAATTTGAGGAATTGTAAGCTGCATAAAGGCCAAAAGTTGAAGTGCCCAAGTTACTTATGTAAATACACACATTGCATTTGTACACTCAAAGAATACAAATTGAATCATTTAAAGAAGTCCATGGAAACAAGCATGCAAAGCATTACAGGAACTACACTATTCTATTTAAGGCATACCTCCTCCTTGGTATCAATTGTTTGGCACCGAGAACGTAGAGCAATCTTGACACTGTTTGGCAACCCATGACATAGTTGGTCTCTCATGTTAGGAGGAAGGGAGGTAGGCCGAGATGCCTAAAAAAAGGAATTTATATTTGAAAATCAACATAAATTTGATTATGCAACACCATCTATATGGAAAAAGGGTAAATTATGGCCCTCTTCAGCAATGGCTTTTTTTGGCTAAAATAGTCAATTAAAAAATAGGTTAAAATAGTCAATAAGACAAAATATCACATCCAAACCACAATCATTTTACTTTTTCTCTCACAACCATCAAATCAATTACACAAAAAAACAAACCAACCAACTTCCCAAATATAATTTTTTTAGCCATGCAAAAATAATTAAAAAGCCAACTATGCCAGCACCCCTGAGGTTTTTCAATAACACACCTGCAGCCCCTCATGTTCTGAAAATTACACTCTTTCATGCAAAAACTTCCGTAATAAATTAATTTAAAAAAAAAAAAGACTTAAAAAAAAATTCCCGCCTACCGTTAGTGACAAACATATTATGATGATGACATGTGATAAGTATGAAATTACCATTGTCTAAGTATGAAATTACCATTGAAGCATCTGGGATTACCACTGGGAGCCAGCCCTAGCAGGAGGTTGACTTGGAGGCCTGTCATAGAGAAATTCAAGAAAAAGTTATCTGGTTGGAAGAGAAGAGTGTTATCTTTTGCTGGTAGAGTCACACTGATTAAGTCTGTGTTGTCTGCTTTACCTGTGTATTACATGTCTCTTTTTAAAATACCTGAGTGTGTTGCAAAAGAGATGGATAGGATTCAAGCCTCATTTTTATGGGGTGATTCTGAGCATAGCAGGAAGTTGCATCTAGTTAGGTGGAATGAAGTGTGCTTGAGTTTGAAACAAGGAGGGTTGGGGATCAAAAACATCAGGTTAGCTAATGTTAGTTTACTCCTAAAATGGTGGTGGAGATATGGGCAAGAGGATGAGGCACTGTGGAAGAAGGTTATTTGCGCAAAGTATGGTTCAGCTGGGGGTAGATGGTTCCCTGATAAGGATGTCCAAGGCCCTATATCTCACATTTGGAAAGACATCTTATCAGTGGCCCAAAGGAATGGCAGTATTCTCCAATTTTATAAGGATAATGTGGAAATCTTAATAGGTAATGGGCATAGAATCAGTTTCTGGAGAGATAATTG
The DNA here is from genome assembly GCA_036172215.1 of Camellia granthamiana. Lineage (NCBI taxonomy): Eukaryota > Viridiplantae > Streptophyta > Magnoliopsida > Ericales > Theaceae > Camellia > Camellia granthamiana. Next base: position 266,554 of record JAXFYN010000262.1, on the reverse strand, counting down.
GTTGGGTTCAACAAATCTTTTATGCCAATTTCCTAGATTATTCCAGTTGGTTAATGATAAAGAGATTTCCTTGAATGTGCAAGTAGCCAGAAGAGTTAGTCAATCTGGGTGGTACTTCAACTTCAAAAGACCACTTCGGGCTTGGGAAGAAGGTGAGTTGGTCAGATTGACCACTACTCTGGGGTCAGGTCCTCTTTTAAGAAGTGATATAGATGACAGCTTGGGTTGGAAGGCTGCTCAACCAGGTATTTTTAAGGTTAATGATGTTTATGCTTGGGGTTTGCTCAATGATGGTCCCATTCATAGACCAGTTGCTCTTATCTGGAATAATTTCTCCCCACCTAAAGCAAAATTTTTTTCTTGGCTAGCATGGAGAGGAAGACTGAAAACTAAAGAATTGTTACATAGGTTTGGAATTCTAGAAGGGGAAGTTGCCCTTAATTGTATATTCTGTCATGAGGCTACTGAATCGCTTGACCTTGTTATGCTCCATTGTTCTTTTACTTGGAAAATTTGGTCTGCTATTATCAATTGGTGGGGTATGCAGTGGGTTATCCCCAGATCCTTAGATGGTCTTTTACTCTGGTGGATGGGGTGGAAGTTTCGGAAGAAAGTTCATCAGGTGTGGAAGGCACTCCCAGCAGCAGTGTTGTGGTCTGTGTGGAGTTATAGAAATGATTGTGTGTTTAAGGCAGTCCAGCCCAATGTCCAAGGTCTGTGTGAATGCATCAAGGTGAGGTTAGCAATTTGGTTGAGATCTCAGTTCAGGGACGCTTCATTTGCAGTCAATGATATCGTGTTTAACTGGCCACAAGTCAGGCGTTGTCTAGGTTCTTCATGACTTCATTCTGGGGAGTGTTGTGTGGATGTTTGCCATCAAAGATGTGATGTTGCTAATAGCCTGGCTCTGGGTGTGCTCTGTTCTGTTTTGTTGCTTCTTGCCCAGATCTTCTCTGTTAAGATATTCTGAATTTATTTGTCCAGCTCTGGTTGTTGAATTCTGCTCTAGTCCTATCTGCATGGTTGGATTTTTAGTTGTATGTAGGCTGTGGTTTTGTGAGTTCATCCTTGGGGAGTAAACATGAGGGCAGCTCTTTTGATCTGAAGGATTGTTGTTGCTCAATCTTGTGAGGCATGTTGGTTAGTCTTGTGGTTGGTCAGCTGGAGCATAAGTTGGTTGTGTGGTAGGTCTGCTAGTGTAAGGTTTGTAAGGTCTGCTGCTGTTATTCATCTAGTGAAGTTTGGTATTTATAGTAGTATGGGGTGTAGTAATTTGGCCTGAAGCTCTTTCTCTGGCACCACTGTTGCTCCAAGCAAAGTAAAGTTCAAGCTTGCCTGTAGTGGATCAAGAAGTGGTCCTTTCGACCTGCTAAATGCAAATGGATTCAATTAGTTAAGGCTGATATGGTGTGGAGCTGGTCTGTTCTTGGGTGATGTCAGATTCAATTTGATGTTCAATCGGTCAGTGTGATTATCTGGAGTACTTTGAACTGGTGTAGCAGTTATGAGCTACTGTAATAGGTAGTAGTCCTGTAATTGGTTTTGTTGGTCTGCACCCTGTAATTGGGTTTGATGCTATGCATTGGTGGACCTTATTCAAGCTGCATGCTTGCCGCTGTGTTGAATTTGGGTGTCTTCACTGCTGCTGCTGTTTTGCTGGGTGGTTTGGGTTGGGTGTTTTGCTTCAGTTATGGGCTATGCTCCAAGATGGTGGATGCATCATGATGGTGGATGCCTTCCTACAAGCTGCTCTCTACTACTGGTTTTCTGTCTACAGATGCTAGCCTCTGTTGTGATGCTGTGATAAATTTTGGGTGTCTTCACAGCTGTGTGTTGCTGTGTGGTTTGGGTGTATTGCTTCAGTTATGGGAGGGTTGGGTGGATGTCTACAGGTGATGGTTTATTTGGTTGGTTGGATCTATCTATGCTCCAAGATGGTGGATGTCTATAGGTGTGGTCACAGGGGAGTCACATGCTGTAGTGTACAGCAGAAGTGTAGTGTACCAAATAAGGAGCTATTTTGCTCTACTTCTGGACAACTAGCAGCATGATGGTCAAATTATTCAATGATGGTCAAGTTAAAGCTGTTTGATTCTAGTGCTAGTTTTGTTTGTTGGGTTTGGTTCTTGTTTTTCTTTTTTTCCGTTGGTCTCTCACCAACTTAGGGGTGCTAGCAAATGATAGGGTGAGCTCGGTGGTGCCAACCTAGTTGGGATCATTTAGTTCACTGTGATGCTTCTGCACTTCCCTTTGCTTTATTGATGTAATTTGTCTTGTACCTTGTACTTGTTTATTTCATCAATAAAGTTTCTTTTTTTGCCGATCAAAAAAAAAAAAAACTTTCGTGGTGGTTTGGTGGTAGAAGAAAGTGTATTTATTGACTTTGCCCAAAAATTATTATATTTAAATCAAATTATGTTGTAAAAAAACTAAGGGCAATAGCATGCATAACTGAACAAACTAAATTAACACTGTTATTTGCAAACAAGCAGTAGTGTGGGAGAGGGCATTGTAATTTCCAGAACACAAGGGATAGTATGTGTAGTTTCACCAAAGATCAGGCTAGCCAGTGTAATTTACCCTGAAAAGTATTACCAATAAAATACAAGAAAGAGTTAAACTTACAATGTTGTCTATCTGATTGATTAAGTTGGCATAGTGTAGTGCAAGACCGGCTACACCTAGTCTTTCGGGTTTGTTATCACGCTCTATGCCAACCAAAACCAAACCTGCCATGAAATGACCGCACAATGAAAAGTGAACATAAATACCAAATACACTTTAGTGACCAACTAGAACACAAAATCACAATCTGAAGGCCTGGGTGCTAAATGATAACAGTAAATGTCTTGTACAACCAATTAGAATTGGGAAACAGATAGCAGATTCGTTGGTGTGTTGCATTTGCTTAACGAAATTTCGAGGCTCAAGTCAAATATTCTTCTAGCGTGGATGGGCATTCAATGACCCCATGTTGTTTAGGTGCATAAAATGAGTCTACATTTTCTCTTTTAAATTAACATTTATTTGGCCATTACAAATTATGAGATACCAAAGTGAAGGCAGGTGAAGGGGCTTGTTTCAAGAAAAAAAACTATAAAAAGCAAACTATGACAGTGTCTGATATATATATATATATAAATATATCAATTCATGCAATTAAATTAATATTGATTATTTTGTATTTAGTACTATGTTCTTCATACCATTATCTTCAAATGCTTCTGAGATCTCTTGATGTAAGAAAGTAACAATCAACAAGCTTCACCACGACCGACAAAAAATATATAGGTTCAAGGAAGTTTTGACTGTTAACATCAAAACAGCAGAAATGCATTCATTGCACCATATCCTGTGGAACAATTAACGAATAGAATCCAACATATTTACACACTGCCATCTGCATCAAGAAAGGCAGCAGAATGTCAGTTCCAGAGATGGAAAGAAGATTAAATCAACTATTGACAGAAAACACCCTTGATTTTATAGCAAAAATTGCTTCAAGATTAATTATAGAAACAGATCAAGAAATCCAATCCATCTTGAAGATCATCAATACTTTTGCATTTTCAGCCAATTGACAAATAAAAGTGATGCACAATTATGTACCTCCTCGAAACTCCTAGCCCAAAGAGATTTCTTTTTCAAGCTCCTCACAAGTTTTTTTTGGTTTTTTAGCTCACTTTGTAAATTCATGACACTCTCCCCTACAATTACAAGAAATGCCAGTTAATTAAAAGAATCCAACTTACTGTACTGGATATCAGAAAACTAATGCCAACAATCAACAACAAAAATCTGCAAATATCCACAGAAAATTATCATACATGAATTGCATCAGAGTCAGTTAATGAGAAAAGCAGATCGACATAATTGAAATGAACATGTATTGTTGTTAATATAAAAACAAAAAATCCTGCGAAGTATGTCAATAAATAGAAGGTTTATGCTGAATGACAAAACCTTATCACCCAACATAGCAAAAAAAGAATTAAAAAATTAAAAAACTAGTTTTTTCTATTAAACAATGTCGTTGAGCATTAACATCTTTGATATAAACAAACCTTTCACAAGAAATCCAGAAGTTTCATCTAACTTATAATTTGCACATAGGTTACACTTATTCACAAATGCACCCTAATAATGCAAGCATGCATACTACATCAGTGCCACTATAAATTAAATATATCATTATATGCATTAGAACACTACCATAGAGTTCTGGGAGAGACAGTAAGATGGCCTTTCTGCACTTGTTTGTGAAACAACAAAATGCTAATTTGCACCTAGAATATGCTCAAAAACTTTTAAGTGTGCTTCACTACAAATACGGTATATTCATAGCACAAAATGCCACAACCACTATAAAAAATAAAAAAATAAAAAAAAATGTGGATGGCGGTATCAACTATAGCATGAGAGAAATAGTCAGAGTCCATTAATCCTTTTTATAAAGGGTTGACCATTGGTTCAATGGTAAAACCTTGGCCTAATAACCCTGAGTTATGGGTTCAAGTCTCAAGGAAACCACTATGTGTTTTATTCCAAAGGTTAGGTGTGTATCTAATTTTTCCTCTCCCAAACACACATTAATGTGTACTAATTTCATGTTGTCTATGAAGCACGGACACGGACACGGGACACGGCAATTTCCAAAAAATGGGGACACGGACAAGGCAAGGACACGGTGATTTTTTTTTTTTTTTAAAACATATTTTTATGTGTTATTTGGATTTATATTACATTCATCCTAAATCAAAATTAACAAGCACCAACATAGTAACATTAATTCAATAAATATAACCACTACATTTAAACAAATTAATAGATCATCCATTCACAAAAAAATCATAATAACCATTATAAATTAACATTGGCATTAGAAGGAAAAAAAAAAAAAGAAGAAGAAAGTTTTACATATTGTGTATATATATATAAACCTATAATTTTTTTATTAAAAAAAATACAATTTTAGATATGTTTATACATAATATAAACATATAATTACAAAAAAAATAAAAAGAGTCTTACATATGTATATATATAAACGTATAAAAAAAATTAAAAAAAAAATCAATTTCCTCTCTAAGTCGAGAGCCAAAGCAAGAGAGAGAGAGAGAGAGGGCTTACCTTCAAAGTCATCTGGATGGAAGACGGCTGGATGGGGCTCGACTGGATGGAAATCGACTGATGGAGGTCTTCGATGCTCGACTGATGGAGCTCAATTTTTTTTTATAAGAAAAAAGAGAAATAAATTGATGTTATAAAAGTAATCCTAATAATATGCAAAAATTCAAACACATGACTCTAATTGCTCTATTTGATGTTCAATCTGAGTATATACAACATAGATATATATCCATATTAAAAATGCATCCCATAGAAAATCAAAAGCTTATGTAGAGCTACTGAATAACTAATACTTGATCAACTATCAAAATACATGTAAAGATGAGGCCAGTAAGATTTTTTTCTCTGTAAACAGAGCATAGATTTTTCATTTTGTATACACACGCGCACAACAAAAAAAGAGCATAGATTTTTCTTTCTTTAAACAAAAAACAAAGCTAAAAATGGGCTGTAATAATTTTAAATAATATAATAGTTCTTTCTTTCCATCTACCATAGATCCAAGGTACATAAAAAATAAATAAATAAACAAATAAAAAAAGCAGGCACTAAACTAAGACCCAATGGCATAGAACATCTAAGTAAATATATAAATAAATAAAATAAAAATACACTGAGCATAGATTTTTCATTTTTTAAACAAAAACAGAGGAAAAAAAGGGCTGTAAGGACTTTAAATAATATAATAGTTCTTTCTTTCCATCTACCATAGATCCAAGTAACGTAATAAATAAATAAATAAAAACACAGCACTAAACCAAGACCCAATGGCCATAGAACATCGAAGTATATATTATAAAAATAAAAAATAAAATTTAAATTAATGAAAAATAAGACTGAAAAAAAAAATTAGAACAAGCAAAAATAATCCCTCATATCAAAATGAAAAAATAATCAAAGGGAAAGACAAACAATATCATACAAAAAAATCTTTAAATCCCTCATATTGAACAATCAAAATCGAAATAAAAAATAAATAGCAAACAAAATAAAAGATGCAGAATAAGTTTCAAACCTGAATGAAGATTCTAAACTTGATGCAAAGGTTCAGCAGAAAATGGCCCTAGGGTTCTGCTGCTGTTAAAGAACGATTGTGTTCTCTACTGTTGTGAAAGAACGAATGTGGAAAAGATGAGGAGAAAGCTATTAAATAGCAGAGGGTCAAAAATGTAATTTCACTATCTAATCTCATGGGATGAGCTATCATGTCCGCCCCCGCCCCCGCCCCCCGCCCCGGATAGAACAATCCAATAGATTTATTAATAATCTGGTGTAAAAAATTTGAATCAAACAATGGACTATTCCATCCACTGGATTTTAAATCCTATCCCATGGTTGAATCCCTCCAAACAAACACCACCCAAGTGCTTACAAGGAGAGAGCTTAAGTTCAACTCCCCTAAGTGCTAATCTAACAACTAATCATTAAACTTCACGATCAAAAATAAAAAATGAAAAATCATCACTAATAATACTTGTTTGTCATACTTAAAAGCATAACAAACATGAATCTCATATGATCTTTTACTAACTTGCATCACTCGTAGATTCAATTAGGTGACGAGGTGCAATTCCATCCCTAAATTTATAACACGCAGTTAAGAAGCCTGTTCTAGCTTAATAGTACTTCTTATCACACTCAACAAACCTTGGGATGCTTTTGCCCGGCCCAAGCGTATGCTAGGCCCAAGTGTGGCTATATCACTCTGCTAGGTTGCAAATGCTCAACCTTGTTGGGCTTTGCCCGGCCCAACACTTGTGCTATAATCCAAGTGTGAAATATCCTGCATTGCTAGATTGCTAGGGCTAGGCCTTGATGGGCTTTGCCTAACCCACCAATCCGGTGAAAATCTCCCTCTCAACTTTCGATATCTACATTCACCATTTTGGAACAAAAGTGCACTATATTTTGGAAGATGTGTATAGTGTCACCTTCACGTGGTGGAAGTCATTTAATGATATAATCAAATGAAGAATTATGACAATATTATTCCATCACTAAAATTCATCCAGTCAAAGCAACTAACTAAGAACTTCGAATTGGAGTCGACCCCTTCAACGATCAATGGCAAGAGAGAAGGATTCACCATAGATATTATCATACTTCCAATTGATTATCTTCCCATATGACCCAACAAATATCATCTATACATTCTCCAAACTCATCACATATTTCAATCCAACCCTTCGCCAATTAATACCATCCTCCATTCCTTCCAAAAGATGAGAGTAAAAGGACATAGGGAGCAAAAGCTAAATCAAATTTCCAAGGCTTGAACATGGCACACATACACAATGTGCATTTTCTAGATACTGATTCATAGTTAGGATATTGTTTATGATTTCTATACAAAAGGAAAGAGCAAACTCCAAATACCATACCGCTCTTCATGCCACTTTAATTTATACTAAACACAAAGAAGAAGAAAAACCATTGTGATGGGGAACACATGCGGAAGCTAGAGATTCATTGCACTTACATGAAGCAGGCCAAGATGAATGAGGACTAATTTCTTTAAGCTTGACTTATTTTGGGACATCTAATTTAGGGAATCAATTTTGTGCACTTCATTTATTCAGGATATCTTTCCTTTGTTATTTCTTTTAATTAAGACTACAAATATTGGGATGATGGTTAACTAATTGCACTCTTGATATTGAATACAAATTGATAGTTCAATTTTCTATTATAATTTCCTTTTGTGCTTTAGTTTTGCATTTATTTTTTCCTCCACCTTTCACCTGCAAACCGATGGTCAAATTGAGGTTATTAAATTGTAGCTTAGGTGATTTTATTTCGATGTCTCGTGGGTGGTAAGTTAGACAATTAGAATTTACTATTCTTTGTGCAGAATTTGCTTATAACAATTCAGTCAATAGTTCTACAGATAAGAGCCCTTTTGAGATCATGACATCATACCAGATCACCAGCACTTGGACCATCATTATGAAAGAGTTTTTGGTGGCAGCATTTATCAGCATCACTCAAACTTGATTTCAATGAATGGGTAATAAGAACATCCTAACTCTGAATCTGAGCATTTGTAAGGGATGCCACCTTCTCAGTATTAAACTTCTTTAGTTTTTTTTTTTTTTTTCATTAGGTGCCCACAAAAGGTGTTTCTCAATCCTACAAGATCTTTTATGTTCCATAAGCTTTTGTGAACAATTAAAAGAACGTAAGGACATACACATCCGCACACATGAGCTTCATTTAGAATATATAAGTAACACAAGGTATAACCAAATGGTAGACCAGCGCTACACAAATAAAACTTACCGAACCGTACTTGGGGATAACAAGGGCAAGGGTAGGGACAAGAGGATCATTTGAAAGAGGGAGTTACATCATGATCCTTTTACGATTATAAAAATTTGTGTAGCTAATCTATTAGGCAACCATAGATATAAATCAAGATGAAAAGTTTTATATAAATATATATAATAAATGGTATCAAAATCAAACAAACATTCATTCATAACTGGATACATGACGAACAAATACAACTGTCAAACTCCTCTCTCATGTCGTGCACGATTCCTAAATATCCATTGTACCCCCATTTCGTAACCCACAAATTTTGAATTACAAAAAAATTTCTAAAATTTTCTTTACCGTAACCAATTATGACAACTACATGGCAAAAAGTTTATTCGTTACAATCTTCTCCTTCATATAATACATCCCTATTAGACCGGAAGAATTTCGAACCAACCACCACGGTTGCTAATACCAGTTGAGTTGTCACTGCCAACCCAAGATATTCCTCATTGTATTGGGATATTTTGATGAAACCATCAATAGTTTGTTTTTTTTATCATATTATTACTAATTCTCAACATTACACCATTAGTTTTTGCAAACTCATAACAATAGTCAAACAAACCTCCCTTTCCATTTGCTTTTGCATTTGGATGACAATTTATCAAGTCTTGCCAATTTACCACAGATTCAATTTCTGCAACAATCCTACCCATAGTTTAAATGGTGGCTGCCGTACTTAAAGCATAGCAAATATGAATACCATTTTGATTTTTTACTTCTGACATCCACGAAAACCAACGATTTGCAAGAATAACCCACTAACCATCGTCAACCTTTTGATGTATGGAATTCTGTATAAAAAATAATAATAATAATTAAGTAACAAAATAAATAAACTATAAGTCGTATCTATTAAAAACAAAATCAAAAAAAAAAACTTACACCAGTCGTTAATTCAATCCATTGACTGGCTTCAAATCCATGTTAAATTTATAAAATGCAAGTAACAAACTTCTTAGCTTTCTATTATCATTTTGATTGAACTTCTCATCGCACTCAACAAATGCCTTTCGAATTACTTCAGAAATAAGTGTTTCACACTGTTGTGACGTTGTAAACAAACATGAAGAAATTACTGATGAAAGAGAGCATTGTTCTAATTCCAAATGTTGGGATGAAGAGAGGAGAAGCAAAACAAAAACCAAAACCTAACCCATATGCCGACAAAAAAAATTAAGTACAAAACCCTTTCTACATCACCAAAACTTTGCTAGAGACATTGATTGGAGAAATGGAGGAAAACGGAAAAAACAAATCTTTGAATGAACTAAGACCTTATTCCTTTTGTAAAACCCAAGTTGTGTGTAGGATTATTTTATTGGATAAATTAGTAATTAAATTAATTTATATGGGTCATTTCTTAATATCAAAGAATTAGTTATGAGATGTCATTATATTTCCTATTACTTAAATGGGTAATTTTGTAACTTTGAGAAATTAGGTTAATAAGCCCACCTATTGTGGCTTTAAGTCTTGGAAAACAAACAAAACAGAGGCTATGAATTGCTTCATAGGCGGCTAGGGTTTGAGAAGGTAAAAGAAAAAGAGAAGAGAGGTTCAAGTGAGGCTACAATAGGGATTGAAGGCAGCACGTTGGTGATTTTGGAACACCCATTGGTTAAGGTAAAATCTGTCTTTACTGTTAATTATTAAGTTTATATTGAGGAATTTAACAATCAATGCATTAAAGGGATTTGGAAGATCTATAGGTGCCTACTTAGGTTTTGAGAATTGGGTGGTGTAAGTGTAACTTTGGGTGGGTAATAGAAACAATGGAATTTTGTATCATGGATCAGGGTGTGTTTTGACTTTTGGGTTTTGTACATTGGGTAAGGTGTGTTTGTCTATTGAATTGGGTGGATTGATTTGGTGTCTCTTGGATTTTAAACGCATATATATATAATGGGTTCTTGTCGATGTGTGAAAGACATCAAAATATTAATTTATTTGAGGTTCTATTTATTAGGTTTATGTGATTGAAGTGGTGGAGTTGGGTGTTTGGAGTTGGTGATTCGAGTGTTATTTCTAAGCGTTTGAGGTAAGTAACCCTCTATCACTGTTGGTTCATTTTTGTTCCTATCGAATCGTTTAAAATCATAAATATTCATTTATAGCCTTCATGTTCTCTTAAAATAAAATATGGGTCAAGTATAAAACAACATCGAATATTATTATGAAATTATTTGAATATTTGGTGAAACTATTCTGAAAATTGTACTAAATGTTTATTCTGAAAATATCGAATGTTTTATTTAAAATTTGTGTATTGTTTGAATTTTGAACATCACTCTAGTCTGACTATGATTTGGACCCTAGCCAATGAGGGTTATTTATTGGCACAGAAACTAGTTTCTTTTGGGGCTTCACCACCGGCCTATGTGTGGTTCTGGGCCTTGTCACGGGCTAAGTGACCGTAGTCATTAAGACTTGGGTTTTGTGAATCGAATCATTGAACTATCTGAATATCGAACCATCGATTTGAACAACGAATTACTTTGAATTATCTTGTTGGCTTTTCATTTAAAATGTATTGTACATTGTTTATTTTTAGCTATGAAACCATCTTACAAATAATTGTTCATTTATTGAACTGTAGAAAAATTTATATTTATTGGTTATCGATTTATTTATTTATTTATTTTTGTATACTTGATCCAGCTGGCAGTGATGGTTGGTTATTTACTGGGCTTTCCAGCTTACCCTTATTTTTTTTTTCAGATTCTGAAGAATAGAGCTGCGTGAGATTTTTACATGTGAAAGTGCTGAGAGTAGGACTATGATTTAAGTACTTAGATTATTGTTTTGTTAGTGGATTAAATTAGTGGACTTGGTGGACTTTTTCATATAAGAACTATTTATTTTTATGGATTTTGACATTATGACAATTAAGGATTTAATTTGAGTATTTTACATTGTGGGTTATGTGATTGGATTCTTAGCCTTGCATGCTCACTTATATGAGTGTGCGGCGTTGTCACGGAGCTTGGGGCGTGACACCTTTATATCCAAAAAGATTCGTTTTTGCTGCTTCCCTCCCTTTCCCCAATCGATGTCAATAGCGAGGGTTTTGTTGATGTAGAGAAAGTTGTCCTTAATTTTATTTATTTTATTTTCTTTGTTTGTAGATGGGTTAAATTTTGATTTTTGTTTTGTTTTTCCTCCGTTCATCTCAACATTTGAAACTGGAATAGAGCTCTCTTTCATCAATATTTTTTTTTTTGTTTATTTAAAACATGTCAACAGTGTGAAACAATACTATTTCTGAAATAATGCAAAAGCCATTTGTTGAGTGATAAGAAATTCAATGAAAATGGTAATAGAAGGCTAAGAAGTTTGATACCTACATTTTATAAATTTAGCGATGAATTTGTAGCTGGTTAATAGATTGAATCAACAAGTGCACTTTTTTTTTTGTTGCTTTTGTTTTTAATACATAAGACTTATGGTTTACTTATTTTTTAACTTAATTATTATTTTATTTTTGTATATGAAATTTCATACATTTAAGAGTTGACGATGATAAATGGGTTATTCCTGCAAACCATAGTTGGTTTCCATAGATGATAGATGTAAAAAATCATAATGGTAATCACATTTGCTATGTTTTAAGTACGACAACCACCATTGAAACTATGGTTAGGATTGTTGTAGGAGTTGAATCAATGGTAAATTGGGCAAAACTTAATAAATTGTCATCCAAACACAAAAGCTGATGGAAGGAGAGGTTTGCTTGAATATTGTTATGAGTTTGCAATGATATATAGTGTAACGTTGAGAAATAGTAATAATACGATAAAAAATAAAACCATGATGGGCTCATCAAAATACCCTCAATGTAATGAGGAATGTCTTATATTGACAGTGACGACTCAACCGGTATTAGGAACCATGACGGTTGGTTCGAAATTCTTCCGGTCTAATAATGATGTATTATATAAAGGAGAACAACCTAATGAAGAAACGGTTTGCCATGTAGTTGTCAAAATTGGTTACGGCGAAAAGAAATTTAGAAAGTTTTTCGTAATTCAGAATTCTTAGGGTAAAAAATAGGGGTACAATGAGTATTTAAGAATCGCACATGACATTGAGAATGAGGAGAGGAGTTGGACAATTGTATTTGTCCACAATGTATCCAGTTATGAATGAATAGTTGTCTGATTTTAACACACTCATGATAAGGTTTACCATTTTTTTATTATTATATATATTTATATGAAACTTTTTATTTTGATTTATATCTATTATTGCCTAATAGATTAGCTACACAAATTTTTATAATCGTGAGAGAATCGAAATGCAACTCCCTCTTCGAAATGATCCTCTTGTCCTTGTCTCTACCCTGTCCCAAGGTATGATGCGGTAAATTTTATTTGCGTGATGCTGGTCTACCATTTGGCTATACCCGTGCTACTTATATACTCTAATGAAGTTCATGTGTGCGGATACGTATGTTGTTACATTTTTTTCTAATTGTTCACAAAAGCTTATTGAACAAAAGTGGAGGTAACTAACCCCTTTTAGGAGAGGGTCTAAATCTGGAAGTTTGTACCTGCAGCAGGATGGAAGGAGTTAGTTGTGCAGCAAAAAGTATTTTAGCAAGTTGTGTTATTTAACAAATATTAATGTCTCAATGGTTTTTTTTTGTTAATACTCATAAAATAAAATCTAACTTGATCCCCACTAGCTTGGTAAGGTAGCAAACTATGTTTTTGTTTTTCTGGTTGGGGGTTTCATTTATGAAAGAGTTTCTAACTACTATCTTTTGGACAGTAACTTCAGTCAAACTGAATTGACTGTAGATTACAAAATTTCCTGGTCTAATAGGAAAATAAAATTTAACTGTATGTGTCACAGTGAATATTTAATTCGAAGATTCCTACTTACACATGATGCTCTGTCCGTAGTCAACTCATATTCTTCAGTTTGGGTGTAGGGATGGATGCAGACATATCTCCTACATGCAGTTCCATGTTCTCTGGCATATAGTTCTGTAGATTCTGTGTGAATTATTCAATGTTGAGCTTGATTGAGGAATGTCATCAAGATCCACATAGAATGCATCATCAATGTCACTTTTTTGTTACTTCAGTTGTTTCTGGTTCTCGTGTTGTTGGTTCCTCAACAATAGGTTCATACTTGCTTACAACTAATTGCATATCTTTAGGTTCACTGTTATCAGCTGGAGGTAGTGGCATGAGCTTGATTGCCACAGAAGGGGCTTTTGTCAGTGGCAATGGGAATCGTTGAACTCACTATACTTTTCTCTTCTGGAACTGGAAGGGCAAGCCTTGCACTGCAAAAAATGAGTTTAGTATCAGTGTCACATTTGTGTATATATTTGTACGCATATCTAATCCCTGTGCAAGCAGAGTGGGAGCATGTGTATTCAATTGTTGGAAATGGACGTGAGTGTAACATGCCCGGGGGGTACCCGCGCGCGTTAAACAGCTCGGACTTCCAAGATCTCTTTGATCTAGTCTCACGAGTGCAATGTGAAACGTAGATGAGAGTCCAGATTTGGAAACTTTTATTGAAAATCCATTTTATTGCAATTTTGTCAACAATGGGCTGCGTCATCAGATCTCAGAGTCGCCACCTAATATTTATTTTGGGAAAATTAGAAAACCCATGACTCATGCCAAGGCCACTGTTCGTCGTAACCAAGGATGCTTGGCTCGGAATCTTATGTATGAGAGGGGAAGGTCAATAATGAGCACCCCCGCTCACCCGATCAAAAGATCGGCCTCTACTAAACCATGATATGACTTTTTATTTTCTTTATATGTTCATGTTCTGATTATTGAATAAATCCTAAAATTTACTATGTGAAGCATACAAGTATAGACTAGTTTGCTCAAATTGGAATAATTCAATTTCATGTTTGTTTTTCAAAAGGGGTTTGAATTTGCCACTTGACAAAGTGGGCTTAAAGTTTGTGAATTTGCCACTACAAAGTGGGGCTTAAAACGTACAATTATTGAATTATTCCAATTCAAGCAACAAGCCTTCATCCACAGGCATTCATACAGTTATATCAAGTAAGCAAGCAGCCTCATGGTAGAATGCTAACACATAGTAAGAAAAACACACACAAATGGGATGCTAAAGCATAAAAACTCACAGATTGACCGACGTCCCTCGAACAGCTACAAAACAAAGTTAGTAAAATATGCATGATCTTACATACAGAATCCTAATGCAATTCACACATGAGATGCAACCTAGGATTCGACTTCTACAATATGGCATGTGAATCATCTCAAAAACATGGGGTAGCACATAGAATCACATAAGAATTGATGAAATCCACAAATTGGAATTTAGTCGAATCTTAATGCATGAGACGTGAATGTAAAGCATGGATATGCATGGCATGTCAGCTATATACATATACACAGTTAGGGAAAGCGATTAAAGAATGGGATAGAAAGAAGCGGGGTGGGGGATTATTACAACACTTTAAATATTACAGATCCAAATGAAGGAGGAGGAAGAAATAATAAAACAAACTAAAACCTCACAAAACACTCAAAATCAAAATAAAAAAATAAAAGTTTGAAATCCCCGCCCATTCATCAACTTGCAAAATAACCATCAGTCCTCATGCCTCGGCCCATGTATTCATCTTCAATGGAACCCCACCATCACTTGTAGTTCCCAAATCAGGTCTATTCTCTCCATACATAATATCAACCAAATCCTTGGCATAAGTGAGATTAGGATCTGGATGACCATGCCCAAAATCTTCAAGAGGCATTCCATTTGAAATGGATTCTGGACTGGCTCCTAGCTTGTCCACAAAGATGGGTTTTGTACAAGCATCCTTAAATTCTTTCTCAACTCCAAGTAGTCAGAAACTGGATCAACTACTTCAACAATAAAGTTTCCAGATTGTGTAACTCCCACACAAGAGAAGTCAAAGAAGGTTTGGACCCGTTTTGGCCACCCGGGGTTATCTGGGTCGTGGCGGCCTCCATAGCGCATGCATTATACAGGAACAGAATTACAAGAAGCTGGTGTTGCTTCTGAACAACTGGAAAGATAACAGCTGCTTGTCTCTTCTCGGAAACAGTGCTGCTACGCTGGAGGATCTCGAGCTCGACGAGGCCGAGGGAGGGAGGCAGACTGGGAGAGAGCTTCGGTGGTGGTGTTGACTCAGTGCAGAGGTGGAGGAATAGCCAATGGAGATGATATTACAGTAAGTGGCGCTGCCTTAGGAGCGGTGGTCGGAGTGGTGCTGGTAGTGGATGAGAAGATGGAGCAACCGAGGTGAGTGAGGAGAGGGAAGAGAGAGATATGGACCACTTCTGCATGTGTGTGTGTGTGATGCTTCCTCCATTTTCAACAGACCAGAGACGATTCTCCTCAGAGAGAGAGAGAGAGAGAGAGAGAGAGTTTTTGGTGGTCCACGGTGGTTCACAGCGGTCGACAACAATGGAGCAATAGTGGTTCTCCGTCTATGTGTGTGATGGCCGAGAAGAGGACTGGTGTGAGTTGCTTGCTGCTATGGCTTCTATGGATGGTGGTGAGGATCGGTGGTTTTGGCGAGGTGGTGCTGGTCGGAGTCTCTGCAAAGTGAGGGACTTGGGGCGAGTTCGAACACCAAGAGAGGACTGAGAGACTAGCCCATGTGTGTGTGTCTGTCTTTCGCCCTAAATTTCAATACAGAGAGAGATGCATTTTTTGTGTGTTTGTAATGCATGTGTGTGTGCCGTGTGTGCAGCGTGTGTAGCTCTGTGCGTGGTGTGAGTGGTGTGTTGAGTGTGTGTTAGCACATAGAGAGAGAGATGAGTGTTAATGGTGGGAGTTTGAGGGATGAATGTTGGTTTGGATCTATGGAGTTGCTTCGATCCAGATCTAAGATTCCATTCGAGCGCTCCTTTTCGAGTGGGTGTTTGAGGGGTGTACTTCATCCAGTTGTATCCAGTGGGTGTGTTCTGGAGTTGGCAGTGGTTTTGTTTCGCCATCGGGTGTGTTCGTGTTCGGATGAGGAGCTGCCGTGGGTGTTCAGATGGTAGCAGCAGGTTGAGGTGGGTTCGAGTTCGGATTGGTAGCAGCAGGTTGGTAGCTGCCGTGGGTGTGAGAAAGAAGAAGATCTTGGGGTCTGGTTCTGCAGTGGGTTTTGGTTCTGCAATGGGTATGGGTGGCTCGGCTGGCAGTGTGAGTTAAAAGAGGTGCTAGCATGGAGTTATAAGATGGTTCCATAGGTTAGGACGTTGGTGTACCATGGTAGAGAAGGAACATTGTGGTGGATGATGATGGTGGCAGGAGCAGGGTGGTAGGCGAGTCCGCAAGGGGCAACAGCAGAGGGGAAGAAGGGGCTGATGATGGCGAGTCAGTAGAGGTAGGGGCTGATGATGGTGAGTCAGCAGAGGTGTGGGCTTTGGGTGTGCAGCAGGCGTGGGTTCTGGCTTTGGTGGCGTGCGTGGTTCTTGGCAGTGCAGCAGCATGGGTGTGCAGCAACATTGGGAGTTGTTTTGTTTAGTTTGGCTGTTTTGGAGTTGGTGTTTGGGTTTGTGTGGGTTAATGTTGTGGGGAGTCTTGAATTTGATTTATAGTTAAGTTCTTCTTAACTTTTTTTTTTTTTTTTTTTTTTTTTTTTTTTTTTTTTAAATCGTGAGGCCAAGGGGTTGGTTGTATGAATGCGAGTAGCAGTAGTAGGGGTATTTTGTACTTTCCGAATCTCTCTCGATGCATGTCATCTGCCTGTACCTTTAATTTCATGCTATTAATGAAATTTTTCTTTGCTAATCAAAAAAAAAAAAATGGTGTGTGTAGGTGTGTGGGTGTGTTAACCTGTGTAGCAGTCGCGTGTCTGTGTGGAGTGTGTGGGTGTGCATGCATTGTGTGAGTGTGTGGTCTGTGTCAATGATGTGTGTGTGCTGGGTGTGTGCCCGTGTGCATGGGTCTGCCGTGTGTGTATGGGAGAGAATGCCAGTGTGTTTTTTGTGTGCATGCGTGTATATGTTGTCCTCCCTCTGTGTGTGTATGTTGTCTCTAGTCCGTATGCCAACTGCCGAGCGAGATAGAGATGGGTGTAGTGTGTGTTTTGTGTCTCTGTATGGTGTGTGTGCTCTCTCTCTAAACCGTGTATGTATGAATGGTGTGTTGGGTGGTGTGGGTGTGTTGTGAATGGTGTGTTATGTGCCGTGTGGGTGTGTTGTGAAAGGTGTCTGCTGTGTGTGTGTTGTGAATGGTGTGTGGAATGTGTCCTCTCTCTCTCTACGCCGTGTGTGTGTGTTTAGCTCAGATAAAGAACCTCTCTCCCAATCTCTCTCTAGAAAATTCTCTCTCAAAAAATATCGCTCCTCCCTCTCTTCCTCGTGAACCCCACTCTCCTCCTTTTTCAATCTCAGATTATTTCCCCTCAAATAATACACCACCCAATCCCTCTTTTCTGTCCCACTCTCTTTTTAATATTTTCCAACTTCTCACCTGCTCTCTTCTCTTTTTTGATTCTTTTCCCCCCTGACCATGCATGTTCCCTCCCTTTCTAAAAAAAATAATTGCTCTCCACCGTCCCACACAACCTCACCAAAATCTTATCTCCATCCCCCCACTCATTCATCCTGTTTTTTTTTATATATATATATATTTTTTTATCATTTTCTTTTTTATCAAATATCAAAATTATTTATACCAATTTAGATAAAAACATCAAAAACTATGTACAACACATAAAATTATAAAATATTATAAAATATTAAAAATTAATAATTTGGCCAACATGGGTGAGGTTTGGGATTAAAGCTTTAATTTGATTTTTCGACTGAGAAATTCATAAAATGACATATTCTAATTTTTATCAGCGGGTGGTCAAAAGAAAGTGCCCAAGTCTTAGGGCCGGTCAAAATGAGGTGTTTACAGTGAGCTACGAAGTTCTTTAGAGAACGGATTCGCTTTTCTCTGATGGCTACATTATCAAACAATTAGCATGTTGGTATAGTAAATATTGTTTCCTTTCATTTTTACCAGATATAAAAACTAATCAACAAATTTTCAACCCATGTTCTACTTAAAAGTTTATTTTTTAATTTCTTTTTGGAACGACAATGTTATTATTAGGACCAATGATCACCTTTTAGACCTTGTTATGTGTGATTTATGTATTTTCATCAATACTCTAGAAGTTGCAATCAGAAATGCCTCAAATGTCATCTATCTTTGATGCATCTTAGACACTATGAAATGATGTATTTCCTCCTGAAGATTTTAATATTTCTTGTTACTTGAATGCATGTCTGAGAAATGGTGGGTTGGTACTAGCAAATATGATTCATGATTTTGTTCTTGATAGGAGCTAAAAGATTAAATTAGGAACAGTTCAAATACTTGTGTCGTGTGTTCAAAACTCAACAATATTATGATTGTTTTCCTTCTTTTTTTTGGGCACCAACTTAGCAAAGTACTGCAAATTGTGACCTCATCTGAAACCAGTTCAATGAGTTTTCTTTTAATAGGTAATTTTAGCATAGGATAATACTTGTTTTGTATGTTTTATGGACGTGAAGCTTTTAATGTGTGCTAGGCCTTATTTGTCATTCAAATCTCATCAGTTTATGCTAATAGGATTTAAAGCCACCGCCTCTAGTGCTTGTCAATGTTACTATGAAATTTCACTAGTAGTTACAGTATTTGTTGACTCTGACTACCATCATCTCCTTCCAATGACTATGGTTTTGCGTGTGTTATATTGTTGTGTGTGTCTTTGATATTTTTAGATTGTTATTTATGAAATATGTGTACAACTTTCTAATTGCATGTTCTTGGGTCTTGAACACTATGGATGTGACAATAAAGCTTTTGGTTGTCACTTAAAAGTAGTAATCAATCAAAGCTTTCAATGCATACCTTGCGAATGCGCTTGCAAAGTGTCTGCACCCTCCTCTCATTGAACATGCGCTGCCATTTGGTTTGCTCCTAGTGCAGAAAACCTGTAAAACTATAAAGAATGATTTGTCATGGAAAAGTGCTTATCTTATGGTTAGTCAACTACATTTAGCAAGGGCAGGATCATGATTACGTACCTTTTCAAATGTAGTCATCTGGTAATGTAGCTCATACCTGTAGTTCATGATATGTTAATCAGTTAAATGTACAGAAGAATATAGTGAAAATTCTGTAACTTCAATTTTTAAATAGAAGTGAAATGCCATCCATAGAGATGAATGGTTTAGGGAGTTCTGAAATTATAGTGTTCGCTCATCCAGCTTGCACAGTCTAGGCCACATATATTTCTGAATTGTCTCCAGCACAGGATACCTATGTGAAAGCATGGTTAGAAGTGTAGGATGGTATTAATTGGCAAAGGGTTGGATTGAAATATTTGATGACTTTGGAGAATGTATAGATGATATTTGTTGGTAGGATAGTTGTGTGACTAGGATGGGTACCTCTCCAACCACTGCCTGAATCGCTTCAACTGCATCTCCTAGAACTGTAAGTAATATGTTCAAACCAATCAACACATTTCAATCTATATTTCAATCCAACCCTTTGCCAATTAATACCAACAAATATTTCAATCCATATTTCAATCCAACCCTTTGCCAGTTTTAGGAGATGCAGTTGAAGCGATTCAGGCAATGATTGGAGAGGTACCCATCCTAGTCACACAAATATCCTACTAACAAATATCATCTATACATTCTCCAAAGTCATCACATAATTCAATCCAACCCTTTGCCAATTAATACCATCCTCCATTCCTTCCGAAAGGTGAGAGTAAATGGACATAGGGAGTAAAAGCTAAATCAAATTTCCAAGGCTTGAACATGGCACACATACACAATGTGCAATTTCTAGATAGTGATTCATAGTTAGGATATTGTTCATGATTTCCATACTAAAGGAAAGAGTAAACTCCAAATAGCATACCACTCTTTATGCCACTTTAACTTATACTAGAAACAAAGGAGAAGAAAAACCATTGTGATGGGGAACACAGGCGGAAGCCCGAGATTCATTGCACTTACATGAAGTAGGCGAAGATGAATTAGGACTAATTTCTTTAAGTTTGACTTATTTTGGGACATTTAATTTAGGGAATCAATTTTGAGTATTTTATTTATTCGAGATTTCTTTCCTTTGTTATTTCTTTTAGTTAGGACTATAAATATTGGGATGATGGTTAACTAATTACACCCTTCATATTGAATACAAATTGATAGTTTAATTTTCTATTACAATTTACTTTTGTGCTTTACCTTTGCATTTATTTTTTCTCCACCTTTCACCCGAAAACTGATGGTGAAAGTGAGGTTATTAAACTGTAGCTTAGGTGATTTTATTTCAATGTCTCGTGGGTGGTAAGTTAGACAACTGAAATTTACTACTATTTGTGCAGAATTTGCTTATAACAATTCAGTCAACAGTTCTACGGATAAGAGCCCTTTTGAGATCCTGACATCATACCAAATCACCAACACTTGGACCATCATTATGAAAGAGTTCACCGTGGCATTTATTAGCATCATTCAAGCTTGATTTCAGTTAATGAGTAATAAGAACATCTTTACTCTGAATCTGAGCATTTGTAAGGGATGCCACCTTCCCAGTATTAAACTACTTTAGTTTTTTTTCCATTGGGTGCCCACAAAAAATGTGTTTCTCAATCCTACAAGATCTTCATTTAGAATATATAAGTAACACGAAGAATAGCCAAATGGTAGACTAACGCCACACAAATAAAACTTACCGCACCATACCTTGGGATAACAAGGGCAAGGGTAAGGACAAGACGATCATTTGGAAGGAGTTGCATCAGGGTCCTCTCACGATTATAAAAATTTGTGTAAATAATCTATTAGGCAACCATAGATATAAATCAAAATGAAAAGTTTTACATAAATATATATAATAATAAATGGTAAACATCATCATGAGTGTATCAAAATCAAACAACTCATTCATTCATAATTGGATACAAGGCAAACAAATACAACTATCAAACTCCTCTCTAATGTCACGCGCGATTTTTAAATATCCATTGTACCCCCATTTCGTAACCCACAAATTTTGATTTACGAAAAAAAATTTAAAATTTTCTTCGCCGTAACCAATTATGACAACTACATGGCAAAAATTTTATTCGCTAGGATCTTCTCCATCATCTAATACATCCCTATTAGACCGGAAGAATATCAAACAAACCACCATGGTTGCTAATACCGGTTGAGTCGTCACTGCCAACTTCAGATATTCCACATTATATTGGGGTATTTTGATGAACCCATGAATAGTTTGTGTTTTTATCGTATTATTACCATTTCTCAACATTACATCATATATCATTGTGAACTCATAACAATAGCCAAAAAAACCTCCCCTTCCATTCACTTTTGCATTTGGATCACAATTTATCAAGTCTTGCCAATTTACCACAGATTCAGTTTTTGCAACAATCCTACCTATAGTTTCAATGGGGTTGCCGTACTTAAAGCATAGCAAATAGGACTACCATTTTGATTTTTTACTTCAGACATCCATGAAAACCAACTATGGTTTGCAAAATAATCTACTTACCATCAACTTTTAGATGTACGGAATTGTGTATAAAAAAAATATTAATAATTAAGTAACAAAATAAATAAACTATAAGTCGTATCTATTAAAAACAAAATCAACAGAAAAAAAACTTACACCACCCGCTGATTCAATACATTGACTAGCTACAAATCCATGCTAAATTTATAAAATGCAAGTAACAAGCTTCTTGGCCTTCTATTATCATTTTGATTGAACTTCCTATCACACTCAACAAATCCCTTTCGCATTACTTCACAAATAATAGTATTCCACACTGTTGAGATGTTTTAAACAAACAAGAAGAAATAACTGATGAAAGAGAGCACCGTTCCAGTTCTAAATGTTGAGGTGAATAGAAGAGAAGCAGAACAAAAACCAAAACCTAACCCATCTATTGACAAAAAAAATTAAGGACAAAATCCTCCCTACATCACCAAAACTCTTGCTACAGACGTCGATTGGAGAAAAGGAGCGAAACGGCAAAAACAAATCTTTGAATGAGCTAAGACCCTATTCCTTTATATCCAAAAAGATTCGTTTTTGCAGCTCCCCTCCCTTTCCCCAATCAATGTCAGTAGCGAGGGTTTTGTTGATGTAGAGAAAGTTGTTCTTAATTTTTTATTTTTATTTTTTTCTTGTTGGCAGATGGGTTAAATTTTGGTTTTTGTTTTGTTATTCCTCACTTCATCTCAACATTTCAAACTGGAATAGTGTGCTCTCTTTCACCAATAATTTCTTTTTGTTTGTTTCAAACATGTCAACAATGTGAAACACTACTATTTCTGAAATAATGTGAAAGGCATTTGTTGAGTGTGATAAGAAATTCAATGAAAATGATAATAGAAGGCTAATAAGTTTTTTACCTATATTTTATAAATTTAGCAATAAATTTGTAGCTGGTCAATAGATTGAATCAACGAGTACACATTTTTTTCCTGTTGATTTTGTTTTTAATACGTAAGACTTATATTTTATTTATTTTTTTACTTAATTATTATTTTATTTTTTTATACAAAATTTCATACATTTAAAAGTTGATGATGATAAGTGGGTTATTTCTGCAAACCATAGTTGGTTTCCATAGATGACAGAAGTAAAAAAATCACAATGGTATTCACATTCGCTACGTTTTAAGTACAACAATCACCATTGAAACTATGGGTAGGATTGTTGTAGGCATTCAATCTATGGTAAATTGGGTAAGACTTAATAAATTGTCATCCAAATGCAAAAGCTAATGGAAGGGGAGGTTTGCTTGAATCCTGTTATGAGTTTGCAATGATTTATGATGCAATGTTAAGAAATAGTAATAACAAGATAAAAAATAAAACCATTGATGGGTTCATCAAAATACCTCAATATAATGAGGAATATCTTATGTTGACAGTGACGACTCAACCAGTATTACGAACCACAATGGTTGGTATGAAATTCTTCCGGTCTAATAATGATGTATTATATAAAAAAGAACAACCTAATGAAGTAACTATTCGCCATGTAGTTGTCATAATTGGTTACGGTGAAAAAAAAATTAGAAAGTTTTTCATAATTCGAATTCATAGGATACAAAATGGGGGTACAATGGATATTTAAGAATCGGGCGTGACATTGGGAATGAGAGAGGAGTTGGACAGTTGTATTTGTCTGCCATGTATCCAGTTATGAATGAATAGTTATCTGATTTTAACACACTCATGATGAGGTTTACCATTTTTTATTATATATATTTACATGAAACTTTTCATTTTGATTTATATCTATTATTGCCTAATAGATTAGCTACACAAATTTTTATAATCGTTAGAAAATAGGAATGCAACTCCCTCCTCCAAATGATCCTCTTGTCCTTGTCCCTACACCTATCCCAAGGTATGGTGCAGTAAATTTTATTTGTGTGGTGCTGGTCTACCATTTGGCCATGGATAATGATTTGTCCCCCTAATTTTTTCCCCCCGAATCCCCCGAAATCACAGAGGCAAGCGAGAGAGAGAGGGGAAGAAGAGGGCTGCAAGCCTCGCCGCCCGCCGTCGTCGCCTCGCCGCTAGCTCGTCGCAGCAGCAGCTCCAGCTCCGACCGCCGTCTCCGCCTCCGGCCCCGCCTCCGCCTCCTCCTCCCCCTGTGGTTAGGGCCCCCTCCAGTCCTCCTCCTCCTCCTCCTCTTCCTCCTCCTTCCTCCTTCCCCTCCTCCTCCTCTTCTCCTTCTTCCTCTTCCGTCTGATTTCTGCTTCTGAAAAAAAAAAGGCAAAAACGACGTCGTTTTTGCCTTTAGGGGGATTCGGGGAGGCCATTTTCAAGCGACGTAGCATTACCGTTTGGCCATACCCTGAGCTACTTATACACTCTAAATGAAGTTCATGTGTGCAGATACGTATGTCCTTATTTTTTTTTTCTAATTGTTTACTAATGCTTACAGAACAAAAGTGGAGGTAACTAACCCCTTTTAGGAGAGGGTGTGAATCTGGAAATTTGTACCTGCAGCAGGATGGAAGGAGTTAGTTGTGCAGCAAAAAGTATCTTAGCAAGTAGTGTTATTTAACATTTATTAATGTCCAAATGGTTTGTTTGTCAATACTCATAAAATAAAATCTAACTTGATCCACTGGCTTGGTAAGGTAACAAACTAAGTTTTTGTTTACTATCCTTGGGATAGTAACTTCAATCAAGCTGAATTGACTGTAGATTACAGATTTTCCTAGTCTAATAGGAAAATAAAATTTAACTTAATCCAGTTCTTATATACTTGTATGTGTGTCACAATGAATATCTAACTCGAAGATTCCTACTTACACTTGATGCTCTGTCCGTAGTCGACTCACATTCTTCAGTTTGGGTGTAGTGAAGGACGCAGACATATCTCCTACATGCAGTTCCATGTTCTCTTGCATATAGTTCTGCAGATTCTGTGTGAACTGTTCAATGTTGAGCTTGTCATCAGGATCCTCATAGAATGCGTCCTCAATGTCACTTTTCGTTACTTCAGTGGTTTCTGGTTTTGGTGTTGTTGGTTCCTCAACAATAGGTTCATACTTGCTCACAAGTAATTGCATATCTTTAGGTTTACCGTTATCAGCTGGAGGTAGTGACATGAGCTTGATTGCCACAGAAGGGGCTTTTGTTAGTGGCAATGGGAATCGTTGAACTCACTATACTTTTCTCTTCTGGAACTGGAAGGGCAAGCCTTGCATTGCAAAAAATAAGTTTAGTATCAGTGTCACATTTGTGTATATATTTGTATGCATATCTAATCCCTGTGCAAGCAGAGTGGGTGCATGTGTATTCAATTGTTGGAAATGGACGTGAGCTACGAAGTTCTTTAGAGAACGGATTCGCTTTCTCTCTGATGGCTACATTATCAAACAATTAGCATGTTGGTATTTTTCTCGATCTAGTATAGTAAATATTGTTTCCTTTCATTTTTACCAGATATAAAAACTAATCAACAAATTTTCAACCCATGTTCTACTTAAAAGTTTATTTTTTAATATCCTTTTGGAACTGCAATGTTATTATCAGGACCAATGATCACCTTTTTGACCTTGTTATGGGGGCGTTTGGGTAGGACTTTTTTGAGCCAACTTATGGCTTCTGGCTTTTAAAAAGCTATTTTGGACTGCTTGGTTAAACTTATTTCAAACAGCTTCTGATTCTAACAACTTATTTTAAGTCAAAAAAGCTAATTCTGAGAAGCTGCTCACCCTTGCTTCTGATTGTCAGCTTCTGCTGTGGACATGTTAATTCACGGTTATACCCTTAGATTTTTTTCATTTTTTATTTTTTAAAAAATAGAAAAAGACCCAAATGGACTATAAAATATTGTTATTATTTTTTATGAGAAATGTAGACAATAGTGAATAATAAAAAATAAAAGTTAATTGAAAAAAGTTATTTCACAGCTTATTTAACAAACACTACTCAACAACTTAAATCTATAATCCAACAGCTATACCAAACAGATTAACAGCTTCTGATTAAAGTCATAATCAATAATCTACTAGGCTATAATCTATAATTTGTTTTAACAGCTACACCAAACAGAACCTATGTGTGATTTATGTATTTTCATCAGTATTCTGGAAGTTGCAATCAGAAATGCCTCAAATGTCATCTATCTTTGATGCATCTTAGACACTATGAAATGATGTATTTCCTCCTGAAGATTTTAATATTTCTTGTTACTTGAATGCCTGTCTGAGAAATGGTGGGTTGGTACTAGCAAATATGATTCATGATTTTGTTCTTGATAGGAGCTAAAAGATTAAATTAGGAACGGTACAATTAAATTAGGAACGGTTCAAATACTTGTGTCGTGTGTTCAAAACT
The DNA here is from genome assembly GCA_036172215.1 of Camellia granthamiana. Classification (NCBI taxonomy): domain Eukaryota; kingdom Viridiplantae; phylum Streptophyta; class Magnoliopsida; order Ericales; family Theaceae; genus Camellia; species Camellia granthamiana. Next base: position 240,254 of record JAXFYN010000262.1, on the reverse strand, counting down.
CAACAATATTATGATTGTTTTCCTTTTTTTTTTTTTTTGGCACCAACTTAACAAAGTACTGTAAATTGTGACCTCATCTGAAACCAGTTCAATGAGGTTTATTTTAACAGGTAATTTTAGCATAGGATAATACTTGTTTTGTATGTTTTATGGACGTGAAGCTTTTAATGTGTGCTAGGCCTTATTTGTCATTCAAATCTCATCAGTTTATGCTAATAGGATTTAAAGCCACCGCCTCTAGTGCTTGTCAATGTTACTATGAAATTACACTAGTAGTTGCAGTATTTTTTGACTCTGACTACCGTCATCTCCTTCTGATGACTAATGTATTGCTTGTATTATATTGTTGTGTGTCTTTGATATTTGCAGATTGTTATTTATGAAATATGTGTACAACTTTCTAATTGCATGTTCTTGGGTCTTGAACATTATGGAGGTGACGATAAAGCTTTTGGTTGTCACCTAAAAGTAGTAATCAATCAAAGCTTTCAATGCATACCTTGCGAATGCGCTTGTAAAGTGTCTACACTCTCCTCTCATTGATTATGCATTGCTATTTGGTTTGCTCCTACTACAGAAAACCTATAAAACTATAAAGAATGATTTGTCATGGAAAAGTGCTTATCTTATGGTTAGTCAACTATATTTAGCAAGGGCAAGATCATGATAACATACCTCTCCAAATGTAATCATCTGGTAATGTAGCTCCGACCAGCAGTTCATGATATGGAAATAAGTTAAATGTACAGAACAATATAATGATAATTCTGTTAACTTCAATTTTTAAAGGGAAGTGAAATACCATCCATAGAGATGAATGGTTTTAGGGAGTTCCGCAATTACAGTGTTCGCTCATCCAGCTTGCACAGTTCGGGCCACAGATATTTCTGAACTGTTTCCAGCACTGGATACCTGTGTGAAAGCATGATTAGCAGTGTAATAGGGAAAATTCGGTGTTGATTGGTTTGAACAAATATATACATGTTGGAAAAAATGGATTTTTGGTGACTTTCATAAAATATTAAAGTGGGTCCCAACCGTCTATTGTGTTGGGTCCAAGTGGGTCTAGATACTTTGCAATGAGATCTTTACACCACAAATAGAATGGCCAAAACCATTGAGAATTGAATGAGAAATTGCCCCATGAAGTTAGCTTCATGAAAGAGTTAATGGGGTTTGTAACTTCTGCCTTTATTGCAAAGTTTAATAGTGCATTAATGGGGTTTGTAACTCCTGCCTTTATTGCAGATGTTAATGGTGCATTAGTGACCAGCCATAAAGGCTGGAGGCTTCTCCTTTCTCCCCTATACATGTAGAAATTGAGACCCTCCTGTCAAGTCTCAAACACAGAAATTTTTGCTTCCTTTTTACAAGTCAGTTTGCTAGAAAGTTCCTATAGTGAGAGAGTGCTGCCATGGTTTTGTTCGCTAAGCTAGACAAAAAGTGCTTCTGCCGTAGTTGGTTTTTGACCGTCGTATCCTGGGAGACAGACGCCGAAATTCCTCAAGCACTGGACCCGTGAGGCGGCGAAATCTGTTTTAACGAAACTGCTACCGTGCAGGTTTCGGTTTGCTTTCTTTACCATTTTATTGTATTGTGTATTTCTGTTGTAATTTAGTTGTAATTCTTAGCATGTATTCTTGGTATATATATATTTTTTAATTTATTCGTGAATCTATTTATTTAATTTCACAATTTGAACAACAAGCCACATGAATAAAATTTGACCGAATGACTCAACAAACGGACATTGTTCAACAATAAAGACTTGGAGAGAGTTCAACGGACTAACCCCGACATCAGAGAAGGTAGCTTTTGGCTTTGAACCTCTCCCAGTGAAAACCTATCGAGTTTACTGGCTGATCAGTGAATATGACATCTTGAACTGCTTTGCCGTTTATGTAAACTGAGACAATAGATCTCACACGGGAATTACTCCTACCACCATTCTGTTCTCACTGGTGTGCCCTGTATGGCCCTGGGCACTAGCCTGGTTCAGCGAGTGGTTTCAAAGAATCTTGGCCTGCCCAATTCTTCTAGAAGCGGCCCCACTTCACACTCACATAGGTGACTCTACTTGAGTATCCTGCTATACTCAGCTCAACAGCTTAACACACTAGAGTCATTAAAAGCTCAGCTTAACCTCTACACTTGCAGGTATCACTGATAGAAGGAATGGCTGGAGATTTAACCTCCTCAGTGACATACCACCGTTACACGCAATTAGGTTGTCCCATTGAACCTAGATCTTGGGATCTCCAGTCAACTAGGTTGGGTTTCCATTCTGGTAACTTCCAAAGGCCTCAACCCCATTCCTTTTGACGACGTCTCGACTAACACTCGTTTAACCCTTTGGTTAGCGGATCCGCAATGTTGTCCTTAGACTTTACATAGTCTAGAGAGACAATTCCATTAGAGAGTAGCTGTCGTATGGAATTATGTCTACGACGGATATGTCTAGACTTTCTATTATACATATGACTCTGTGCCCGTCCAATCACCGATTGGCTATCGCAATGAATACAGATAGCAGGCACAGGTTTTGGCCAACGTGGAATATTCTCAACGAACTGGCGAAGCCATTCAGCCTCTTCAGTTGCTTTATCCAACGCAATAAACTCAAATTCCATCGTTGATTTCGTCATACATGTTTGCTTGGAAGATTTCCAAGAGACGGTTGCCCCTCCGAGGCTAAACACATAACCACTAGTGGATTTGGAGTTTTTTATATCAGATATCCAGTTAGCATCACTATACGCTTCTAGTACTGCTGGGTATCTGGTATACTGCAGCCCATAATCCCGGGTGTAGCGTAGATACCTTAACACCCGCACAATACCCTTCCAATGAGAAGCATCGAGATTACTTGTGTATCTACTAAGCTTGCTAACCGAGTAAGCTATATCCGGCCTAGTACAACTCATCAGATAGATCAAACTGCCAATGACCCTAGAATATTCTAGCTGAGAGACACTCTCATCACTATTCTTGGTCAAGTGCAGACTGATGTCTACCGGTGTCCTAGACACACTTGTATCTGATTTACCAAATTTCTCAAGTATTTTCTCAACATAGTGAGATTGAGAAAGTACAATACCACTAGATGTTCTAGTAATCTTAATACCTAGAATGACATCTGCAAGGCCCATATCTTTCACGTCAAACTTAGAGTTTAACAATCTCTTGGTAGTTTGACCCATTTCATTATTACTACCAACAATGAGTATGTCGTCTACGTATAGACACAAAATGACATAACCTCTGTCAGTGTCTTTAACATATATGCACTTGTCACACTCATTGATTCTAAATCCATTTGACAACATAGCGTTGTCAAACTTCTCATGCCATTGCTTAGGAGCTTGCTTCAAACCATACAATGATTTGACAAGCTTACAGACTTTCTTACTTTGTCCTGGAGTTGAAAACCTTCGGGTTGCTCCATGTAAATTTCTTCATTCAAATCTCCATTTAAGAAAGCAGTCTTTACATCCATCTGATGTATCTCCAGACCACGTAAAGCGGCTATCGCAATCACCATGCGAATGGATGTAATTCTTGTCACAGGTGAATACGTATCAAAGTAATCCAGGCCTTCTCTCTGCCCGTATCCTTTGATAACTAGCCTAACTTTATATTTATCAATTGACCCATCAGCTTTCTAAAGATCCACTTACTCCCCAAGGCCTTACTGCCTGGGGTTAGATCAACCAACTCCCAAGTATGGTTCTGTAAGATGGAGTCAATTTCACTTTTAATAGCTTCTTTCCATAAGGGATTGTCTGGTGAAGTCATCGCTTCATAGAAAGTTCGAGGTTCTCCCTCTAACATATAAGTCAAGAAGTTCGGGCCAAAGGACTTGGTAGTCCTAGCCCTCTAACATATAAGTGATCAGTAATTACTTTATTACTAGGAATCACAACGTCCTAATATAGGATCAATAGACTCTTTCATTACTCGGAATCATCATGTCTTGACATATGATCAGTAGCCTCTCCACTACTAGGAACCATCATGTCTTGACATGTGATCAGTAATCTGTTCACTACTAGGAACCACAATCTCATAACTGTGTAGCCAGTGGTCTAACACCTCCTAGGAACCACCAGTTTTCTATCTCTGTGATCAATGATCTTATACTCACTAGGAGCCGCCAATTTAAGAATATATTTGGAATTTAAAAATCCAAAAAATATTCACCCACTATAACAGGTTGTGATCTTTGCTTTCAAACAAAGTCACATAGCAATCATAAATGCTATAAATAACACAAGAATACCATACTAATTTCCTTTGATCAATTCAGAAATGTTATCATGCAATCTTATGATTTCCTTTAATCACACTTGATCTCTCAAGATCCTCCTTTAAGAATCTCGCGAGGCTAAGGTTGTCAGGTGGAACAACATTTCTGTTTGTCTCATTTTGAAGCCATTTCTGAAACATCACAACAGAATTTCACTTCTGTGATTCCAGAAATTAAACTTAACCCTTAGAAAATCCCTCAGATGGAAATTTAATTCAAAACTAGTCTCACCATTTAACCTAGAATCGAACATAGTCAGGAATGTTCCCAGGAAGACTGGAGGGGTCACATTGGTCCCACTTAAAACACAGTTAACCTTTTGACGAAACTTTCAAGAGCATGTTGACTCCTAGTCCATGAGAAACAAATTTAAAATTAAGATTTCCAGGGGATAAACCAGGTTATAACAAACCGATTCCCAAGCAAATAAAATTTGCTACCAGAATTATACCACTCATAAAAGTTAACCGGTACTCCCGGAACTGAGCCCATGATTTCTGAATAAAAATCAAAGATATTTTAGCTAATGCTAAAATTTGATTTCTTTTCTCAAAACCACAACACTTTGGAAATAATCAGATTATAAACCAAAGATTTTCTCCAAACTTGGTTTTCCAACACTTTGGGAATAAAATGATTAAACCCAGATACTTCCTCAAATCCCAAAGGTTTGAAGCCAAATCCGTCTTAGTTGTCATTTCTAAACAAATAAGAACTATTATTTAGCCAAAGCTAAACACTTTGGTTTCTATCACAGAAAACCAAACCAAGTTCCAAACTTACAAGCAATTTAAAAATTGCTATAACAATTACAGGCATATAAAATGCTTCTAACAAAACAAGCAAATAAAACTTGCTACCACAAATTGGTAAACAAACCAACTAAGTCTCAAGCAAAACATGCTTCAACATCTAAATAAAATAGCCAATCCATAAGGATTCTATTTAGTCCAAAAGCCTTTCCACGCTTAGGTATTCCTATTCAACACAAAAGTTAGTAGTCCAAACATTTTTTTATTTTTACATCCCAAATACTATTTATTTGGTTTTGTATTTGTTTTTCCATTCCCTTTCGCATAAGTATTCCTGTAAAGAAAGTTAGCAGAAAAAACTAGAACAAAATACAAACAAATAATCTAAGCAAAAAATAAATATAATAAATAATTGAAACCATCTAGCCAACTATTTATAAAATTAACCAATGAATTAAAATGCCAATTAAATTAAAACTTTAAAATAAAGTTCAATAGTCATGAGTTATGAATGAATTTAATTCATAATAAACATTTAAACTAATAACTCCACATAAATAAGTTAAGTTCAAAGTTAATGCACCCAATTAAATAATTTAGATTAATGCACCCAATTAAATTTAGATTAATGCACTCAATTAAATTACACAATATTCATGTACATAAATTCATACTAGTTACAAAACTCTATAACTCCAAAATACATTAAACTAAAATTAATAGCCAAGAATTATAAATAATTGTTAGAAACCAATAACCATTTAGCAATTAACATGCACAAAATTCTAAAGATTAAATCATGTAAGAAAACTAAAAGCTAGAAACTAAATAACATATCAAAACTTGCATAATTTACAAATATTGAATTTCCAAGAAAAAACCAGTGCACAAAAAACCATAAAATTGAAAGTCTATGAGCAGAACATGACAAACTCAAAAGTCATGCAAATCATATTAAAAAAAAAAATTGAAAGCAATCAACCATAAATTATCTAATAAACATAAACTAATTATCTAATAAATTGGATTGCAACCATAGACAATGACAAGTAAAACAGTAGCATGCAATCTTATGAATCTAATTATATAATTTATGAAAACATCAAAAATTTGTTTTAAGCTTGTTGTTCAAATTGTGAAATTAAATAAATAGATTCACGAATAAATTAAAATATATATATATATACCAAGAACACATGCTAAGAATTACAACTAAATTACAACAGAAATACACAATACAATAAAATGGTAAAGAAAGCAAACCGAAACCTGCACGGTAGCAGTTTCCTTAAAACAGATTTCGCCGCCTCACGGGTCGAGTGCTTGAGGAATTTCGGCGTCTGTCTCCCAGGATACGACGGTCAAAAACCAGTTACGGTAGAAGCACTTTCTATCTAGCTTAGCGAACAAAACCATGGCAGCACTCTCTCACTGTAGGAACTTTCTAGCAAACTAACTTGTAAAAAGGAAGCAAAAATTTCTATGTTTGAGACTTGATAGGAGGGTCTTAATTTATACATGTATAGGGGAGAAAGGAGAAGCCTCCAGCCTTTATGGCTGGTCACTAATGCACCATTAACCTCTGCAATAAAGGCAGGAGTTACAAACCCCATTAATGCACTATTAAATTCTGCAATAAAGGCAGAAGTTACAAACCCCATTAACTCTTTCATGAAGCTAACTTCATGGGGAAATTTCTCATTCAATTCTCAATGGTTTTTTGCCATTCTATTTGCGATGTAAAGATCTCATTGCAAAGTATCTAGACCCACTTGGACCCAACACAATAGACGGTTGGAACCCACTTTAATATTTTATGAAAGTCACCAAAAATCCATTTTTTCCAACAATACATTCACACCACACACATTTCTAGTATGTTTGGTTTGAAATAATGATTCTTTAAAATATTGTCATATTGAAATGCTTAATCAGTGAAGGTGAAGTGTTTTGAGTGGATACAGTGAACTGAAAAAAAAAATGGGGAAAAATCAACAATGCACAATCACTCACGGCAACCCCTTTCAATAGATAATAACTAAAAATCATTTTGATGAACACAACAACATGAACTGAAAAAATATCAAATAACGATTCTTGAGAAGGGAAGAGAAAAACAGAGCAGAGCAGAGAAGAGAAAAGAAGAGAACAATACCTTCGATCACCACTGCCGCCGCTCGCTACCGATCAGAAGCCCTAATTACTGGAAAAATTAGAATAAAAAAAAACACAGAACACGCTCACAGAACAAAGGTTGAGAAGAGAAGATCCATCAAAGAGAAGAAAAGAGAAGAAGAGAAGAATACCTTCAAATCGATGCTTCGATCGTTGCGCGCCGCCACTGTCGCCAATAGTCGATCGTCGCTCACCACCACTATCGCCAATCACTGCTCGTCGCTCGCCTCCATTCAAGTGAGAGAGAGATAGAGACTGTCGTCTAGGGCTACAAAACGTGAAATGGAGAAAGCGAGGGGTGGGGCGGGGCGGGCAGGGCGGAGGGAAAAAGGGAAAAAATCTCTCATGTGTGTTTCCACAAAGTTTGCATAGAATTCTCAATGTAACTCCAAAAAAAAAAAAAAACATTAGGGGAATAATATATACACTTCAAAAAATAAAAAGAAGATTTCCCGAATTAAAAGTAAAAAGATTTGGGGGAGGGAATAATATATTCACTTCAAAAAAATAACATAAGATTTTTTGAATTAAAAAGTAAAAAGATTTCAAGGTCTCCTTATGTATATCATCTATAAAAAAAATAAAAAAATAAAAATTTAAGATGATTCCATAATCGTAATATTTTTATTTTATTTTATTTGTCCTTAAAAAATAGACAAGTATATTTTTAAAAATAAATCATTTTTTTAAAGACAAATGCAAGATAAAATAAATATGTTATAATTATTAAATCAATTTAATTTTTTTTTTATAAATAATATACTCGAATAATCATAAAAAATTATCAAACAGCACCTCTCTAGTCAAGATGAGGACAAGAGAGTAGCATACCCCAAGCTTATATTACATTGGGGGTGTTTGGCTCAACTTTTTTTTACCCAACTTATAGCTTTTAGCTTAAAACAAACTAAAACTAACTATTTGTTCGAACTTAATCATACCAACTTAAACTTATAACAGCTTTTTTTGAAGGTAAATAATCTAATTTTGAGAATCTGCTCTAGGGGTACTTCTGATTCTCAGCTTAAGCGGAAGAGGATCAAAATTACTTAAATCCCATTCAACAATTTAAAGTGTTACCAAATTGTCATTATATAAACCACAAAGATATCACTGTTCACTCTAAGAGAGAGATGGCGATTTTTGGTGATGAGAGGCGATTTCAGATAAAGCGCTCTCTCTCTTCGCCACTATGCCTCTCTCTCTCTCTCTCTCTCTCTCACACACACACACACACACACACATTTTTCTCTCTATCTTCGTCTCCCACAGCATACCTACGCTACAGCCCCATCCATCTCCTATGCCATCGTCGTCAACGCCTCTGCAATGGTTGTCGATCTCCTCCTCCGTGGCTTCGACGACACCACCATAGCGCCTCCCTCTGCTTCACATCTTCTCCTCATCGCATCGCTACCATCACACGTAACCACCGCTGCGATATCTCTCTTTCTCTCCCACTCTTTCTGTAACTGTCGCAATCGCCATGATTGTCATCGGAATCCGCCATCATTACATCCCTCAAGACTAGATTGCAACAGCAAGCTCCATAGATCTAGGGTTTTTGGTGGTGGTGGTGGAGGAGATGGATGAGCTGAGAGAGGGCTTCTTGCAGACCACCAGCGGCGGCGAGGGCTTCTTGCAGACCACTGATGGTAGCTAGGGTTTTGCAAATTTGTAATGAAAAAAAAAACAATTTGTTTCCATTAACTTCCATTTAATTTTTAAAAAAAACAACAATTAATATTGAAATAAATTGTGCAATTTATATCCATTAAATAAATTGCACAATTTATTTCACAATTATTGATATAAATTGCACAATTTTATTTCAATTAATATTGATATAAATTTATTTCAATTAAATAACTTCTATTAAAAGATTCTTATAATATAAAATTCTTTCGTATTGTAATAAAAAAAACAATTGTTGCTAATTGATATTAATGAAAAAAAATGAAATAATAAAGAAAATGAAATAACTTCTATTAAATGAAATAACAATTGTTGTAATGAAATGTATCAATTTTTATATTAATTGATACTAATTATATTAACTTCTATTAATGAAATAATTTTTTTTTTAAAAATTAAAACTGAAGAAAATGAAAAAATAACAATTTTTATATCTTATAAGGGCAAAAAGGACATTACATAGCAAAAAACTATTTTACAACTTATTCAACCAAATATTACTTCCTGATTAAATCTATAATCCAATAGTTACACCAAACAGATTAACAGTTTCTGATTACAATCATAATCTATAATCTGTTAAGTTATAATCTATAATCTATTTTAACAGTTACACCAAAATAGCCATTCAATTTCAAGGGTTATGTACCAGAAAGACCCAACGCTTTCCAACTTCTAAAACAAAATGAGCATTCATCAATTTCTTACAATTAGTGGTGTAAACGATTCGGTTTGGTCGGTATTAAGAGTATATTTAGCACTGTTAGAAATAGTTTTGGAAGTTTTGAAAAAATCAGATTTTTCCAAAACTTTGGTCTAATTTTTAAGTGGGACCCGTGCCCCAAAGTTGGCGGGTCTAAGTATTAACGCGTTTTATGCCGCGTTGTTATTCACATGGTATATTTGGTAGCTCAAAACCATTATCGGGTGAATGAGAAATTGAAGCCAAAGAGAGCTCCATGGAAATGGTGTTTTTGGTGAAATTTCCTAAAGGTTTGAATAAAGGCTTGTCCCACATTGATTTGGTGGGAAACTTTGAGTGGGTTTATAAGGTTTGGGATTGGAACTTGGGGTAGGCCCCAAGGGGCACCCAAGTTTTGTAGAGAATAAGGTTATGGGCAAAGTGAGCTAGACCCACTAGACCCAAAATAAACACACACGCGTGTGCCGTCACCATCCGTCCGTCCGATCAGTCTAGGCTAGGCTTGGGTGCGTGGTGTGTGGTTGGGTTGGGCTTGTCCAACCCAATACCTATATTTTTTGGCCAAAAACATTTGAATTTTATTTTCTAAAATTAAATTCTAATTTTTTGGAATTTGAAATTCGAAAATTAATTTCAAAATTGGCTCCGGTTTTATTTTCCCCACCCGTACAGATTCAAATCTGTTCAATACAGGTTTTATCTGTTCAAAATTTGAACCCAACAGATTTGTATTTGTTTATTCAAACCGAACAGGTACCATAACTGTTCATTCAAATCTGTACCTATTTAATTCAAATTAAACAGCCATCACTCCATCTATAAATAGGCAGCCCATTATTTGATGTTTTTACTTCAATTTTCGTCCAAAATATTCTGCAATTTCTCTCTACATTTTGCTGCATTATTTTCTTGTGAGAAATAGTGTAAACACAAAGTGTGTTCATTGTGCAAACAATTTGTAGTGCTACTATTGTTTGCTGTTGATCATTTCATCCTGGGAGATAGACGTGGAGAGGATGAATCTGTCTTAAAGACACAGTGTTAAACACTAGTCTTGATCAGAAAATTTGTTCAAGAAATTAATTTGGTAAGTAATTAATTTATTTTCTGTTTTATTATTTTTCTGTTTCAAATTTTCATTTTGATTTTGTAACAAAATAAAAATCTATTTTATTTATTTAATTTTATTTTCTACTTTGATTTTTGTAATCAAACGAACTCTCTCATTTCCTTTATTTCTTCTGTATTCCGTTTGTTGTTAAGTACACAAATAAAATTTATTTTATTTTTTTAATATACAATGAAGATTGTCCAACAAGCACCGCACCAATCTTTTCAATTTTTATGATTAAGAAACTAACACCAACCGTATGCTACGGTTCGATTTTCTCGGTTTGATGTAGAAAATAAATTTATATGAAATTTTTTAAAAAATTAGAGTAGATTATAGAATTTTACATTAAAAATAAATGCAAAAAATATATGAAAATGCTCTATAAATGTTTTTCTCTCTAATTTTTATCACAAAAGTGTATTATATTAGTTATTTCTCATATAATGTTTAAAAAAAAAAAAGAGAAGATTTTAAGGTCTCCTAATGTATATCATCTATAAAAAAAAAATAAAAAATAAAAAAAAATTAAGATGATTTCATAATGGTAACATCTTCATTTTATCATATTTGTCCCTAAAAAATGGACAAGTATATTTTTAAAAATAAAACATTTATTTTTGTAATGACAAATGAGAGATAAAATAAATATGTTGTAATTAAAGAATCAATTTATTTTTTATTTTTTATAAATAATATACTCGAAAAATCTTAAAAAATGATCAGACAGCATATCTCTAGTTGAGATGAGGAAGGGAGAGAAGCATACCCCAAGCTTATTAATTTCAAGGGTTATATACTAGCAAGACCCAACTCTTCCCAACTTCTAAAACAAAATGAGCATTCATCAATTTCTTACAACCAAGGGTGTAAGTGGTTCGGTTTGGTCAGTATTAAGAGTATATTTAGCACCGCATCGATCTTTTCAATTTTTATGATTAGAAAACTGATACAGACCGTATGCTACAGTTCAATTTTGTCGATTTGGTGCAGAAAAGAAATTTATATGAAATTTTAAAAAGAATTATAGTAGATTATAGAATTTTACATCAAAAATAAATGAAGAAAATATATAAAAATTGCTCTATAAATGTTTTTTTCTCTAATTTTTATCACAAAAGTGTATTATATTACTTACTTCTCATATAATGTTCAAGAAATTATAATATAAAAATATTTAACTATAATATTCGATCGGTTCGATTTGCATCGGTACAAAAAGTTTCAAAACTGAAATAGACCGTATATTATGAAAAAACAGACCAAAAACTAAAATTTTGGTCGGTTTCGATCGATCAACTCAGTTTTATTGATTTTTCTTACATCCCTACTTGCAATAAGTAGCCATTGGCTATTTGACCGTGAGGGTGTAGCACAACTTTTTTTGTTTTCTTTTTTCCTTTTCTTGGGTGCACAAATTATGAGTCCAACAAAATCTTAATTATTATCTATATATCAATCTAAGACCATATGTAAAAGGTATACACAACAATGAGAGAATAAACATACGTAAATATTTAATAAATAAATGAAGAAAAAATGCTCATAATGAAATTTAATGAATGCTCACAAAATTTGTGTCTAACCCATCCATTACATCCAAAACACAAGATTTTGGAAGCTTCGATTACCAGCTCGGCGAGTTCCCTGTACTCCTGCTCAGTGCCCAAACTTTTCTCCCTCTCTTCTTGGCCAAACCAAATTCCTGACTTTTGCTTATTCCAGGACCCAACTTTTTCCGGTTCATCACTTCTTCCAATAAATTTCTATCTTCTAGTGACAACTGGGCATTGTGGGCCTTTGGAGAATCGATCAGGGATGGGAGTCGCTGCATCATCACTGGCTGCAGATTCAGTCTTTTGCGGGTTAGAGATCGAACTGGCAAAGCTCTGCAAATTCCATTATCTGTGTGTCTCACAACACTAATTAGACAATGAAGCCATGTTGTCGTTTCGAGGACGTAGTGGTCTGTCTTGTGCATATCTGTGTGATGAAGTGTCTGGGGGCGAATCACGTTATTATGGGTGTCCCCCTTCTTGCCAAACTCATTACTGCAAGAAAAGAACATGTGCGGCTAAATGTCAGTGTTGACGAAAATGAAAATATGAGCACTAAGTAAGAGAAAGGCGAATAACTAACCAGGTGTTCGCCCACTCTCTAACCCACCCAAAACCTTGATGAGCCCTGTCAGCCAAATAAAAATGAAAAAAGATGTAAATGCATGTATGACCATATTATGGCAGCTAAAAGCTTAAGCAGGAAAATATTAATGGATTTCAAATTCAAGCATAGGCAAAACAGAAAGCTAACAGATTCATTAAACAATCCCATTCAACATACTTGGAAGTATTTGTAGCCACCGGAACAAGCCATTAGAGTGTCTTCTCCATTTCAGCTTTAATTTGAGGAATTGAAAGCTGCATAAAGGCCAAAAGTTGAAGTGCCTAAGTTACTTATGTAAATACACACATTGCATTTGTACACTTAAAGAACACAAATTGAATCATTTAAAGAAGTCCATGGAAACAACCATGCAAAGCATTACAGGAACTACACTAGTTTATTTAAGGCATACTTTCTCCTTGGTATCAATTGTTTGACACCGAGAACGTAGAGCAATCTTGACACTGTTTGGCAACCCATGATATAGTTGGTCTCTCATGTTAGAAGGAAGGGGAGGTAGGCCGAGATGCCTAAAATAAAAAGAATTTATATTTGAAAATCAACATAAATTTGGTTATGCAACACCATCTATGTGGAAAAAGGGTAAATTATGGCCCTCTTCAGCAATGGTTTTTTTGGCTAAAATAGTCAATAATGAAAAAATAGGTTAAAATAGTGAATAAGATAAAATGTCATATCTAAACCATAAGCCTGTTTGATAACCATTTCGTTTTCAGTTTTCAGATTATATTTATAAAAATTTTAAAAACTGTCATAAAAACTTATTTGATAATTTTTTTGGTTTATAAATGGTTGTCTTAGTTTGAAAATTTGAGAAGAATGTAAACTAAAAAAATGGGTTTACATTCAAATTTTTTTTCCAAATAATTTTTTTCAATTAATTTTTTAATTAATTTTTTTTTTCAATTATAATGTGTACGATCTCATTGTCATAAATAATAAAAAATAAATATAAATATTTTAGACCTGAACAAACTTATTTTTTAATTTATGTTTTTAAAATTTTTCAAACATTTTGTTCAAATCAAACGTGTTTGTAGTTTATGTTTTTTTCTAAAAATAAAAATAAACCAAAAATATAAACGTTACCAAAGGCTACCTAATTATTTCACTTTTTCTCTCACAACCATCAAATTAACTACACAAAAAAAAAAAAAAAAAAAAAAAAACCATCCAACTTCTCAAATATAATTTTTTTAGCTAGGCAAAAATAACTAAAAAGCCAAAAAGTCAACTATGTCAACACCCCTGAGGTTTATCAATAACATACTTGCAGCCCCTCGTGTTCTGAAAATTTACTCTTTCATGCAAAAACTTCCATAATAAATTAATTTAAAAAAAAAAAATAAGACTTCAAAAAAAATTCCAGCCTACTGTTAGTGACATAAGCATATTATGATGATGACACGTGATAAATTATTTAAATACCTACTTTGCCCTTGATAAATTTGGTCCAAGTCTATATCAAACAAATAAATAAAAATATAAAATTTTTAATTTACGTTTTTTTTTTTTTTTTTAGATGGTAACTTTTGTGGTGGTTTGGTGGTGGAAGAAAGTGTATTTATTGACTTTGCCCAAAAATTATTATATTTAAATTAAATTATGTTGTAAAAAAACTAAGGGCAATAGCATGCATAACTGAACAAACTAATTAACACTGTTACTTGCAAACAAGCAGTAGTGTGGGAGAGGTCATTGTAATTTCCAGAACACAAAGGGATACTATATGTAGTTTCACCAAAGATCAGGCTAGCCCGTGTAACGCTCCCAAAATTATATAATAAATACAACCCATAAGAGGAAAGAAAATAAAAATAATATGCTTTCATTCATCAAAGTTCGTATACAAAAAATAACACATGCAATATACATTTACAAACTGTTCATCCTGAATCTACAGCATGTGTTACAATGATAAAAGAACTGAAAACTTAACAAATACTCATATGCCCTATAGACTTACATCTTTTCAAGTCATTGATTGGTTATAACAAAATGAGCCTAGCTTAATACAATTAAAGCCCTTGGCTATACAAAAGAATACACAAAGAACGTGTAAGGACCCACATTTCATGCCTTAGTCACGCTTGCATGCATTTATATGATTTGCCATGTTATGATTTGCATTCATGAATCTTGCCTTGTTTTGTATATGATTTGCCTAAGTGTTATATGTATGCTTTGTTCCTCTCTTGTTATCCTAAGCCTAAGTCATGTCAAGCCTAAGTTATGTTAAGCCTAGATCATTTCCAAGCCGAGGTCATCTTCAATCCAGAACCATCTTGGTAGCACTTTGTTGACCTCCACCTTTGTCCTGGCATATTGGCCGAGATGATTATCATCTGGGCCGAGGTGTGTATCGCCGAGGCCGAGATGTGTATTATCTAGGCCGAGATGTTATCTTGAACTGAAGTGATCTTGTCCTGGAAGTGGTATGACCTAGACCGAGGTGTGGCACATCTAGGCCGAGGTGTGGCACAGCTTAGTCAAGTGTTGTCCTTCCTAGCCGAGATCATTGTCACCTTACTTGCCGAAGCTTTGTTCTTCCAAGCCGATGTCTTTGTTACACCACTTGCCGAAATTTTGTCCTTAGCCGAGGTCATTGTCCTTTGCTTGCCGATGCCTTGTCTTTTGTCGATGTCATCACTCGCCGGAGTCATCTTGCCTTAGCTTGTTAGATACGCTTTGTCATAGTCTTGTCTTGTCAATCCATCACCTTTTGAGGAGAACCAATCCGCCGCTGCCACGTGTCCGAGCTGAGTGTTAAATTAGCCGGCAGAGAGAGAGAAACCCCTCATTTGTTATATCTATATTTTGTAGAAGAGAGAGAAGCTCTAGAAGAAGGAGAAGAGTTCTTGAGAGAGAGTAGATCTTCCAAGCTTGATTCCTAGAGATCAAACCGTTAGATTCGTATTCTAAGGTTAGATTCTTGATCTGTACATGATGTTCTTTATGTTTATGTTATTGCATTGCATGATTGAATATGTTTTGTAAGCCATGCATTGCTTTGAAGTTCGGTTTTAGAAAGAGAAAATAGTATTCAAGTGTTCTTCACGAAAAGTCATGTTTTGATCCGAAAGCTCATGTCAAGATTCATGTTTTCATGTTTGTTTTCACATGGTTTTCAAGTATGGGTACCCAGGTCCATGTTTTCGAACTCATAGCATGAAAACCCAAATTTTGAATAAGAAAGTTATGATTTTGGCATTCATCTCATTCATGTTCTTCATGATTCTTCATGTCCATGTTCTTCATGTTCTTCACGGGTGGAAACCCAGATCTCCATACTTCACTTCCCGAAGTGTAGTCGCCGAGATCACTCTTGCCTAGACCTTACACTTAGGCCAAGCATCGTATCTCACCTTGGCCTACCTTGCATGATCACTTGCACTTGTCTTGTTTGAACCTCGGCATGCAGACGCACGCCGAAGCCTGGGTAACCACACCTCGGCCAGGAAGTGTGGGACCTCGGCAAAGACCTGGTTGGTACCCAGCATGTCCCCCTGACATGTAAAACAGTGTTTTGACTTCCAGCATGTTTTTCCGAGGTCATTTGCATGTATGTAGGACTTGTTTTGAGAAGTGCATTCAGTAGACTTTGCCATGTGTTTGTAGGACTTGGACCTTTGCCTTGATCCTGACGTCCCAAGAACGAAGTGAGTGGTGCTTTTAATAAAGCTATGTTATACTGTTTTGAATAAGCTAAGCTTTGCTTTGCTTTGTTTTGAAAGGTATTTGTTAAGCATGAATGATTACCCCTCTTTTGTATATCAAGTATAAGTTTTATGCACCAAGTATAAGTTCTGTTTTGGTGAGATTCTTGGATAGTCCCCACTGACGGTCTATGAGCGGGTGGGTTTGCCACTGACGGTCTTTGAACGGGTGGATTTGCTATCGACGGTCTATGAACGGATAGCCCCTACCGACGGTCTATGAACGGGTGGGAATGTTTTGATACAAGTAAGGTGAAAAAGGGCTACGGGCCTAAGTCACATAAGTTCGCCAAATCGGGCTACGGGCCTAAGTGGCATAAGTTCGCCAAATCGGGCTACGGGCCTAAGTGGCACAATATGGTGAAAAAGGACTACGGGCCTAAGTCACATAAGTAAACAAGTTTTGAAAGCTCAAGCATGTTTTGATACAAGTTTTGCCAAGTACATGTTTTGATACAAGTTTTGCCAAGCACATGTTTTGAACAAGCTATGTTATGTATTGTTTTGAAAAGATCCCTATGTTTTTGTACAAGCTATGATATATGTATTGTTTTGCAAGAACCTCGGGAATCATTCATTAACCCCTTTATTACTTGTACCATTCACTGAGTTTTCATACTCACCCTCTCTATTTATATATGTAGGTTCCAAGCAAGAAGTCGGCTTCGCCGAGATATGTATGTTTTGTACCCGATGTTCTGTGTGCATGTTGTGTCGGCATTTTGTGTTTAGGTCGGCTACCTTGTGTTTACGTCGGCAGTTCTGCAGTTGATGTTCTCTTGACTTGTATTTTGTTTATGTCGGCTGGTGAAGCCTCTTGTCAAGACGTAATGTATATTTTATTTTGCTTGTATCCAAGTTTTAAAGTTATGTAAGGATGTATGTCATTCCATTTGACTTATGCACAGCTCTTATAGACCACTTGTATTTTAAGTTATTGCTTCCGCTCTTGTTAGCCCCATATGTATACTCTGATTGTGTGTGATTTTTTGTAAGTTGGCCTTCGGTAATCTCGGATTACTGGCCATCACGGCACCATCCCACTAGGGGCGGGTTGGGGTCGTGACAGAACGAAGCTCTTGCTCCCAAATGTCCCTCCAAACTATTGTCTTGGCGGAGACATATCACCAACACCTGAAAATGAAATGATTTTTCCCAAATAGGGTGAACCAGCCCAGTAAGAATAATCTAACATAATATATGAGATTTAACAAAGATACAAGTACAACGTGCATATACAATGTCTGTGACAACATTCACATTTTTATATAATCATAAAATACCAAGTTCATATCTTATTTCATTTTCCTTCAATTCATTTCAATTCATGAGTCAATTTCATTATCTTTCAACAACCTAACTGAGACTAAAACTCAGTGGTTATCTAATCAACACAATTACCACACAAACACTTCAATCTGCCATTTTACGAAAATTTCGTTCACGTGATCGGCACCCATGTATACGCGCAGTTTCAGGACTTTCACCCAGAACACTCCGACTAACTTAATTTTAATGGAATCCACCCTCCATCTCCTCCCAACCATCATACATATACAACGTATTTAAAGCATAGTCATATTCAATGACAACCAACAATAGATTAGTTTTAATTCCCCCAATCCTCGTGCAATTTCTACAACAATCATAGCTATCCTCTACCGATAGCCCAATACAGTTATTTCTAAACAGATATTCAATCTCAAGACAGATAATTTATTCAAAATTTCCGAAGGCGTGAGGTAATACATATCCAACTCAATCTATTTCAATATTAGTCTAATTTCATATTTACAACACTAATTTCATTTATTTATACAAAATAAATATTTAAATCATTTTAGGGCAAACTCTCTTTTTCCAAATATCAACCCAAGGCCAAAATCAACTATTTTGTAACCATACCACCTTATATTTAACCTCATAACCATTTCCACAACATACACTTAGAAACCCCTCTTTTGATTTTACAACCCAAACCCTAGGTTTGTCCATAATACACCCAAAGCCCACCATTGTTACACAATCATCAAATAACTAAGTTAAAAACCATATGAAAGTGTAGCAAATCCCTACCTCAAGCTTAGAAAACCAAAGTAACAAAGGAGAAACTTTAAAGACGTCGAAACCAACTTCTACTCAGATCAAAATAGAGCTCTTGAGACGCTCTACATTTTTCTCAAAGGCACTAGGATGAAGATCCCAAAGGATCTAGGTAAAATAGTAGAGAGAAGATGAGTTTCAGAGAGAGAAACTCAAGATCTAGGTTTTTGGAAAGTTTTAGAGAGAGAGAGGAATGCAAAAGTGATGTAAAATGTCATTTTTGTGCTCTGTTATACACAGTCCGCTCGAGCGTGAGAAGTGACGCTCGAGCGTCAGACACATTGTTCCGCTCGAGCACAGAATACACACTTTCAAAAGTTTTGCACACGAAGGACACCGCTCGAGCTCAAGATTGGCCATTCGAGCGTCCACCCGCTCAAACGTAGGAAACGCCGCTCAAGCGTAAGAATGGCCGATCGAGCAGAGGAGCAAAAATTTGGGCAACAAAGATTTGGAAAAACAAGCAACTAACTTGTTCCAAACACACAACTACAATTCAATAACCAAATTTAAGAGGGATTACGGGGAAAAACGACAATGAACAACACTCAGAAACTATAAGCCCGAGTCCGAAATGCAACAAGAGTTGGGTCAAAACCGGAATAGCTATAGCTAGTGTAATTTACCCCTATGAAAAGTATTACCAATAAAATAAATACAAGAAAGAGTTAAACTTACAATGTTGTCCATCTGATTGATTAAGTTGGCATAGTGCAGTGCAAGACTGGCTACACCTAGTCTTTCAGGTTTGTTATCACGCTCTGTGCCAACCCAAGCCAAACCTGCCATGAAATGACCGTGCAATGAAAAGTGAATATAAATACCAAATACACTTTAGTGACCAACTAGAACAAAAATCACAATCTGAAGGCCTAGGTGCTAAACGATAACAGTAAATGTCTTGTACAACCAATTAGAATTGGGAAACAGATAGCAGATTCGCTGGTGTGTTGCATTTGCTTAACGAAATTTTGAGGCTCAAGTGAAATATTCTTCTAGCGTGCATGGGCATTCAATGACCCCATGTCATTGTTTAGGTGCATATAATTAGTCTACATTTTCTCTTTTAAATTATAATTTATTTGGTCATTACAAATTATGAGATACCAAATGAGGAAGCATGTGATGGAACAAGTGAAGGGGCTTGTTTCAAGAAAAAAAAACCGTAAAAAGCGAACTATGACGGTGGCTGATATATATATGTATATATATATTTAAAATATATCAATTCATGCAATTAAATTAATATTGATTATTTTGTATTTAGTACTATGTTGTTCATACCATTATCTTCAAATGCTTCTGAGATCTCTTGATGTAAGAAAGTAACAATATCAACAAGCTTCTCCACGACCTACAAAAAATATATAGGTTAAAAGAAGTTTTGACTGTTAACATCAAAACAGCAGAAATGCGTTCATTGCACCATATCCTGTGGAACAATTAACGAATAGAATCCAACATATTTACACACTGCCATCTGCATCAAGAAAGGAAGCAGAATGTCAGTTCTAGAGATGGAAAGAAGATTAAATTAACTATTGACAGAAAAGACCCTTGATTCATAGCAAAAATCGCTTCAAGATTAAATTATAGAAACAGATCAAGAAATCCAATCCATCTTGAAGATCATCAATACTTTTGCATTTTCAGCCAATTGATAAATAAAAGTGATGCACAATTATGTACCTCCTCCAAACTCCTAGCCCAAAGAGATTTATTTTTCAAGCTCCTCACAAGTTTTCTTTGGTTTTTTTAGCTCACTTTGTAAAATCATGACACTCTCTCCTACAATTACAAGAAATGCCAGTTAATCAAAAGAATCCAAAGAAAATTATCATACATGAATTGCATCACAGTCAGTTAATGAAAGAAGAAGATGGACATAATTGAAATGAATATGTATTGTTGTTAATATAAAAACAAAAAATCCTGCGAAGTATGTCTACAAATAGAAGGTGTATGCTGAATGACAAACCCTTCTCGCCTAACATAGCAAAAAAAGAATTTAAAAAATTAAAAAACTAGTTTTTTCTATTAAACAATGCCGTTGAGCATTTAGATCTTTGATATAAAACCTTTTACAAGATATCCAGAACTTTCATCTAACTTATAATTTGCACATGGGTTACACTTATTCACAAATGCACCCTAATAATGCAAGCATGCATACCACATCAGTGCCACTATAAATTGAATATCTCATTATATGCATTAGAACACTACCATAAGAGTTCTGGGAGAGACAGTAACATGGCCTTGCTGCACTTGTTTGTGAAACAACAAAATCCTAATTTGCACCCTAAATATGCTCAAAAACTTTTAGGTGTGCTCCACTACAAATACGGTATGTTTATAGCACAAAATGCCACAACCACTATAAAAAAAAATGTGGACAACAGTATCAACTATAGCAAGAGAGAAATAGTGAGTCCATTAATCCCTTTTTATTTTATTTCATTTATTTTTGGTAATTATAAAGGGGTAACCATTGGTTCAATGGTAAAACCTTTGGCCTAATAACCTTGAGGTGATGGGTTCAAGTCTCAGGGAAACCACTATGTGCATTTTGCCAAAGGTTACGTGTGTACCCATTTTTCCTCTCCTAAACACACATTAATGTGTACTAATTTGGTGTCGTCTATGAAGCACGGACACGGACATAGGACACGATAATTTTAAAAAAAATAGGGACACAGACACGGCGGGGGACAACGATTTATATTTTTATTATATATTTTTATGTGTTATGTGGATTCATATTACATTCATCCTAAATCAAAATTAACAAACACTAACATAGTAACATTAATTCAATAGATATAACCAGCACATTTAAACAAATTAATAAATCCATTCACAAAAAAGTCATAATAACCATTATAAATTAACATTAACATTAGAAGGGAAAAACAAACCATTATAAATTAACATTAACATTAGAAGGAAAAAACAAAACACAGAAAGTTTTACATACTGTGTGTATATATATATAAACCCATAATTTTTTTATATAAACCTATAATTTTTTTATAAAAAAATTACAATTTTAGATATATATATATATATAAACATATAATTACAAAAAAATAAACATAGTCTTACATATGTATATATATTAATGTATAAAAAAAATAAAAAATAAAAATCAGTTTCCTCTTGAGGTCGAGAGCCAGAGAGAGAGAGAGCGTGAGAGAGAGGGGCTTAACTTCGAAGTCTCGTCTGGATGGAGCTCAACTGGATGGAAATCGACTAATGGAGCTCACAATCGATTGATGGAGGTCTTCGATGCTCGACTGATGGAGCTCGACTGGTTCAAGTCGGCAATAGGTACCCACAACCTCACTCTATTCCTTCACTCTCTCGTTTGTTACCATTAGGGCTTTCCATCGGTGTTTTTTTTTTGTTGTACTTTTTAAATATTACACTTTGACCCCAAATATATATATAACAAAATTAAAAATAAGTCCCGCCATGTCCTATGCCGTGTCCCGATATGGACACGCGTGTCCCCACGCGTGTCCCTGCCGTGTCCCCGAAATTAAAGGGACACACCATCTAGCGTGTCCCGTACGTGTTCCCGTGTCCCGGCATGTCCGCTTGTCAAACACCGCCACAGCATCGATTTTGGAGTGTCCATGCTTCATTATTGATATTCTGATCCATCTCTATACACAAGAAACCATTTAGAATTACAAATAAATTAAAGAAGGGAGAAAACATAACAACAAATCATAAAATATTATACTAAACAATTAATTACACTCAACAAATGTTTACAATCCATAAAAATTAGAAAATCATTAACAATAGAATTATGACTTTCAATTTCTATCCTTTTTTTAAAAACAAAGTAAAAGTATGTGATTAAATATCAGGTCAATATGATTTTTTTTTTTAAAAGAGAAATAAATTGATGTCGTTATAAAAGTAATCCTAATAATAAGCAAAAATTCAAACACATGAATCTAATTGCTCTATTTGATGTTCAATTTCAGTATATACAACATATATATATCCATATTAGTCCTTCAAGAACCCATACTAACTGAAACATCATTTAAAAAACAAAAAATCAACAAACCAGAAACTCATATGTGCTACTCCCTATTGTCATTCCATAAATCATGCACCAAGCAGCATTAAAAATGCATCCCATAGAAAATCAAAAGCATATGAAGAGCTACTGAATAACTAATACTTGATCAACTATCAGGATACATGTAAAGATGAGGCCAGTAAGATTTTTTTCTCTGTAAACAGAGCATAGATTTTTCATTCTGTATACACACACACACAAAAAAAAAAAAAAAACAGTTTTTTCTTTCTTTAAACAAAAAACAGAGCTAAAAATGGGCTGTAAGAATTTTAAATAATATAATAGTTCTTTCTTTCCATCTGCCATAGATCCAAGGTACATAAAAAATAAATATAAAAAAAAAACAGAGCACTAAACCAAGACCCAATGGCCACAGAACATCTAAGTAAATATATATATATATGAAATAAAAAAACACTAAGCATAGATTTTTCTTTTTTCAAACAAAAAATAGAGCAAAACAGAGGCTGTAAGAATTTTAAATAATATAATAGTTCTTTATTTCCATCTACCATAGATCCAAAGTACATAATAAATAAATAAATAAACAAAAACACAGCACTAAACCAATACCCAATGGCCACAGAACATTGAAGTGTACATATATATATAAATAAATTAAAAAAAATAAAAAAAAAATGAATGAAAAATAAGACTGAAAACAAAAATTAGAACAAGCAAAAATAATCCCTCATATCAAAATGAAAAAATAATCAAAGGGAAAGACAAACAATATCATACAAAAAAAATCTCTAAATCCCTCATATTAAACAATCAAAATCGAAATAAAAAATAAATAGCAAACAAAATCAAAGATGTAGAATAAGTTTCAAACCTGAATGAAGATTGGATATTGGGGATCTAAACTTGATGCAAAGGTTTAGCAGAAAATGGCCCTAGGGTTCTACTGCTGTGAAAGAACGAATGTGTTCTCTACTGCTGTGAAAGAACAAATGTGGAAAAGATAAGGAAAAAGATATTAAATAGCAGAGGGTTAAAAATGTAATTTGACTATCTAATCTCATGGGATGAGTTATCGTGTCACCCCTGATAGAACAATCCAATAGATTTGGGATTAATAGTTAGGTGTAAAAAATTTGAATCAAACAATGGACTATTCCATCCACTGGATTTCGAATTCTATCCAATGGTTGAATCCCTCCAAACAAACACTACCTAAGTGCTTACAAGGAGAGAGCTTAAGTTCAACACCCCTAAATGCTAATTTAACAACTAATCATTAAACTTCACCAATCAAAAATAAAAAAATAAAAAATCATCACTAATAATACTTGTTCGTCGTACTTAAAGCATAACAAACATGAATCTCATATGATCTTTTACTAACTTACATCACTCGTAGATTCAATTAGGTGACGAGGCGCAATTCCATCACTAAATTTATAACATGCAAGTAAGAAGCCCATTCTAGCTTAATAGTACTTCTTATCACACTCAACAAACCTTGGGATGCTTTTGCCCGGCCCAAGCGTATCCTAGGCCCCAAGTGTGGCTATATCACTTTGCTAGGTTGCAAATGCTCAACCTTGTTGGGCTTTGCCTGGCCCAACACTTGTGCTATAATCCAAGTGTGAAATATCCTGGTATTGCTAGATTGCTAGGGCTAGGCCTTGATGGGCTTTGCCTAACCCACCAATCCGGTGAAAATCTCCCTCTCAACTTTCAATATCTAAATTCACCATTTTGGAACAAAAGTACACTATATTTTGGAAGTTGTGTAGAGTGTCACCTTCACGTGATGGAAGTCATTTAATGATATAATCAACTGAAGAATTATGACAATATTATTCCATCACTAAAATTCATCCAGTCAAACCAACTAAGTAAGAACTTCGAATTGGAGTCGACCCCTTCGATGATCAATGGCAAGAGAGAAGGATTCACCATAGATATTATCATACTTCCAATTGATTATCTTCCCATATGACCCAACAAATATCATCTATACATTCTCCAAACTCATCACATATTTCAATCTAACCCTTTGCCAATTAATACCATCCTTCATTCCTTCCAAAAGATGAGAGTAAATGGACATAGGGAGTAAAAGATAAATCAAATTTCCAAGGCTTGAACATGGCACACATACACAATGTGCATTTTCTGGATAGTGATTCATAGTTAGGATATTGTTTATGATTTCCATACAAAAGGAAAGAGCAAACTCCAAATAGCATACCACTCTTCACGCCACTTTAATTTATACTACACATAGAAGAAGAAAAACCATTGTGATGGGGAACACATGCGGAAGCCTGAGATTCATTGCACTTACATGAAGCAGGCCAAGATGAATCAGGACTAATTTCTTTAAGCTTGACTTATTTTGGGACATTTAATTTAGGGAATCAATTGTGTACTTTATTTATTCAGGATTTCTTTCCTTTGTTATTTCTTTTAGTTAAGACTACAAATATTGGGATGATGGTTAACTAATTACACTCTTGATATTGAATACAAATTGATAGTTTAATTTTCTATTACAATTTGCTTTAGTTTCGCATTTATTTTTTTCTCCACCTTTCACCTGCAAACCGATGGTCAATAGTTCTACGGATAAGAGCCCTTTTGAGATCATGACATCATACCAGATCACCAGCACTTGGACCAACATTACAAAAGAGTTCATGGTGGCAGAATTTATTTGCATCACTCAAGCTTGATTTCAGTGAATGGGTAATAAGAACATCCTTACCCTGAATCTGAGCATTTGTAAGGGATGCCACCTTCTCACTATTAAACTTCTTTAGTTTTTTTTCCATTGGGTGCCCACAAAAGAAGTGTTTCTCAATCCTACAAGATTTTTTTATGTTCCATAAGCTTTTGTGAACAATTAAAAGAACATAAGGACATATCCATCCGCACACATGAACTTCATTTGGAAGAGGGAGTTGCATCATGATCCTCCCACAATTAAAAAAATTTGTGTAGCTAATCTATTAAACAACCATAGATATAAATCAAAATGAAAAGTTTTATATAAATATATATAATAATAAATGGTAAACCTCATCATGAGTGTATCAAAATCGAACAACCATTCATTCATAACCAAGGTTCTGAAAAGCGGTTGCGGTCGCTGTAACGGTGGCGGTGACGCGGTTGCGGTTGCGGGGTGTAAAGGCCGCAGCGTAACGATTACGGTTACCGGAACTGTGAATTTTTTTATTTTTCGCACAATTTGCAAAAAACTTGCCGATATGCATATTTTTTTTAGAATCATATTTATTGGGTTTTAAAATAAATTTTGATAAATTTTTCATAATTTTTAAGTATGATCCAATATATTTCATATTTTTAAATCACTAAAAAATGAATTTTTTTACATTTTATTTCAATAATTAATGACTTTATATGTCATAAATCCATATTACACTTGTGGCAAAAATTTCTTTTATTGGACTTAGATGTATAAAATTATTTTTAATTATTATACTTGTGGAAGCATATGTGCATTTTAACTCAAATAGTTTTTAAAAAGTATACATTCTTAATGGAAGAACTTGACAAAGTACATAAATTATAAAAATATTTTTAAAAAAAGAAAATTGTGCCATAAAAATTGTTGTCACAACAAATTGTCATTAAAAAAAAAAATTTGTTATCACAACACATTACAATAACAAAATAAAAAAATATTTATAATTAAATGTTAAATGAAATGATTATAAAAAAAATTCAACAACTATTTATATATTTGGATTTTACATGCTAATGTAATTAGGAATAAAGACATTTTTCATAGCATTGACTGAGCTATTGTTTTTATTTTTATTTTTTTATTTTATAGAAAGACATTTTTTTAAAAAATAAATAAATTTGTGCTATCAAAATTGTTGTCACAACACATTACAATAACAAATTTTTTTTAAAAAAATATTTCAAATTAAATACTAAATAAAATAGTTATAAAAAATGCAACCACTATTTATACATTTCGATTTTACATGCTAATGTAATCATATAAAAATTAAAAAATGAATTATAAAGAATTTTTTTGAGGTATTATTTTTTTTAAAAAAAGATATTTTTAAAATAAAATTGTGCCTTTAACAGTGTTGTAATAACAAAATAAAAAATATTTATAATTAAATATTAAATGAAACGATTATAAAAAAAATGCAACAACTATTTATACATTTGGAGTTTACATGCTAATATAATCATATAAAAATTAAAAAATAAATTATAAAGAATTTTTTTTTAGGTATTGATTTTTTTTTTCTTTTGAAAAGATATTTTAAAAAAAAATAGTGACTTCAATATTGTTATCACAACACATCACAATAACAAAATAAAAAATATTTATAATTAAATATTAAATGAAATGATTATAAATAAAATTGCAACCACTATTTATACATTTGGAGTTTACATGCTAATGTGATCATATAAAAATTAAAAAATAAATTATAAAGAAAAAAATTCTTCCATAGTCGTTTTTTGGGCTTCAATCACTTGAGTATTTGTTATTTTTTTGAATAACCTGCAAGAAAAAAAATGCAATAAAAACTGACATATATAAAATGTATTAATATAATTATAGGTGTTATGATTTTTAGATATTATAAAAAAAAATCAATCACCAATTATTATATATAAAATACTAAAAATAAATGCATAGCTCTAGATATATATATATATTTAAATTAAAATTACTAAACATATCACATAAATTTTGTAAGTTTTACAAAATTTAAAACCTAAAAATCATTGTTAAAAAAAAAATTAAAAAAAAAATAAAATTTGCCAGACCACGGTCCACACAAAAATAAAACAAATGCTATATTATATCATATAATTTATATACCTTCCCAAGGTCAACAATCTTCCCCAGGAAGCTGCACAAACAAAATAAAAAAAAAAAAACGTAAACAGATCAGAGAAGATGAACAAAGGGGCAGCACTTACTTCGGTTGAACAGAGGAGATGAACAAACAGATCAGAGGAGATCTGAGGAGATGAACAAACAGATCAGAGGAGATGAACAATCTTTCCCAGGAAGCAGCACTTACTTCGGTTGAAGACGTAAACAAATCAGAGGCAGCTTTGAAGATTCAACACAGGTTCATCTCCTCTCTCTGCCCTCTTCTCTCTTCTCTCTCTCTATTTGAAAATAATCAGGGAAAAAAGCCTTGTAACGGGTGTAACGGACCGTTACGGCCGTAACAGCCGATACTTTGTGAATTTCAATCACACCGCAAAATCGGGAGTAACGCGTGGTGCCTACCGCCGAAACCGTTACGTAACACCGCATTTTTACAAGATTTTTTTATGTTCCATAAGCTTTTGTGAACAATTAAAAGAACATAAGGACATATCCATCCGCACACATGAACTTCATTTGGAAGAGGGAGTTGCATCATGATCCTCCCACAATTAAAAAAATTTGTGTAGCTAATCTATTAAACAACCATAGATATAAATCAAAATGAAAAGTTTTATATAAATATATATAATAATAAATGGTAAACCTCATCATGAGTGTATCAAAATCGAACAACCATTCATTCATAACTGGATACATGACAAACAAATATAACTGTCAAACTCCTCTCTCATGTCACGCACAATTCCTACGAATTTTGAATTACAAAAAACTTTCTAAAATTTTCTTCACTGTAACCAATTATGACAACTACATGGCAAAAAATTTATTCGTTACGTTCTTCATAAAATACATTCCTATTAGACCGGAAGAATTTCGAACCAACCGCCATGGTTGCTAATACCGGTTGAGTCGTCACTGCCAACCTAAGATATTCCTCATTATATTGGGGTATTTTGATGAAACCATCAATTGTTTGTTTGTTTATCGTATTATTACTATTTGTTAACATTACACCATATATCATTACGAACTCATAACAATAGTCAAACAAACCTCCCTTTCCATTCGCTTTTGCGTTTGGATGACAATTTATCAAGTCTTGCCAATTTACCACAGATTCAATTTATGCAGCAATCCTACTCATAGTTTCAACAGTAGTTGTTGTACTTAAAGTATAACAAATATGAATACCATTTTGATTTTTTACTTCTGACATCCATGAAAACCAACTATGGTTTACAAGAATAATCCACTTACCATTGTCAACTTTTTGATGTACGGAATTCTAGATAAAAATAATAATAATAATTAAGCAACAAAATAAATAAACTATAAGTCGTATCTATTAAAAACAAAACAAACAGAAAAAAAAAAAAAACTTACACCAGTCGGTGATTCAATCTATTGACTAGCTACAAATCCATGTTAAATTTATAAAATGCAAGTAACAAACTTCTTAGCCTTCTATTATCATTTTGATTGAACTTCTCATCGCACTCAACAAATGCCTTTCGCATTATTTCAAAAATAATAATATTTCACACTGATGAGATGTCTTAAACAAACAAGAAGCAATTACTGATGAAAGAAAGCACTGTTCTAGTTCCAAATGTAGAGGTGAAGAGAGAAGCAAAACCAAAACCAAAACCTAACCCGTCTGCCCAAAAAAAAAATTAAGGACAAAAACCCTCTCTACATCACGAAAACCCTCGCTGGAGACGTTGGCAAAAACAAATCTTTCAATGAGCTAAGACCCTATTCCTTTATATCCAAAAAGATTCGTTTTTGCTGCTTCCCTCCCTTTCCCCAATAAATGTCAGTAGCAAGGGTTTTGTTGATGTAAAGAAAATTGTCCTTATTTTTTTTATTTTTTTTTGTTGGTAGATGGGTTAAATTTTGATTTTTGTTTTGCTTTTTCTCCTCTCAACATTTGAAACTAGAATAGTGCTCTCTCTCATAAATAATTTCTTTTCATTTGTTTAAAACATGCCAATAATGTGAAACACTACTATTTCTGAAATAATGCGAAAGGCTTTTGTTGAGTGTGATAAGAAATTAAGAAGTTTGTTACCTACACTTTACAAATTTAGCAATAAATTTGTAGGTGGTCAATAGATTGAATCGAGTGCACATTTTTTTTCTGTCAATTTTGTTTTTAATACAGAAGACTCCTGGTTTATTTATTTTTTTACTTAATTATTATTTTATTTTTTTTATACAAAATTTCATACATTTAAAAGTTGACGATGATAAATGGGTTATTCCTGCAAACCATAGTTGGTTTCCATAGATGACAGATGTAAAAAATCATAATGCTAATCACATTTGCTAGGTTTTAAGTACGATAACCACCATTGAAACTATGGACAGGATTGTTATAGGAGTTGAATCTATGGTAAATTGGGCAAAACTTAATAAATTGTCATCCAAATGCAAAAGCTGATGGAAGGGGAGATTTGCTTGAATACTGTTATGAGTTCGCAATGATAGATGCTGCAAGGTTGAGAAATAGTAATAATACGATAAAAAATAAAACCATTGATGGGTTCATCAAAATATCTCAATGTAATGAGGAATATCTTATGTTGATAGTGACGATTTAACCGGTATTAGGAACCATGATGGTTGGTTCGAAAGTCTTCCGGTCTAATAATGATGTATTATATAAAGGAGAACAACCTAATGAAGAAACTGCTTGCCATGTAGTTGCCATAATTGGTTACAGCGAAAAAAAATTTAGAAATTTTTTCGTAATTCGAAATTCATAGGGTACAAAATGGGGGTACAACGGGTATTTACGAATCGCGGGTGACATTGGGAATGAGAGAGGAGTTGGACAGTTGTATTTGTCCGCCATGTATCCAGTTATGAATGAATAGTTGTCTGATTTTAACACACTCATGATGAGGTTTACCATTTTTTATTATTATATATATTTATATGAATTTTTCATTTTGATTTATATTTATTATTGCTTAATAGATTAGCTACACAAATTTGTATAATTGTGAAAGAATCGAAATGCAACTCCCTCTTCCAAATGATCCTCTTGTCCTTGTCTCTACCCTTGTCCCAAGGTATGGTGCAGTAAATTTTATTTGTGTGGTGCTGGTCTACCATTTGGCCATACCCTGTGCTACTTATATACTCTAAATGAAATTCATGTGTGCGGATGCGTATGTCGTTACATTTTTTCTAATTGTTCACAAATGCTTATAGAACAAAAGTGGAGGTAACTAACCCGTTTAGGAGAGCGTCTGAATCTAGAAGTTTGTACCTGCAGCAGGATGGAAGGAGTTAGTTGCGCAGCAAAAAGTATCTTAGCAAGTTGTGTTATTTAACAAATATTAATGTCTAAATGGTTGTTTGTCAGTACTCATAAAATAAAATTTAACTTGATCCACTGGCTTGGTAAGGTAGCAAACTATGTTTTTGTTTTTCTGGTTGGGGGTTTCATTTATGGAAGAGTTTCTAACTACTATCTTTTGGACAATAACTTCAGTCAAACTGAATTGGCTGCTGATTACAAATTTTTCTGGTCTGATAGGAAAATAAAATTTAATTTGATCCAATTCTTATGTACTCGTATATGTGTCACAGTGAATATCTAATTCGAAGATTCCTACTTACACGTGATGCTCTGTCTGTAGTCGACTCACATTCTTCAGTTTGGGGGTAGGGATGGATGTAGACATATCTCCTACATGCAGTTCCAAGTTCTCTTGCATATAGTTCTGTAGATTCTGTGTGAACTGTTCAATGTTGAGCTTGATTGTAGGAATGTCATCAGGATCCTCATAGAATGCGTCCTTAATGTCCCTTTTTGTTACTTCAGTGGTTTCTGGTTCCGGTGCTGTTGGTTCCTCAACAATAGGTTCATACTTGCTCACAACTAATTGCATATCTTTAGGTCCAGTGCTATCAGCTGGAGGTAGTGGCATGAGCTTGATTGCCACAGAAGGGCTTTTGTCAGTGGCAAGTTCCTCATTGCAAGTTCTTGGGTCTTGAACACTACGGAGGTGACGATAAAGCTTTTGGTTGTCACTTAAAAGTAGTAATCTAGCAAAGCTTTCAATGCATAGCTTGCTAATGCTCTTGCAAAGTGTCTACATCCTCCTCTCATTGAACATGCGCTAGTGCAGAAAACCTGTAAAACTATAAAGAACGATTTGTCATGGAAAAATGCTTATCTTATGGTTAGTCAACTACACCCTCCTCTCTCATTTATTTCAATATTTTTTTTTAAAAAAAATTAGGGACATGTCTTGATTTTAACGAGTCCACGAGTTTTAAGCATGGTTTTAAACCTGCCCGTTGGCACAACAAGTGTGACAGATGAGCCCTTTCCTCTTGTGTTCTCAGTTGCGTTCTTGTTCTGATTTTCCCCATTGGTTTTGTGAGGTTGAAAGCTTATTTGATGACACAAGGGTGGGGCTTTCTGTGGCTTTGTGTTGGGGGTTGTGGACGTCTTGTAACCAAGTCATTTTCAATAACGATTGCAAAAATGCAGGGGAAATTGTTTGAATGGTAAGTGATTTGGTGATGGAGCTTAGTCATGTGCGTGCTTATGTTATCGGTGAACGATTATAGCGATCCCGGTTTTCCATGTACTGTTTAATCATATTCCGGACTCGGTTCCGTGGAATTGGTTGTTGTATATGTATGGTTGTTATCCTTTAATTCCATATATATGAGTTTTAGGATGTGTTGGGCAGGGTTGTTACAGGTTGATTGAGCTTTAGTCCCAATTCTTAATGCCCAGATTTTTGGTGATCCGCTCGAGCAGGCTTTCTTGCGCTCGAGCGGAGTTTGCACACCTTCAGTATTTTGTGCCTCTGCAAAACTTCTGCAGATGTGTTTTTCACGCTCGAGCGAATTTCCTTACGCTCGAGCGGGTAGTTCATTGTCTGTAAAAGTACTGGAAGGGAAAAATCTACGCTCGAGCGCCTTTCCCTTTGCGCTCGAGCGGGTGTGTTTTGCAGTTGTGTCTTGACACTCGAGCGGGTACCATTGAGCTCAAGCGACATAGTTGTCAAATCGGGATTCGTATCGTGAATCGAAATGGTCTTGTACCGAATCGCGAATCGAATCGAATCGTGAATCGTAAAGATTCAGTCACTTTTTCTAAATTACTTAAAAACATATATCTACACATTTAGATGTTAAATATATCTTATGAATATAAAATATTTAGACTTAAATCAATAAAAATGTTATTTTGAATAATAATCACGTAGTTTAATAGGTAAAAAGTTAGCAAATGTTCCTATGTAAGATCACCATATTACCTTTTTTCTTTTTTAGATTTTTATTATCAACCATTCTTAATAAAGATGTAATATCACCATCTTGCCTTTTTTCTTTTTTAGATATTTCTTATCAGCCATTCTTAATAAAGATAGTAACCAAATAGACAAACTATCAATTTCCAAAATAACAATAATTAACAATAATGTTGATATTTGGACAAAAAGCATATATACTTTTCTAAGTAACAGTGCGCAAATAATAAGAAGGAATTATTTAGAATATTTTATTTTAAAGCCTAAAACATTTTAAAAAGTATAACTGACCTCACACATATAATATTCAATTTAGTAAAATAGTAATAGATAATTCATAGTGTAACTTTAATCTTAAACATCTTTAGAAGATATATTATGATTTTTTAAAGGAAAAAAAATGGGAAGAAAGGTTAAAAATATGTTGAGTCCGATTGAATCTAATTGGATCCTATTAAAAACTCCATGATCACTAAAATAACAATAAATCATGTATATATGTTGGTTATTTTGGTATTAAACGCTATTAAAAGTTGTATTATGCCATTTTCACTAAAAAGATGGAGAAAAAAAAGAGTCGAAAATATGTCGTACACAATAATTTCAAAAATTGCATGAATCGTAAAAAGTGAATCGAATCGTGAATTGATTGTGAATCGTGTGATTCACTAGAGATTCACTTCCAAAATAGATTCACCCATAGATTCGTATTGATTTTGCAAAAATTGCGAATCGAATCGTGAATCGAATCGCGAATCGTAAGATTCTGATAACAGAGTCAAGCGGGTCCAATTTTTGTGCTTGACGCTCGAGCGTTCTATTCTCCGCTCGAGCGGGTCATACGTATATCAGATACCAGCTAGGTCTTTTTGGATCACTCTTCAACTTCCTCTCTCTCTTATTTTTCCAACAACCCATTTTGAGAGCTTCCCTCTCTATATTTCACCTTCTCTCTAGGGATTGATCTAGTTAGAGTGATCTACTCCCTTAGTGTCTTTGCAAAAAGTGCGGAGTTTGCTGAGGGCTACATTTTAATCCGAAAATCTTGAGATTTGGAGCAGTTCGAATTTCTTCATCTCCTTCCTTTGAGCTCCGAATTTGAGGTAGGGATAACTACTCATTCATATAGTCTTTGACATAAATTTTAGTCGTTTTGATGTAATGTTGTAGTTGGGTAAATTTTGGGACTTAGGGTTTCAAAATGTGTAAAGAGGGTTATGTCATTTTGACTTCTAAATTTGTATTTTGGGTCTTAAAATGATGGTATTGTTGTTGGTTGTTGATATATGTGCCTTTGGGCCAAAGTTGAGAAAGAGGGAAGAAAACCCTAATTTTTTGTAATAAATTAATTTATACAATTAATTTGAGAATGTTATGGAAATATGAAATTGAGATGAAAATGATGAAATTGGTATAATATGAGACAAAATGGTGGAGTTTGATTCATTAATCACTCACCTTGGAAATTGTTGATAAATTATATGTTGATGCATTTATTATCTGTTTAGAAATAAATTGCTTTGGGCTATCGGTGGAGGATAGTCTTGATTGTTGTAAACAATCCATGATGATTAGGCGAACTAAAACTAATCAATTGAGTATGCCATCGAATATGGCGGTTATTATAATACATTAAATTTATGTATTGATTGATCGTGTATATGACATGTTTATATACATTGATATTGTTTGGGAGGAGATAGGGAATGTACTCCACAGTTTAGGAGAAGACAGGGGATGGACTCCTAAACCGGATATTGTTTGGGAGGAGATAGGGGATGGACTCCATTGATACAGCAACAAAATGTGTATCTATTGAAATGTTGATACAACAAATCTGCGTATCATGTATGAAGTATGGAAGTGTTTTGTTTGAAATTGATACAGCAACAAAATGTATTTCTATTGTGAAGTATGGAAGTATTGTTGATATGAGTGTTATCTCATTTGAATTGTTTGGCCAGGTTCTGAGCCATAATTATGAATTGAGAAATGGATAAGGAATGGAAAATGAATTAAAACATGGACACTTTTGTCATGTAATTGAATTGGGTTATGAATTGATTTATGTGAGTCAAACATTCATAAAATGCTAATGTTTTAGTCATTACACATATTATGTTT
Organism: Camellia granthamiana; assembly: GCA_036172215.1. NCBI lineage: Eukaryota > Viridiplantae > Streptophyta > Magnoliopsida > Ericales > Theaceae > Camellia > Camellia granthamiana. Next base: position 205,152 of record JAXFYN010000262.1, on the reverse strand, counting down.
AGCATATCTCTGCTGGGCGTTGGCTCACCCTCTATGGGACATCATTTTCAGGTACAGGTAGCATGCCACCTCCCAGGACGTAGCTTGAGAGGCTTAGTGGCTGGGACATCTTTTGTGATTACATTTTGTGTTCCATGTATATCAAGCCAACGGCTTATTTTGTTTAGAGTTAATACTCCATTTTTGTAACCAGGTGTTGACTTGGAAAGCTGTAAACCCGTAGGGCATTTGCTTTTGTTGTTAACATGTAATACATTTGTAAGAAATACTCTGATGAAATGTAATTATGCTTTATTCTCTTATATCTGAGCATGTTAAGAATGTATGATCATTGGGTTTATTTTGAGGGCGTTACAACGATGGGCTTCTTAGTCGCCCTCAGTAACTCAGTAGAAGGTGCTCTTAGCAGGTTGTTATAAAATTGATTTTGATGGGATAGTGTTTAGCGGCCATAAGGCAATCGGAGTTGGTCTTATTGTTCACGATCGGAGTTGGTTTTATTGTTCATGATCTAATTTCAATTTGTGGTTTTTAATAGCTTTTGGAGTTGACTTTGAAATCTTATTGCGGCTTAAATTTCTATGTACTATTTTGTTTTTAGTAGGTCAATTTAAATTGTTGATGATGTTGGTTGGACTTTTTCTAGAATGGTCTCAGTTGCCAATTGTCAGTATGAACAACCTGCTTTGTCATATAAACAAACTTTGATTTTCAATTGAAAATTTGTTTTTGTTTTTGTTTTTGAATTGTGTTTAAGTTGCATTATAAGGGCACCACTTTTCTATGTAATTTTCTGATTTGTGTGTACAACTAATAATTGCATTAAACACACTTATTGTTTTTTGAAATCACTTCATCTTTCCATTTAATTAATTTTGTGTTTTGTGTTTCCCTGGTACTTCATCTCATAGTTGTCAAATCGGAATTTGTATCGTGAATCGGAATAGCCTCATACCGAATCACGGATTGAATCGAATCGTGAATCATAAAGATTCGGTCACTTTTTCTAAATTACTTAAAAATATATAGCTACACATTTAGATGTTGAATATATCTTATCAATATAAAATATTTAGACTTAAATCAATAAAAACGTTATTTTGAATGATAATCACGTAGTTTAATAGGTAAAAAGTTAACAAAAGTTCCTATGTAAAATCACCATTTTATTTTTTTTTCTTTTTTAGATATTTCTTATCAACCATTCTGAATAAAGATAATAACCAAATAGACAAACTATCAATTTTTAAAGTAACAATAATTATCAATGATATTGATATTTGAACAATAAGCATACATACTTTTCTAAGTAACAGTAAGCAAAAGATAGCAATAGATAAAATAGCAATAGATAATTCACAGTGTAACTTTAAAAAGTATAACTTAGAGCAACTCCAACCACACTCTATTTTTCACTAGTTAAAGTACAAAAAAAGGACACTCTTTATTTTACTTAATTAGTTTAGCTATTATATGTTTCAATCATACTCTTTATTTTAACTAGTCATTCAAACTAACTAAACCAATTTTTAAAATAAAAAATGTTATATATATTACTATATTTTTCATAAAATGCCACATACGCACCAAACGCTAATATGATTGCCAATATAACATTTGCGATAATATTTTTAAAAATAATATTTTTTAATATTAGTTTTAAAAATATTATAAAAAATAATGTGACTGGATTTAATTCTTAGGTTTGTTTGTTTGAATTACCTACTATCAAATATGTGGGAAAAAAAAAAATCAGCTGTTGGGATGAAACATAAAAATGCATGAATTTGAAACACACAATTTTGAAACCTACATATTATTGCTATTGAAACATGATGAATGAAGAATAAATGAGAAATTATAAATGAGAAATTTTCAGCAGGCCATACACGCACCTAAATAATGAGAAATTTGGATAACCAGTAACATGGTGTACATTGGGCATGGGAAATTAATCATCCCTCAATGATGAATGTTTTTCCCCAGCTAGAGAGACCACATGATATATCCAACCAAAAATAATTCCATTGAACCATTTATAAAATTTTCAACGAAGCCAAAGCCAAACCATGCTTGAAGACTCTTTCTTACCTGTGACTCTTTCCTCCCTCCTCCTCAAAGCCCCATCATTCAAACCAGAAAAGAACCAAATGGAACCAATGATGACACCCAAAAGGCACACAAACAAAAACAGCCCATTCCACTTCCAGACACAATTAGATCCATGCAAGGGCTCCTTTGAGAGAAACCCCAGACACAACAGAAAAAGCCATTAAATATAGACCTCAGTGATACCAGTGGGTTTGTTAGCCAGTCCAGCTCTCAAAATTCAACAAAATCAAACCAGTATGAGACATCTACCAGGAAGAATGAACAAGAAGGTCAAAACAGTTTGCTAGATGTTGATTCCTTGAGAAACCCAGCTCACAAGACTAACCAAAGGCACAATTTAAGAGAACCCAACTAGGAATGTTGAACAAAAATGAGAAGTTGCAAGAAACCCAGTTGTTTTTTCAGCAAACTAAGCTTCAATTACTCACCAAACGATGAATACAGTGCTACCACCTCTTCAATCTCTTTGATCTCTGTATACAGATTCAATGCCTATATTGCTATGTCCCTTTCCTCTTTCACTGTAGCAAGACACAAAGAAACCTAACCTTAAAATCAAATTAAGCTTGAATAAGATCAAATGATTCCATTAAAAACAAAATCAGAAAAAACGCGCATATATATAAATAAATACATACGTACAGAGACGGACATATTTATGAATATATGAGTGATGATGGATTTATAAATACAAACAATCTCTTATTCCCAACAGGAGCCCACTGCAGCAAAACCCAACCCAAAGACAGACCAGATCAATGATACACTCTCCTACCCCACAAACATCTACGCACCTGATGCAGATATAAGCTAAATCTGAATAAGATAACTATTAAAGAATTCTATCCTAATACAGAACTTAACACTGCATCTTTTAATCCAAACAGGTATAATTAAGTCATTCAAATGCTTAAGGCTAGACAAAATTAACTCTACTTAAAATAACAAACAGCATCCAGGATCCAACAGCCTCTGTCCCATTCATGGGGGTTTCAATTCAAATTAATAGGGTAAGCCCAAGAAAATGAATTCCAGTTTATGAGGCACTTAAAAAAGCAACTGGTGAAATTAATTAAGGAAGAAAAAATGGGAGGCAAGGCTATGGTGACATATGATTTATAAGCAAAGAAATGACAAGGCTAAGGAATTCTGAGAAAATAAAAAAGGTTAATTAGTCCACCTAACAGACTTACTCCCCATTGCCCAGGGGCAATTAGTCAATGCCATGTTGATCATTCATGTCAAAGAACAACATTTTTGGGGAAGCTTATGATTTCCATCTTTGTTATGGGAAAGTAGCATTACCAGAGTTAGCCAACACCGCATGATTTTTTCCCCCGAGTTTTTGCTAACCCTAGTTTATACGGTGATAATCATTTAGATCCCCTTACACGAAAAGGTTTAAAAAAAAATTATAAAAAAACCAACCAACCAACCAACCAACCAACTCTTCCCTCCTAAATCATGAAAATTTATAATTGCATTCCAATTCAACAAATTCCCAAATTTTATATTTTGCTTCTTGGTCAGTTGTAATTCCAAAAAGATTTGGAAATTTATCTTGTAATTTCACCTTTTGTTAATTTCCTTGGAACATATTCGTCTGCAATGCACAATTCAATTTTTCTCTTGGTTTTCTGCCTTCAGACTGTAAAGTATCTGATTTGGAAATTTATCTTGTAATTTCACCTTTTGTTAATTTCCTTGGAACATATTCGTCTGCAATGCACAATTCAATTTTTCTCTTGGTTTTCTGCCTTCAGACTGTAAAGTATCTGATTTCCCCTCACTGTGATCTACGTGGCACATGGGGGTTGTTGGCTGGCATGTTCACACCACACACAGAGAGCTTAGATGTTTAGATGTTTCACACCACACACAGAGATCAACCATAACCAGCTGTACAAATTATTTGTATCTCAATATTTGGCATGATATTATTGGTCATACATAGCATCATTTATGCAGCAGCAGCAACAACAACAACAAAAAGTTCAAAAATCTCTTATTTTTATAAGACAAAGATCCCAACACGAACATTTGATAAATTTAGGAATAAAAATGAAATAGCAATAAATGAGAGAGAGAGAGAGAGAGAGAGAGAGAGAGAGAGTATACTACCTTGAAATAAATCTTGAATAGCTGGCATGTGACATGTAACGCTCCAACATGTTTGGGGCCTTTTCCCTACAATTTACATATCCAGTATTGACCGATTAGGAAAACCAAGGCAGAAAACTTCTACCCCCATAATTTATAAATGAATTCAACCTTAGCTTACGTTTTCACAGATTATAATCATTCATTGAACTAAATTCTTAGCCAGATAACATTCTTTATGTTATGCCACTATAACTATCAAGACTGATATATCCAAAAAATGGAGAAGGAAAAAATTCAATTTATATAACTTAATAACATCATCTCTCCCATAGAATTCCTCAAGTACCCTGACCTGTACAAATGAAGTACAAACCCGGGCTCAGTGTGTGGCTGCTTCAGAGATATTGTCCTCATATAACAGTTGGTCTGAGTCACATGGAAGTAATGAATTGATGATACGTCCTACTCCATTAAAGGAAGGTGCAAGGAAGGGACATGGGGTAAGGGATTTATGGTTAGAGGGAAAATTACTCTCCCTTGTTTAGCTGCTGCCACTAGACCAGGAGGAGACACAAATAAAATAAAAGTGCAATGACACATATGCAGAGGCTTAAGTGTAGGATTGCCTCCGGTAGAACTTGACAAAAGTTGAAACTAATAAATTTTGCACTACCCATTGAAGGAGCATAGCTTAGATTTAGATAAAATACTAGCTTAAATGTAGATCTCAATGTGATGACTGAATAGATTTGAGAGCTTTCTGTGAGTGAATTTAAAATAATAAAGTGAAAATAGCATTTAAATTGTTTGCAAGAATGATACTAGTTGCACAAAAACTAAACTAATTTGTGTCTCCTACCAATACTCCATCGTTCTCTTAAGTCGCAGTTCAGCTTCAATATAACTAATCCTCCTATATATTGGTAAATTTTAATCCCAAATACAACCAATTAGTGTAACCAAGAATGTAATAAAAGGCTAAACAAATCAACAATACACAAGATTACGGTAGCAAGTAGCAACATGTACTGGGTGCACCTACAGAGATTACAGAAGAATGATCATGATAGAAGTGAACTGCTGCCAAAACTATCAGAGAATTAAGACAACGAAAAACAAAGTATTCTGATGGAGACAATGAATCGAGCACAACGGATTGTAAAACCAAGAAAATGGGAGAGACCTAGATTACAGAGGAACAAGGAAAGTTTGTGCTATACATACATATATATATATCTAAAGAGAGAGAGAGGGTTTATGGGTTGCATAGAAGGGGAAGACAGAGAGATAGAAGGATCCATACCTTGAGGAAGAGGTCGATGGAGGGAGTTGCAGACAGCGTTGAAGGAGAAGATCGATTTCGCAGAAAGAGCAGATCGATTTCGCAGAAAGAGCAGATCGATTTCGCTGAAAGAGTAGATCGATTTCGTGGGAGAGACGTGTTTGGAGATCGATTTCGCGCTGAAGAAGCATATGGATTTCGCGGGAGAGACGTAAGCAGATCGATTTCGCGGAAGAAACGAGTTTGGAGAGCATTCAATCACTCTCCAATTGAAGCCAGCGAAGAAGCCGCGAGGGATAATAGGAAGCCATTTACCCAGCCCGTTGGAGTGAAATATTAGGCTGATATGAGCTAAAATAGCTAACAGTACCAATATACCTCTTCCCTTGGAGTTGCTCTTACCTCACAAATGTAATATTCAATTTAATAAAATAACAATAGATAATTTATAGTGTAACTTTAATCTTAAACATCTATAGAAGATATATTACGATTTTTTAAAGGAAAAAAAAAATAAGAAAGGTTAAAAACATGTTGGGTCTAACTGAATCTGATTGGATGCTATTAAAAACCCCATGATCACTAAAATAACAAATCATGTATATATGTTGGTTATTTTGGTATTAAATGCTATTAGAAATTTTGTATTATGTCATTTTCACTAAAAAGATGGAAAAAAAAAGTGTCGAAAATATATCGGACACAATAATTTCAAAAATTGCATGAATCGTAAAAAGTGAATCGAATCGTGGATCGTGTGATTCATTAAAAACTCACTTCCAAAATAGATTCACCCATAGATTCGTATCGATTTTGCAAAAATTACAAATCGAATCGTGAATCGAATAGCGAATCATAAGATTCTAATAACAGATAATATACAAGTTATGTTTGTGTGCATAAGAAGAAAGAAAGAGAAGGGCATGGAAAACTGAGTAGGGGAATTGAAAACCTTGATTCAAGGTGCTAATAAGACAGGATTTCATAGTGGCTGATTAAGATTTCAGCTTTTAAATCGTTGAACGAAACCAGAAGAGGTATGATTACTTGGATGGTTGAAGGTTTTTCCCTTTCTATGCCATAGCCATCATCTTCAAAATTGATGGGTTTTTGTCATAAACGAAGCATGATTTTAAAGGGAAATATGCTAATTGAAACACAAATTATCAGAATGTGGTATTAGTGCTTGGGCATTATCACAATGCATTTGCAACCACATGTTATATGCAATTTTCAAAGCGGAAAAACTTTGGCAGACGTGAGCAGTCATACTCAAGAGTCTCAAGCATGCACACTTAAGAGCAAGTGAAACCTGCTTTTCAAAAAATCAATTAAACATAAGTATTGAAATTTCCAAATCAGATATTTGAATCAATCAATGGATTTTGTTGATATTAATGGCATAAATTTCTCCACTTTGGGATGTTAGTTGCATGGGATGGACTCTTCTCAACCATTGGATCATAACAGAGCTCATGGATGACAGAGCTAAAGGAAGGAGAAGGATAAGGAGAAGGAGAATGATTAAGATCAAAGATATCAAGGCACTGCTGCAACCATCAAACCACTGTGGTGATGATGTAATAAATCATTTTTTTTGGTTTTTCATTCTTCCTCATTAAAATAACTCTCTAAATTGATATTGAGGCCTGTTTGGAAACCTTAACTATTAAAATTACTATAGTTTTGATGTGATATTTTATTTTATTAACTATTAACTATTTTAATTTTTTTGTCTTTATTGACTATTTTAGCCAAACTTTGGATCCCAAATGGGGCACGATTTGATAACATTAGCCTAGCTTTATTGTATTAGAGATTAGAAATGCTATGTACTAAACCAAATGTTTAGTAAAATATTCCCAATATATAGTGTAGATCTGAATTTAGTAGATCATGGTTATAGTATTTTATGTATGTAATATTATTATTATTGTATCATTTAATTTTAATACCTAGAATGTAAATTACACGAGCTTTATTGTCTGACTTTTCACCCACGTTATTTCAAGGGTAAATTACACTAACCTCCTGTGAAAAGTTTGGAGAAAATATACTGAACTTCATAATTTTAATATAATTAAATTAGGCTGCCTTACACTTAATTCTTTTTTATTAATAATTTATTAATCATATTGATAAAGAAAAAATCATATTTTCATTTTTTTTTATGCAAACAAGCTTTAGACTAGTTTGCATAATACTTGGGTTGGGTCTGGGCTTGAAATTTGGATCTTAGCCCACATTTTAGTCTATGAGTGGTCACCTGAAAAGCCCAACCATTAAGCCTGCCATGTTAGCACTTGTTAGTATTAGCCCCCCAAAAACAATAAATACTACTAATTAGCCTTGGCCCCAAAACAAAACAAAACATATATATACCTTGGCAACCAAATGCCCTTTTCACTTAACCACGCCACACTGTTGTAATTGGAAACACCAACATATTCAGCAAACAAATAATTCACCATCACCATTTCTTTTTGCAAAAATAATGAAATTTACATAAATTTTGTATATAGAAAATTCTTTTGCACACAAATTTCAATGATTGTTCATATATTTTTTTTCAAGGTTGAATTCTTTTTTTGTTATTATCTCATAAAACACCTCTCCATCCATGGAGTTGAAAGGAAAAAAATTCCCGAATTAGAAAGTAAATGTGATATATACTAGGGGGTGGTTGTGGCCTCGGAACCCCCAATCCGTCATCTGTCCGAAACTTGGCGGATTGGAGAACATCAATCCGCAATCGTCTACCGGATTGGTGGATGTTGATGCGGATTGAGCGGATTGATGCGAATCGGTTTGGCGGTTTACTATAACACATGTACTACAATAATCAACAAAGACTGGGAAAAAATAGTCTCATCACATGTTTGGGAAGTTTATATATTATATATTTTTTCTGTTTATACTCTTTATATTCTTGAAAATAGTTCATTCCCATTACAAATAATCATGGTGTAGTTCTCTTCAATAACTGTCAATAGAATAAACTATATTTTCAATAAACTTTCCAAGTATGTTTTTCATAATCATGATAAAAAGCCAAAAACTACACAGAAATACAAAGAAGGAATGATCTCTCTTTCAAAGCATCTCAAAACAGACAAAGAAGGCAAACACATTGCATATGAGATGTGTGAAAACAGAAAAAGAAAGAATAATCTCTCTTTCAAAGCAACTCTCTTTCATTGACAATAACCACCAAAGAGACTTAGAAACAAGAAATCAAATACAACCCAGATAGCAAGTCTCTCTTCATCAAATAAGTGCCAAAATCCCAAAAGATGCAAACTGATGACAAAATTCATATAAACAAGCAGGGGAGAGTAGTAATAAAATAATTTGACACTTTTGAAAGGCAAAGTTATTCATAATAAAAAGATTATCAGGTAAATTGTCAAATACCAATAATAAAGAATATCAGAAAATTTTAACACACCAACATGAACTGAAAAAGAATATCAGAAAATTTTACACACCAACATGAACTGAAAATTGGGAAAAAAATATCAACAGACATATATATTCACACCAAACATGAACTGAAAAAATATCAACTGATCAACACAGCAACATGAACTGAAAAAATATGAAATAATGATTCTTCATCAAAAACAAAACTAACAGACAAATATATACATTCACACCCACACATTTCTAGTCTGTTTGGTTTGAAATAATGATTCTTTAAAATAGTCATATTGAAATTCTTAATCAGTGAAGGTGAAGTGTTTTGAGTGGATGATAGTGAACTGAAAAAATGGGGAAAAATCAACAATGCACAATCACTCACTGCAACCCCTTTCAATATATAATAACTAAAAATCATTTTGACGAACACAACAACATGGCCTGAAAAAATATCAAATAACGATTCTTGAGAAGGGAAGAGAAAAGAAGAGAACAATACCTTCGATCGCTACTGCCGCCGCTCGCTACAGATCAGAAGCCCTAATTACTGAAAAAATAAAAAAAAATAAAAAAAACACAGAACACACTCACAGAACAAAGGTTGGGAAGAGAAGATCCATCAAAGAGAAGATAAGAGAATAAGAGAAGAAGAGAAGAATACCTTCGAATCGATGCTTCGATCGCTGCGCGCCGCTACTGTCGCCAATAGTCGATCGTCGCTCGCCACCACATTCTCCAATAGCCGCTCGCCTCCATTCAAGCGAAAGCGAGAGAGAGACTGTCGTCTAGGGCTACAAAACGTGAAATAGAAAAAGGAAGGGGCAGGACAGAGGGAAAAAGGAAATCAAAAATGCTTGAGAGCTCTAAAATAACAGCTCTAAACAATGCACTAATGACATGGAAGTGTGTGGGGTCCAATCTGATGTGATGTTTTAACTTGAAATTTTTTTTTTTTGACATGCCAACTCATTAGAGCTCTACTTTTAAAGGTCTATAGCATTGTTGAAAGGAAATAATTTCTCGGGTGTTCCACAAAGTTTGGAGCGAGGGAATAATATATACACTTCAAAAAATAAAAGAAGATTTTCCAAATTAAAAAGTAAAAAGATTTCAAGGCCTCCTCATGTATATCATCTACAAATAAAATAAAATAAAATATAAAAAAAATAAGATGATTCCATAATAGTACTTTTATTTTTTCATATTTGTCCATAAAAAATAGACAAGTATATTTTTAAAAATAAATCATTTTTTTAAAGATAAATACGAGATAAAATAAATATATTATAATCATTTAATCAATTTAATTTTATTTAATAAATAATATACTCAAAAAATCTTAAAAAATGATTAGACAGCACCTCTCTAGTCAAGATGAGGATGGGAGAGAAACATACCCCAAGCTTATATTACATTCAATTTCAAGGGTTATGTACCAAAAGACCCAACTCTTCCCAACTTATAAAACAAAATGAGCATTCATCAATTTCTTACAATTAAGGGTGTAAACGGTTTGGTTTGGTCGGTATTAAGAGTATATTTAGCACCGCACCAATCTTTTCAGTTTTTATGATTAAGAAACTAATACAGACCGTATGCTATGGTTCGATTTTGTCGGTTTAATATAGAAAATAAATTTATATGAAATTTTTAAAAAAATTATAGTAGATTATAGAATTCTATATTAAAAATAAATGAAGAAAATATATGAAAATTGCTCTATAAATGTTTTTTCCTCTAATTTTTATCACAAAAGTGTATTATATTAGTTACTTCTCATATAATGTTCTTAGAAGATTTCAAGGTCTCCTAATGTATATCATCTATAAAAAAAATTTAAAAAAATAAAATTAAGATGATTCCATAATCGTAACATCTTCATTTTATCATATTTGTCCCTAAAAAATGGACAAGTATATTTTTTAAAATAAATCATTTATTTTTTTAAGGACAAATGCAAGATAAAATAAATATGTTATAATTATAGAATCAATTTAATTTTTTTTATAAATAATATACTTAAAGAATCCTAAAAAATGATCAGACAACACCTCTCCAGTCGAGATGAGGACGGGAGAGAAGCATACCCCAAGCTTATATTATATTCAATTTCAAGGGTTATATGACAGAAAGACCCAACTTTTCCCGACTTCTAAAACAAAATGAACATTCATCAATTTCTTACAACTAAGGGTGTAAGCGGTTCGGTTTGGTCGATGTTAAGAGTATATTTAGCACCACACCGATCTTTTCAATTTTTATGATTAAGAAACTGATACAGACTGTATACTACGGCTCGATTTTGTCGGTTTGATGTAGAAGAGAAATTTATATGAAATTTTAAAAAAAATTATAGTAGATTATAGAATTTTACATTAAAAATAAATGAAGAAAATATATAAAAATTGCTCTATAAATGTTTTTCTCTCAAATTTTTATCACAAAAGTATATTATATTAGTTATTTCTCATATAAAGTTCAAGAAATTATAATATAAAAATATTTAAATATAATATTCGATCGGTTCAATTTGCATCGGTACAAAAAGTTTCAAAACTGAAATAGACCGTATGTTATGAAAAACAGACCAAAAACTAAAATTTCAGTCAGTTTTGATTGGTCAGCTCAATTTTATCAATTTTGCTTACATCTCTACTTGTAACAACAGGCCACTAGCTATTTGACCATGAGGGTGTAGCACTACTTTTTTTTTCTTTTTTCCTTTTCCTGGGTGCACAAATTATGAGTCCAACAAAATCTTAATTATTATCTATATATCAGTCTAAGACCATATGTAAAGGTATATACAACAATGAGAGAATAAACATATGTAAATATTTAATAAAAAATGATCATAATGAAATTTAATGAATGCTCTCAAAATATTGTATCTAACCCATCCATTACATCCAAAACGAAAGATTTTGGAAGCTCCGATTGCCAGCTTGGCAAGTTCCCTGTACTCCTGCTCAGTGCCCAAACTTTGCTTCCTCTCTTCTTGGCCAAACCAAATTCCTGACTTTTGCTTATTCCAGGACCCAACTTTTTCTGATTCATCACTTTTTCCAATAAATTTCTATCTTCTAGTGACAATTGGGCATTGTGGGCCTTTGGAGAATCGATCAGGGATGGGAGTCGCTGCATCATCATTGGCTGCAGATTCAGTCATTTGCGGGTTGGAGATCGAACTGGCAAAGCTCTGCAAATTCCATTATCTCTATGTCTCACAACACTGATTAGACGGTGAAGCCATGTTGCCATTTCGAGGATGTAGTGGTCTGTCTTATGCATATCTGCGTGATGAAGTGTCTGGAGGCGAATCACGTTATTATGGGTGTCCCCCTTCTTGCCAAACTCATTACTGCAAGAAAAGAACACATGCGGCTAAATGTCAATGTTGATGAAAATGAAAATATGAGCACTAAATAAGAGAAAGGCGAATAACTAACCAGGTGTTCGTCCACTCTCCAACCCACCCCAAATCTTGATGAGCCCTATTGGCCAAATAAAAAGGAAAAAAGATGTAAATGCATGTGTGACCATATTATGGCAGCTAAAAGCTTGAGCAGGAAAATATTAATGGATTTCAAATTCAAGCATAGGCGAAGCAGAAAGATGACAGATTCATTAAAAAATTCCCATTGAACATACTTGGAAGTATTTGTAGCCACCGGAACAAGCCATTGGAGTGTCTTCTCCATTTCAGCTTTAATTTGAGGAATTGTAAGCTGCATAAAGGCCAAAAGTTGAGGTGCCTAAGTTACTTTTGTAAATACACACATTGCATTTGTACAGTCAAATAAAACGCGGAATCATTACTGCACATCAAGTCACTGTTTTTCCCTACATCCACGACTAGCCTGGTCTACCTATTTGTCTGGTTTACACACATTGGAGTTGTTTGAGAATGTCTAAATAAGTGTACTTGGTTGATAAGTGTATTTATTTAGATCATATTATTTTTAAAATTTTTTTAGACATTTTTTTGTAAATAATTAAAAAATGTGTTAAATAAGCAAACTCCAAATAATCTTATAAAATCCTAAAAAAATTAAACTTTTAATTATTATAATTAAATTCTAATTAATTTTAAATAATTATAATAAAACTCCAAGTTCTTCAGTTTCTTCAATATAGATTTTCATCTGCTATTTTTCTATGCGATCGATCTTTCTGATTTGTGTGTACTGATTTTCAAGTTGACTTGGAACCTGAGAGACCTTCCCACCTAGTAGATGATGTTTAAATAATATACTAATGAATTTGAATTCCCTTAGCTGTTTGAGAATTACAAAGTATCAATTGTCTTGATTTGTGTGTATTTAGGCCTGATCTATTTTTTTGAACTGTTAAATTATGTATTTTATTAGTGTGCCTTGTCGCCATTTAATCTTTTGAGGAGAAAATTAGAGAAATCTAACTCTATTTTTATTGAAGCTATTGATCTGTCATAACAAAATATCTTGATTTGGAAGGTTAGGTACAAAAGAAAAAGGCACTGATTGAGCACCCTTTTTGCCCAATATTTGATTAACCTTTTATCTTGGTAAGATTACTAATTCTTTTTAAACATTTCTTTTTATATTAAATTTATATTCAGATTAAATTCACCTCGCCTTTAAACTAATCTTAACCATCTATGTGATTGGTGGGAAATTCTAACATATATTCTTTTAAAAAGGATGTACCTTATGTATCTTAGTTATACTATTTTTTTCATTAATTATAACTAATTTTCTTCTTTAATTATGACTCAGGAGTTCTTTACTAATGTCTCATACTGTGTTTAGTTATGATATATATATTTTAAATTATGACTAAAAAAATTAAAATTATGCTATTTTTCTTCTTAATTATAAAGTGTATACGATACACCATAATGTTTCCTATGATTGGTCCATAGAAGAATGAGTTTTATCACTTCTTTTATTAGATTACTTCCATAAAATTCTCTTTGTATTTTTAAAATCATTTATTTTTTTCTAAATTTGAAAAGTTATCAAAAATAAAAAAATTTCAAAACTTAATTTCTAAAACTCTATTGTTTGAATACATGAGTTTTATCACTTCTTTTATTAGATTGCTTCCATATTGATTCTCTTTTTATTCTTAAAATCATTTTTTAATTTTTTTTTCTAAATTTGAAAAGTTATCAAAAATAAAAACGTTCCAAAAATAGGAAACTTACCAAAACATTTCTAAAACTCTATTTGTTTGAATAAAATAGAAGCAACCAAATTTAAGCAGTAAAACCTTTCGAACATGGATTTGCACCATAAGAGAATTTTCATTTAAAATTTTTACAAGCATACTATACCCATGTATTAATGTCATATAAAAATATCACAAAATTCTGAGATGTAAAATTATTTTAAAATTCGTTGAAATAGGTTTCTAAATCAGGATACACTTGCGTATAGAACTCAAAAAAATTTCTATTTAATTTTCAAATGGCCCACTGAGCCCATTCAATTAAGGGAAAATTGGTCTAACATTCCTCTCCACACTACAGAAAATTAAGGTTTTAGAGACCAAAATTTAGGGACAATGTGATGACCGGGTGTCCTATTCGTCCTTTTTTTTCCCTCTTGTTTAACCTTGGAATTGTCTCGTTGGGGCGTCGGTTTAACTTAGGACTTGTAAATCGTTAGGTTTATTGTGTTTGGGAGTTTTCGGCAAGGTTTTGTTCGTGTTTATTCCGGTGAAGAATTTCTCTTGTTCCGGAGAGTGCGAGGTCAGGTTCGAAGTGCCTAGAGTAGAACCAGAAAATTTCTAGGCTGGAGGACCAGGGCCGCACGTGCGGGCAAGTGGGGATTTTCAGCCTTGCACACTGCATTATATGCAGGTGCGGGGTGAGGTGCGGATTGGAGGGCCACACGTGCGGGGATTAGCGCCGCATGTGGGGAAAGTAGGCTCCGCACGTGCGGGGGCAAGTGCCGCACGTGCGGGACGGATTTGAGTCCGAAAACTCTGTTTTTCCTCCTCCTTTTGTGCTGTGTATATCACTTTTGGGATATTTCTCTCTCACTCTAAATATCATTTTGCTCCTCCTTCCCTCTAAAAACTATCACCAAACACCAAGAACCTTTGATTTCTTGCAATCCATTGAGTTTTGATCCATCATTTTTCACAAATCTTGAAGAGCAAAGCAAGAACTTCACTTTGTACGATGGAGATCGAATTTCTTCAACTTTTGATTCTAGGGTTTCATCAAATCTCTTCATCAAGCTTGAGGTAGGGACTTCTTTGAGTTATATATACATGTTTTGGAAGGTTGATGTTGATTTAAGGGTTTTCTTGAAGTTATTATGTTGGTTTTGATTTTTGGCTCAAGAGGGTAGAGATTTTCAAAAGAGGGTTTCAATATGTCAAATCTTTTTAGTTAAATCCTTGAGGGTTCCACTCTCATTGTGTGAGAGATGATTTTGATGTGTGTGTTCTTTTAAAAAGGTGGGGAGATGCCTTTGTTTTTGAAATGGGTTGGGGTTCAATGAAATTAATCAATTTGTTGTTATGCCGAAAAAGAAATAATACATGGCATGGAATGTGTGAAACATGGGGATGGAAATTTATAGTTAAAATTGTAGACAAAGTTATGAGATGGCATTCGTAGATTAAATACGAAATGTAGAAGTATTTAATTGTGATGAAATTAGATAGAAGTATGGGTATTATGTTTGATAATGTTGAAAGGGGAATGGAAAGTTCAATTATGATGAAATATCATTGAGAGAGTTGACGATGGAGAAATGTTATGTAGTGATGATGACTATTGCATGGCATATCCATTTAATTGATTGTTTCAACATTATTATTGAGTTTTAGCATATATATCGTATTGGCATTGTTATCATTACATTGATGCAAGTTGTGAATTGAAATTTGAAAATATTTTCATTGTGAAAGAAATGTTATGAAATGAAACTATGGAAATGCCTTTGGGGTAAATACGTTAGTAAGTCCGGGTAGGAGGTGTAGATGGAAATGATCAAGTTGGCCTAAGTGTTCGGGTGAAAGACCGAAAACTCACGCAGAGGAGGTACCACTTCCCTTCCGGTTAGCAACCGGTAAAGTGGGGTTTTTGGTAGAGCTAGTTAAGCCTACTTGCAGACACCAACCTAGGGACTACCTGAGTCATATTTACCGCCCCATTAAATAAAATTGTAAATTTCAGAATTGTTGAGATTTCAAGCTACTATTGAACATGGTGACTTTTAAAAAGGCATGAAAATGAAATCTTCTTTTAATTGGCATTGCATGGCATTTGCATTTAATATTAAAAATCTTGCATAACTGTATATACTTTGTTAAGGATTCTCTACTGGGTTTTATGCTCACCCCTATGGGATTTTGGTACAGGAAAATATGTGGTGATCCCGCCGAGTTGAGGGCGTGGATATAATTTGTGAAGAGTAAATAACTCTATTTTGTCGTGATTTATCTTGCTAGCCAAGGGCTATTCATGTATGGGTCCGAGAGACTATTTTTGTGTAACCGGGCTTAACCCTTGGAAATTGTAATCCTTTGAGGGTATTTTATTTTGGGGATTTGATGTTCTACATGCTATAGATTCATGTATTTTATATCCTTGAATGTATAATTCCCATGTGGGACCTTTTGTACAAACCTTATGGATTAATGATGTAAAGTTTGGAGTATTGCTATTATTTTTTAGTGAATGTTGGTTGAGGTGCCTAATTTATGTTGGATTATTTTTGAGGCGTTACAGACAAAATTATTTTTTAGGGACCAAATATTTTTGTTACGAAAAGTGTTGTTATTATATTTTTAGCCACAAAAATTGGACATTAATGATGAATTATTATCCTTTTGCAACCAAATTTTGTGTCAAAAAATAAACCATTTTCAGACGAAATTATTTTGTCCTTAAAAGTCTATTTATTAGTGACATTTTCAAAATTTTGTCGCCAAAAGCCTTGTTTTTGACTTTTCGGGACGACTTCTTAGCAACTATCCTCATGACGATAGAAATTGGTCCCTCAATGTCTTTTACAACAAAAATTTCACTTTTAGAGACCAAAAAATTTGATCTCTAAAACTCTTATATGTTGTAGTGCCAACTTTTAGTAATGGGAGAGGTCTATAATAATTTTTTTTGAAGTCTAAGGTCCCTTACCCACACCCATATATAACACCCACTCTCTCATTCTCTCTCATCTCTCTTCTCACACACACACACACACACACACACACACTCTCTCTCTCTCTCTCTCTCTCTCTCTCTCTCTATAAAAATGGATGATAACACAGACATCCATGGTGATACACAAGAAGAAACAGAGGAAGCAGAGGCACTCTTTGAGTGATTTTCCAATAACCACCACTGATGATCAATCTCACTCTAACGATGGCATCTCCATCTCCAAATCCAAGTAAGAAGATCATAGATCATTCTCTGAACAACCTAATTTCTTCTTCAACAATCTCACCTCCAAAATGTCTCACCCACGCTCAGTTAATCGAGTTATTTATTTCTCGATCGATCGATCGATTGATTGATCTTCGAATCTCAGAAAAAATGAGAGAAATCTTGCACATTCAAGGTGGACAGTGCGGAAACCAGATTGGATAAAAAATTTGGGAAGTTGTTTGTGATGAACATGGGATAGATCCAACTGGTAGGTATGTTGGAACTTCATATTTGCAACTAGAACGTGTCAACGTATACTACAATGAGGCTTCTTGTAAGAGATTTGTTCCATGTGCTGTCCTCATAGATCTTGAGCCTGGCACTTTGGACAGTGTTCTCACTGATCACCAATCATAACTCGGTATTTCTTCATCTCTCTGTATCTTATATTGATTTTTACTGCATTGGATTGGAATCATCACTCTCTTATTTTTCTATACAGTCCAGAGAATTTCTCGGGTAAGAAGAGAAATGATTGGTGATCGAAGAAGAGAGAGTGATTATTTGTGCTAAAATTTCTCTGAATTGGTTAAAATAATTTTCTCTGGTTTAAAATTGTGAACAAACACAGAAAAATTTGTGAACAAAACCAGAGAAATTCTCTGTGAAAAAAGCTAGAGAAATTTCAATTCTCTGTGAAAAATGCCAGAGAAATTTGTGAACAAAGACAAAAAATTTCAATTTTCTCTAGATTTCTCTAGTTTGAACCCAGAGAAATTTTCCTTTTAGTGAGTCTCTCTCTCTCTCTCTCTCTCTCTATATATATATATGTATATGTATATTGGTTGTTGTTGCTACTTATTTTGGTAGAAAAATTTTCTGGTTTGAACCCAGAGAAATTCTCTGGAAATCCAGAGAAAATCTCTAGACTAGAATCTAGACCAGAATTTCTCTGAGAAGTCCAGATAAATTTCCAGAATTTCTCTAGAGAAAAATTCTCTAGGAAGTGCATAGAAATTCTCTGGATCAAATTTTTTCTGGAGCGATATTGAGGGACCTTAGACATTATGAAAATATTGGATGTCCTTTATGTTATAAAATCTTAATATCAGAGACCCTAAAAAAAATCTCCTTCAATTAATTCATGCAATTTAATTTAAAACTATTGGAGTTAAATAATTTGGAGAATTCTATCATATACACTTCTTATCGCATGCACCCTTAGTTACGCCATTTTCTTATTTAATTATAGCATTATTTTGAGATGTTTGCTTATGCCTCATGTATTGTTTGTTATAATTTTTATTTATTAATTTATTTATTTTTATAGTTATGACTTAAAAAGTATGAAATTATGTCATTTTCTTCTTTAATTATAAGGTACATATAGTACACACTCCTCAAATCATATGGTACACACCCCTCGATAGTCTTTCCCTAAATCATATGCTAGATTAATCATTAATAACAAAATATATTTTTTGGGAGAGAGAGATTACAATATGCACTCTTAAAATGGTGTTCTTTACAACTTTTTTACAAAATTTTGCAGACTTTCATAACATAAACCATAAAAATCATAACCTTTTTCATCACAAAAATCATAACTTTCTTGAACATAAAATGTCATAACAAAAATTACATATTTAACAAAGAGCACAAAGTGCCATATTATTATCATTGTAGTGATCCCGGTTTCGACCCTTCTTTCATGTTTTGCCACTTTAACTGGGCAAGTCGGGGATCAATTTTGACCCGGTAAACTTCGGGGGTTGAGCTCACCAAAAGCAAAAATGCAAATGCATTCGAAATTGCTTACGGGAAAGTGTATTTGACGCTCGAGCAGGGCTTTCCACGCGCGAGCGAACCTTGTTGTATCAGTCCGTAAAATTAGGGTTTCATATCATTTCTTGCAGCCCCCTCTCTCTCTAAAACTCTCCAAAATCCTGATCTAGAGCTTCTCTCTCTAGAAGTCACCTTCTCTCTTTGATTTCTCCAAATCCATTGGGACTCAAGCCTAAGTTCTTCACCAAAGTTGGTCATCACCTCGAGGGCTTCATTTTGTGCGGTGAAGATCGAGTTTCGACACCGTTGATTTTGGGGGTTTCATCTCATTTCTTCTTCAAAACTTGAGGTAGGGATTTTCTTTGAGTTATATATATATATATTTTTGCAAGATCTAGATGGTTTGCGAAATCATCCTTTGATAGCTTCTAAAAATTTATTTTGATTTAAAAAGTTGAGCGATTTTGAAAGTGGGTTTGTCTCTTGTTCTTTTAAAATAATCTCATGGGTTTTGATCTTTGTTGATTGAAGAAAATATGATTTTCGAGAGTTTTCTTTCAAAAGATTTGAGCTGTGTAGTTTGGTGAGAAAACCTAGAAATTGGGGATTTTAAAGGAGATTGAAAATCCATGGGTAATATTGTTATATTTAATTTTGTGTGCCAAAATAAATAATGTTTAGAAAATTTCTTATTTATATTTGTATAAATGATTAATTTTGTGGATTATGAGAATTGTTGTTCATTTTAGAAATGGTTATTCAGAATGTTGATATAGTCTTGAAATGACTAAACTGTTGAGAATACTTGAGAAGAGAAAATTGTGTTATTCCTTGGATGATGAATTGGAATAAAAGTATTTATGTTCATCTTGTGAAATTGGCATATCATTTCATTTTATTACATTAGACTTTGAAGGTTGATTTGAAAAATTGCATTGAGAAAAGAATGTTGAGAAATAAATTTTCATGAAATGGTTTTGGGGTAAATATGTTGGTAAGTCTTGATAGGTGGTGTAGAATAAGTTGGCCTGCGGATCCGGGGTGAAAGACCAAAAAATTCGCGCGGATAGGTGTTGAGCCTTCCGGTTAATACCGGTAAAAATGACAATTTGGTAGTACTCGTATAGTTTACTTGCAGACACCAGCCTAGGAATTACCAGAGACGTATTTACCGCCCTTGAAATAAATTGTTAAATTTTGAACAATTGAAATTGCGTGATATCATTGAGCATGATGGTTTTCAAAAGATAAAAATGTAATTTATCTTCAAAAAGGGCATAGCATGGCATGTGCATTTCATCTCTTGAGACTTCTATAAAATGTATATACTTTGTTAAGAATTTTCTATTGGGCTTTATGCTCATCCTACGGGATTTTTGTGCAGGAAAAGATGTGGTGATTCCACCCAACTAGGGGCGTGGAAGTATTTGTGTTGGGAGTACAATGCTCTCATTTGCGTGACTCTGTTTTGTAAGCCAAGGGCTATATTTGTGTTGAGTTGAAACTCCATTTTGTGTAACCAAGAATGTTCTTGGATAAATTTGTAAGCCTGTAGGGCACTTATTATCTGTTTGGCTGCTATTTCATATTTGTTGTAAAATGCATGTTTGGGATTAGAACTGGAGCATTGAGATGAGAACGACATGTATTTGGCATTTGGGATTTAACAGAAATGAGTGTATCGATTAGTTAGCTATATATATATACGTGTGTGTGTGTGTGTGTGTCTATCAGGTGGGTTTTGTTGCATAAATAGATATATCATGCCCAATTTTTTTTGGGGTGTTACAATCATCCCTAACAAAACACTCAATAAATTTACTATTTATAATTTTATCACAAAGTGTCATAACACACACTACAAACAAATATAATTTTTATCACAAAATATCATAACTTCCTTACAATTTATACAATAGATTTCTCGTTTTTGGAAGGTCATTATAAACGTGATATGATTTGAAAACCACTATGGTCACATCCTCTACGATGCCCCTTAAACAACCCTTCTTTATGCATGCAAATATTACAAATCAAAGTCAATCTATATAAATATAACAAAATGAAAAGTTTTATATAAATATAAAAAAATGGTAAATCTCATCTTGAGTTTATCAAAATTGGATAACCATTCATATATAACTAGATACATAACAAACAAATACTACCAGGGCGGAGGGAGGGGGTTCAAGGAGTCTTGGCCTGCAAATTTTACTAAAGTCTTGTGTTATTGTGTATGTATATAGGAATGTTTATCTAACTTCTCTATACTTGGCCCCTAGGTTGCAAACGAGCCGAACTGAGATGAGTATTGCCTTGTTCAAGCTCAAATTGAGTCTAAATAACCAAGCTCGAACTTGACTCGTTGGGTTAAAACAAGACTCGAGTTCAGCTCGGGTGGCTCGATTATACAATGGCCAGCCACTTGAATAACTTTTGTTGTTGGCTTTATCCACCTATATAAAGTTTTTGTAACTATTCAAAGCTTTCAGAAAGTGAGAAGCTTTAAGCATTGCAAACATTTTGTGTGAAGTCCATTCAGTGTTTGTCCAGCATCGAAGAGTGAAGGAA
The DNA here is from genome assembly GCA_036172215.1 of Camellia granthamiana. Taxonomy (NCBI): domain Eukaryota; kingdom Viridiplantae; phylum Streptophyta; class Magnoliopsida; order Ericales; family Theaceae; genus Camellia; species Camellia granthamiana. The sequence continues at coordinate 183,508 of JAXFYN010000262.1, read as the reverse complement.
GCTTCAACCATTCCCACCCTTCGTAAAACTATTTCCATTCTATTGCCTTCATCTCCTTTGAGGATAATTTATTTGCTGACTTGGAGAATGGGTTGCCATTTACTCCTAACAAATATATATATTTTGATAAATACTCATAACAAATATTTTTGTTAGTCAGAAGTTACTTACTTAACTAATTAATTAATGTATATTAATATAGCTTAGACAAGTGTAATTAATTAATTAATTAATATTAATATAATTTAGCCAAGCCTAATTACAAACTTATAAAATCTCTAATATTGATTTACTAGTTTTAATAATTATTTTAGCTGTTTAAACTCACTAACTCATCCGACTAAACTATTACTAGTTTTAATAATTATTTAAGTTGTTTAAACTTGCTTCTACTCACCTGACTAAACTAAATTAGTCTTGATGTCTTCTTTTTGACCCCCAACGACTGAGTCCTGGTTCTGCCACTTACAAGTGTCCAACTTTTCTTTTATTCACCATGTGAAGGGTGATTCTTAAATATCCATTATAACTCCAATTTAGACCCCATGATTTCTAGAATTATGAAAAAAATTCTAAACTTTACTTCACAGCAACCGTCTATGACAACTGCATGGCAAATCAACTTTTTCATTAGAATCTCCTTCATATATTTGATTGCCAAGATAATTGAAAATTTTCAGACCAACTTTCATTGTTGCTAGCTATGGGATTGTAACATGTGCGACTAGCGTTTGACTACCAAGTTTTTCTTAAGGTAAGATCTTGGTTTCCACTCAATGAAATGGGAGTAGTGTTGTAATTATTAGTTAGTTAGAATTAAATTTATAAAATTACATAAAAGTCCTTATTGCATAAATATAGCGACCCCGGTCTTTTCCCATTTGATTATTGTATCCGGACTTAGATTCCGTAGATTCTATCTTTGTGTAATTGTTGTTGTCGTCCTATATTTTCTTATTTGGAGTTATAGGATGGGTTGGGCAGGTTTGGAACAGGTTGGTTGATCTTAGGAACCAAAACTAGTTGCCCAGATTTTGGCTTGTCCGCTCGAGCGGGGAGTTTGACGCTCGAGCGGCGACTTGTTGTTGCTTGTCCGCTCGAGCGGAAGTTTTGGCGCTCGAGCGGGAAAAACACCCATCCAGTATTTCTAGTGCAGGGTTGGACGCTCGAGCGGGAGTTGGGCCGCTCGAGCGTAAGTGTGTGAGTGCCACTCGAGCGGGAAGTTGGGCGCTCGAGCGGGGACCTGCAGTGTCGAGATGCTGGGAGCGTGCATCCGCCGCTCGAGCGTGGGATTGTCCGCTCGAGCGGGAGTCTGTGAGTTTCCGCTCGAGCGTAGGTTTGTCCGCTCGAGCGGAGAGTCGGGGTATAAAATCGTATTTTAGCGTTTTTAAAGCAGTTTTTTTTATCTTCTTTCAGATTCCAAACCCTAGTTTACGAGTTCTCTCTCTCCCAACTCACCTTCTCTCCTAAGATTGATCTATCTAGAGTGTGTTTCTACCCTAATTCTTTCATTAAAAAGGTAGAGTGAGTCGAGGGCTTTCATTTAACCTGAACAGTTTTGGATTTGGAGCACTTTGGAGTTTGGGCATCATCTTCATCTCCTTCTTTTTGAGTTGTTTCTTCGAGGTAGGGATTTCCTATTCCATTTATACGTCTTAATCCTAAGTGGTGGTATTTTGGTATGTGGGGGTAGTTTGGTAATTTTGGGAGAAACCTTAGGGTTTTGTCATAGATTAATTTATATAATTAATTTAAAGGAAGATTGTGATATTGGGTTTAATTCATGAAATTGTGGGATTATGAGATAAATTGATGTAGTTGAATATTTAATCACTCATCTATGAAATTGAGATTATTTGTGTTGTATATTTATTTCTTGCTTAGAAATACTTGTTTTGGGCTATCGGTGGAGGATAGCCATGATTGTTGTAGACCTTGCATATGGCTTAGGTATAACTGAAATTGAGTCATTTATCTGACTGCTGAATTAATACAGAACATTCGTGTATTGATTATGTGTTGTATATGGCAAGTATTGATTATGTTGCATATGCATTTGGTTTTGGAGGAGATAGGGGATGAACTCCACGGTTTAGGGGAAGATAGGGGATGGACCTCTAAATCGGATTTGTTGGGAGGAGATAGGGGATGGACTCCAGTAGCATCACATATGTGTGTGCTTATTGATAATAGAAATATTTCTATTTGTTGTTGATATGATACATCACCACCATGTGTATCAGTTGGGAAGTATGGAAGTGGATTTGATTGAGATTGTTATAACACCAGTATGTGTGTTTATTTTGTTATAAGAAAGGTTTAACCTGATTTGTTATCCTTGTTGAGTTGTTTGGCCAGGTTCTGAGCCATGTCTGTATAAATGGAAAGTGTATTGTGTCATAGACCATGTGTCATAGACAATGTAGACATTCGTGTCATAAAATTGTAAATTGATTATTTTGTGTTAACCATGTATCGGGTGCTACTGCTTTAGTTAATTCTTATGCTTGGTTTAGTATTTCTCTACTGGGCTGTGGCTCACCCTATATGGGAACTTCATTTTCAGGTTCAGGTGGTTCACTACCACCAAAGACTTAGCTTGTGAGGATTTGGACTTGAAGACTTGCTTTCTTTGTTTTATTTGTTTTATTTGAACTATGTAAACATTCAAGCCTAGGGCTTTATTTGATTTGAGTTAGAACTCATGGAATTGTGTCCAAGTGTTGGCTTGGCAAGATGTAAGCCCGTAGGGCATTTATTTAAATGTTTTATTTCGTAATACTCTGATAATTGAAATAATATAATGTTTTCTTTTAATGATGCATGTTAAATATATATATATTAAGGGCTTAATTTTGAGGGCGTTACAATAAAAAAAAGAGATTTTATTGTGTTTGATAAATAGAGAGAAAAATAGACATTTAGCATCAATCCAAGGGGATTGGATTAACAACCCTACCACTCCATAACTCTTTGAAAATTGCATATAACATGTGCTTGCAAATGCATTGTGATAATGCCCAAGCACTAATACCACATTGTGATAATTTGTCTTTCAATTAGCATATTTCCCTTTAAAATCATGCTTAGTTTATGACAAAAACCCATCAATTTTGAAGATGATGCTATGGCATAGGAAGGGAAAAACCGTCAACCATCCAAGTAATCATTCCTCTTTTGGTTTCGTTCAATGATCTAAAAGCTGAAACCTTAATCAGCCACTATGAAATCCTGTCTTATTAGCACCTTGAATCAAGGTTTCAATTCCCCTACTCTATTTTCCATGCCCTTCTCTTTCTTTCTTCTTATGCACATAAAAATAACTTGCTTGTATATTATCTATTATCAGAATCTTACGATTCGCGATTCGATTCATGATTCGATTCGCAATTTTTGCAAAATCGATACGAATCTATGGGTGAATCGCACAATTCACGATTCAATTCACTTTTTACGATTCATGTAATTTTTAAAATTATTGTGTCCGACATATTTTCGACTCTTTTTTTCTCCATCTTTTAGTGAAAATGACATAATACAACTTCTAATAGCGTTTAATACGAAAATAACCAACATATATACATGATTTGTTATTATTTTAGTAATCATGGAGTTTTTAATAGCATCCAATCAGATTCAGTTAGACCCAATATATTTCTAACCTTTCTTCTCATTTTTTTCCCTTTAAAAAATCGTAATATATCTTCTAAAGATGTTTAAGATTAAAGTTATACTATGAATTATCTATTGCTATTTTATTAAATTGAATATTACATGTGTGAGGTAAGTTATACCTTTTAAAGTTACACTATGAATTATCTATTGCTGTTTTATTAAATTGAATATTAAATGTGTGAGGTAAGTTATACCTTTTAAAGTTACACTATGAATTATCTATTGCTATTTTATCTATTGCTACCTTTTGTTCACTGTTACTTAGAAATGTATGTATGCTTATTGTCCAGATATCAATATTGTATGCTTATTGTCCAGATATCAATATCGTTGTTAATTATTGTTATTTTAGAAATTGATAGTTTGTCTATTTGGTTATTATCTTTATTCAGAATAGTTGATAAGAAATATCTAAAAAAGAAAAAAAAGATAAGATGATGATTTTACATAGGAACCTTTGTTAACTTCTTACCTATGAAACTACGCGATTATTATTCAAAATAATATTTTTATTGATTTAAGTCTAAATATTTTATATTCATAAGATATATTTAACATCTAAATGCGTAGATATATATTTTTAAATAATTTAGAAAAAGTGATCGAATCTTTACGATTCACGATTCGATTCAATTCAATTCACGATTCGGTACGAGGCCATTTTGATTCACAACACGAATCCCGATTAGACAACTATGAGATAAAGTAACAAGGAAACACAAAACACATAATTAATTAAATGGAAAGAAGTGATTTCAAAAGACCGCAAGTGTGTTTAATGCAATTATTAGTTGTATACACAAATCAGAAAATCACATAGAAAAGTGGTGCCCTTATAGCAAAATATATGCAACTAAAACACAATTCAAAATCAAAAACAAATTTTCAATTGAAATTCAAAGTTTGTTTATATGACAAAGAAGATTATTCATACTGACAATTGGCAATTGAGATCACTCCAGAAAAAGTCCAACCAACCAACATCATCAACAATTTAAATTAACCAACTAAAAACAAAATAGTACATAGAAATTTAAGCCGCAATAAGATTTCAAAGTCAACTCCAAAAGCTACTAAAAACCACAAATTGAAATTAAATCACGAACAATAAGACCAACTCCGATCGTGAACAATAAGAACAACTCCAATCGCCTTATGGCCACCAAACACTACCCCATCAAAATCAATTTTATAAACTGCTAAGGGCACACTCTACCGAGTTACTGAGGGCGACGAAGAAGTACATCATTCACCAATAACACAAGCACTCATGTGACTAAACTCCATCACCAAATCACTTACTATTCAAACAATTTCTCCTCTATTTCTGCAATTATTATTGAAAATGACTTGGTTACGAGACGTCCACAACCCCCAACCCAAAGCCACAGAAAGCCCCACCCCTGTGTCATCAAATAAGCTTTCAACCTAACAAAACCAATGGCGAAAATTAAAACAAGAATGCAACTGAGAACACAATAGGAAAGAGCTCATCTGCCACGCTTGTGCCAATGGGCAGGCTTAAAACCATGCTTAAAACTCTTGTGGAGTTGTTATAATCAAGATATATCCCTAATTTAAAAAATAAAAAAAAACAATTGAAATAAATGAGAAAGGATTCAACTGATAAAATTAGTAAACAGAGGATTTAAAAACTAACATTGATTTACTTCTTTCACATATTTCTTAATGTATTCCTCTTGAGAAGGCCATTTTCATATTACTAAACAAAGTTCTGAAACATTTTTATAAAAAACTTCTAAAGTAAATTTAAACGTATTACTGAACTAAAAACAAAATAATTTTCACCCATTAACGAACAAAAACAAACTTGGGCATGGTGGAAATAAAAATTGTAATCTCCAAATCTCTACTCGACTATTTCAATTTCACTTGCAACATCACATCTTTGCTCCCTGTCACCCGCTAAAGTCTCCACCTCCACATTAGCATTCTCAGTTTTATCACTCACAGAAATTTCAGGTCTCTCCTCACATGCATCATGGTATTCAGTCAGAAGAGTTGGAGAGTGAATTTGGATATCCAAAAGATCATTGTCGGGAGAACTTTCATGAGTCATTCCTTCTTCCAAGAACAATCTTTTTTTTTTTTTTGGATAAGTAAGACATATTATAACCAAAAAAGAAAGATATACAATGAAGTGTAATAATCCATGAACAATCTTAGGATTAAAAGACTCAAACACCCAATATATGTGTAATAAATAATCAGGGATGATGGTTTTCATAAACTCTCTTGAATGTTTGATTAATCATCAAACTATACAACCCAAAATCGATAGATGGCTTATAGATTTGAGTGTTTAAGAGAACTATGGAACATGAAGAAATTAAGAGACCCACTGTATAGGTTGATGAATAGAAGTGATATGAGGCAAGTATTTCCAATCCATTTTCCAAATAGCCCATATTTTTTAGCAATTGATTGATGAATTTCCTTCCTTAGAACATACCCGGCTCCCAAAATAGTTCCCAGTAAGAGATTGTTAATAGTTAGTGTAAAATTCAGTTGGATACAACTAAATTTAGAGAAGAAGTGGAGAAGATCAAAACATGCCAGGATGTGTTTTGATAATGTAGTTCGATCGGTAGGGTATGGATCAAATTGATCGAAGCCCTCCACGGGTTGACATGCCTTCGTCCTCCTAATCGCACCTGCAACAAGTCCAGTAGGAAGGTTCCGAAATGGAGGTGGTTCCTTCTTATGGACCCTTCGACAACCAAGTTAGATGAGGATATGGTCGGAGTCACAGTTTAAGGAGAAAGTTCAAAGTAGAGAGAGAGAGTGAATTACTTGTTGTCAAAACATTCCTCAGAAGCTTCCTTATATCTCTCTTACTAATCATTTCCTTGTCCATTCATGTTGTCCCATTGGCTGAAAGCCTGCAACCTACTCGCCGTCGGCCATGGCGATTTCACCACATCCTAGAGCGAGAGGTCTTGTTGCATTTAATGCTTTGACAATCTAATTTAATGCTTGGCGCGTGAGCTCAATAACTCTACAAAATCTTTGTCTACCTGGTGGCTAATTCCCTACTCGACACGTGTCTCGCTGCAACTAGCTTGGACCACTGTGGGTTCTTTGTTCTCTGCTGGACTCCCTGTTGGGCCTTATTTGGCAGGCTTTATAGTGATAACTAGCCAAGTAATTATCTGGGCCACCAAGAGTAGCCGTGGGTTGGGCCCTCCTGGGTTATGCCCATCATGTTTAATCTATAGTGTGATTAGTTTGGCTATTTGGGTAGCATGTTTTGATCTTCTCCACTTCTTCTCTAAATTTAGTCGTGTCCAATTGAATTTTACACTGACTATTAGCAATCTCTTACTGGGAACTGTTTTGAAAGCCAGGTATGTTCTGATGAAGGAAATTCATCAATCAATTGTTACAAAATATAGGCTATTTGGAAAATTGATTGGAAATACTTGCCTCATATCATTTTTATTCATGTTTCATCTTTTGACTGAGAATTCAATCTATACAATCGGTTTCTTTATTTCTTCATGTTTCATAGTTCTTTTAAACACTAATCTATAGGCCATCTACCGATTTTGGATTGTATAGTTTGATGGTTAATCAAACATTTAAGAAAGTTCGAATGTCGTGGAAACAGTCATTTTTGGTTATTTATTACGCATATATTGGGTGTTTGAGTCTTTTAATCGTAGGATTGTTCTTGGAAGAAGGAATGACGCATGAAAGTTCTCTCGACAATGATCTTTTGGATATCCAATTTCATCCTCCAACTCCTCTGACTGAATACCATGATACATGTGAGGAGATACTTGAGAATTTCTGTGGGTCATAGAATTAAGAATGCTAATGTGGAGGTGGAGACTTCAGTGGGTGACGGGAAGCAAAGATGTGATGTTGGAAGTGAAATTGAAGTAGTCGAGTAGAGATTTGGCCCAAGTCGAGTAGAGAAGTTTTTTTTATACAAATGTTTAAGAACTTTGTTTAGTAATATGAAAATGGCCTTCTTGCTTCTAATCAAGAGGAATAGGTTAACAAGTTTGTGAAAGAAGTAAATCAATGCTAGTTTTTAAATCCTCTGTTTACTAATTTTATCAGTTGAATCCTATCTCTTGTTTATTTCATTTTTTATTTTATTTTTTAAATTAGGGATATATCTTGATTATAATAATTACACAAGAGTTTTAAGCATGGTTTTAAGCCTGCCGTTTGGCACAACAAGTGTGGCAGATGAGCCCTTTTCCATTGTGTTCTCAGTTGCGTTCTTGTTCTAATTTTTGCCATTAGTTTTGTGAGGTTGAAAGCTTATTTAATGACATAGGGGTGGGCTTTCTATGGCTTTGTGTTGGGGGTTGTGGACGTCTCGTAACTAAGTCATTTTCAATAATAATTGCAAAACTGCAGGGGAAATTGTTTGAATGGTAAGTGATTTGGTCATGGAGTTTAGTCACGTGCGTGCTTGTGTTATCGGAGAACGATGGCTTCTTCGTCACCCTCAGTAACTCGGTAGAGTGTGCCCTTAGCAGGTTGTTATAAACTTGATTTTGATGGGGTAGTGTTCGGCGGCCATAAGGCGATCGAAGTTGTTTTTATTGTTCACGATCGGAGTTGGTCTTATTGTTCGTGATCTAATTTCAATTTGTGATTTTTAATAGCTTTTTAGTCAATTTGATCTATACTAAGAGGCTAACTCCTTGATTTGTGTGAACTATATCATGCTTTGGATAGATTTGAACAAGATTATTGGCAGAAGCTTGAAGAATTAGTCCTTAAATCTCCCTCATAAAGGTTAGAAATGGTTATTGTTTTTCTTTTTCTTCTTAAGTGGTCTTAGATCTAGATGAATATCAATTTTGGAGGTAAAATTGTCATATTATCTTCTTTTCACCCATAGATATATGTGGTTGCCTAATGAATCAAAGACTGGATAATAACTGGGGAAAGCATTCATATATATATTCTAGGCAGCCTACTAGTTACTGCTTTTCTATTTTTGTTCAGCTTTCATGAAAATTTTGATTTGGTTCATGTTTGTAGTTGTCTTTAAGTGGATATGATATGATATAATTTTAAGTTCTCATACTAAGAATTTTTTCCTCACTGGCTCTACTGTTTCTCCACTATTCAACATTATTATGAAACGAGGCCAGGTTTTTTTTGTTGCTCTTCGGTCATGTTTTTATAAGAAATGACTCAACTGGTATTAGCAACCATGGTGGTTCATTCGAAATTCTTCTAGCCTAATAGGGATGTATTATATGAACGAGAAGATCCTAACAAAGAAATTTTTTCCATGTAGTTGTCATAATTGGTTATGGTGAAGAAAATTTTAGAAAAATTTTCGTAATTAAAAATTCGTGGGTTACGAAATGGGGGTGCAATGGATATTTAAGAATCGCGCGACATTAGAGAGGAGTTGGGCAGTTGTACTTGTTCGCCATGTATCCAGTTACGAATGAATAATTGTTCAATTTTGATACACTCATGATGAGGTTTACCATTTATTATTACATATATTTATATAAAACTTTTCATTCTGATTTATATCTATGGTTGCCTAATATATTAGCTACACAAATTTTTATAATCGTGAGAGGATCATGATGCAACTCCCTCTTCCAAATGATCCTCTTGTCCCTACGCTTGCCCTTGTTATCCCAAGGTATGGTGCGGTAAGTTTTATTTGTGTGGCGCTTGTCTACCGATTGCCTATACCTTGTGTTTTACTTATATATTCTAAATGTTCATGTGTGCGGATGGGTATGTCCTTATGTTCTTCTAATTGTTCACAATAGCTTATGGAACATAAAAGATCTTGTGGATTGAGAAACACTTCTTTCTGGGCACCCAATGGAAAAAAACTAAAGAAGTTTAATACTGAGATGGTGGCATCCCTTATAAATGCTCAGATTCAGAGTAAGGATGTTCTTATTACCCATTCACTGAAATCAAGCTTGAGTGATGCAGATAAATGCTGCCACCATGAACTCTTTCATAATGATGGTCCAAGTGCTGGTGATCTTGTGTGATGTCATGATCTCAAAAGGGCTCTTATCCGTAGAATTATTGACTGAATTGTTATAAGCAAATTTTGCACAAATAGTTGTAAATTCCAGTTGTCTAACTTACCACCCACGAGACATCAAAATAAAATCACTTGAGCAACAGTTTAATAACCTCAATTTGATCATCAATTTGAAGGTTAAAGGTGGAGAAAAAATAAATGCAAAACCAAAGCACAAAAGCGAAATGTAACAAAAAATTAAACTATCAATTTGTATGCAATATCAAGAGTGTAATTAGTTAACGATCATCCCAATATTTGTAGTCTTAACTAAAAGAAATAACAAAGGAAAGAAATCCTGAATAAATAAAGTACACAAAATTGATTACCTAAATTAAATGTCCCAAAATAAGTCGAGCTGAAAGAAATTAGTCCTGATTCATCTTGGCCTGCTTCATGTAAGTGCAATGAATCTCAGGCTTCCGCATGTGTAACCCATCACAATGGTTTTTCTTTTTCTTTGTGTCTAGTATAAATTAAAGTGGCGTGAAGAGTGGTATGCTATTTGGAGTTTATTCTTTCCTTTTGCATGGAAATCATAAACAATATCCTAACAATGAATCAGTAGCTAGAAAATGCACGTTGTGTTTGTGTGCCATGTTCAAGCCTTGGAAATTTGATTTAGCTTTTAGTCCCTATATCCATTTACTCTCATCTTTTGGAAGGAATAGAGGATGGTATTAATTGGTAAAGGGTTGGATTGAAATATGTGATGTGTTTGGAGAATGTATAGATGATATTTGTTGGTAGGATAGTTGTGAGACTAGTATGGGTACCTCTCCAACCGCTACCTGAATCGCTTCAACTACATCTCTTAGAACTATAAGTAATATGTTCAAACCAATCAACACCGAATTTTCCCTATTACACTGCTAACCATGCTTTCACATAGGTATCTAGTGCTGGAAATAGTTTAGAAATATGTGTGGCCCAGACTGTGCAAGCTGGATTAGCGAACACTGTAATTTCGGAACTCCCTAAAACCATTCATCTCTATAGATGGCATTTCACTTCCCTTTAAAAATTGAAGTAAACAAAATTATCATTATATTCTTCTGTACATTTAACTGATTTCCATATCATGAACTACAGGTATGAGCTACATTACCAGATGATTACATTTGGAAAGGTACGTTATCATGATCCTGCCCTTGCTAAATGTAGTTGACTAACCATAAGATAAGCACTTTTCCATGAAAAATCATTCTTTATAATTTTACAGGCTTTCTGCACTAGGAGCAAACCAAATAGCAATGCATGTTCAATGAGAGGAAAGTGTAGACACTTTGCAAGCGCATTCGCAAGGTATGCATTGAAAGCTTTGATTGATTACTACTTTTAGGTGACAACCAAAAGCTTTATCATCACCTCCATAGTGTTCAAGACCCAAGAACATGCAATTAGAAAGTTGTACACATATTTCATAAATAATAATCTGCAAATATCAAAGACACACACAAGAATATAATACAAGCAATACAGTAGTCATCAGAAGGAGATGATGGTAGTCTGAGTCAACAAATACGGCAACTACTAGTGGAATTTCATAGTAACATTGACAAGCACTAGAGGCAGTGGCTTTAAATCCTATTAGCATACACTGATGAGATTTGAATGACAAATAAGGCCTAGCACACATTAAAAGCTTCACATCCATAAAACATACAAAACAAGTATTATCCTATGCAAAAAGTACTTCTTAAAAGAAAACTCATTGAACTGGTTTCAGATGAGGTCACAATTTACAACACTTTGTTACGTTGGTGCCAAAAAAAAAAAGGAAAACAATCATAATATTGTTGAGTTTTGAACACACGACACAAGTATTTGAACCGTTCCTAAAACTCATTGAACTGGTTTCAGATGAGGTCACAATATACAACACTTTGTTACATTGGTGCCCAAAAAAAAAGGAAAACAATCATAATATTGTTGAGTTTTGAACACACGACACAAGTATTTGAACCGTTCCTAATTTAATCTTTTAGCTCCTATCAAGAACAAAATCATGAATCATATTTGCTAGTACCAACCCACCGTTTCTCAAACATGCATTCAAGTAACAAGAAATATTAAAATCTTCAAGAGTAAATACATCATTTCATAGTGTCTAAGATGCATCAAAGATAGAAGACATTTGAGGCATTTCTGATTGCAACTTCCAGAGTACTGATGAAAATACATAAATCACATAACAAAGTCTAAAAGGTGATCATTGGTCCTGATAATAACATTGCAGTTCCGAAAAGATATTAAAAAATAAACTTTTAAGCAGAGCATGGGTTAAAAATTTGTTGATTAGTTTTTATATCAGGTAAAAATGAAGGGAAACAATATTTACTATACTAGATCAAGGAAACATACCAACGTGCTAATTGTTTGATAATGTAGCCATCGGAGAAAAGTGAATCCGTTCTCTAAAGAACTTCCTAGCTCACGCCCATGTCCAACAATTGAATACACATGCACCCACTCCGCTTGCACGGGGATTATATCTATATACAAATATATACACAAATGTGACACTGATACTAAACTCATTTTTTGCAGTGCAAGGCTTGCCCTTCCAATTCCTGAAGAGAAGTATAGTGAGTTCAACGATTCCCATTGCCACTGACAAAAGCCCTTCTGTGGCAATCAAGCTCATGCCACTACCTCCAATTGATAGCAGTGAACCTAAAGATATGCAATTAGTTGTGACCAAGTATGAACCTATTGTTGAGGAACCAACAACACCGGAACTAGAAACCACTTAAGTAACAAAAAGTGACATTGAGGACGCATTCTATGAGTATCTTGATGGCATTCCTACAATCAAGCTCAACATTGAACAGTTCACACAAAATCTACAGAACTATATGCAAGAGTACATGGAACTGCATGTAGAAGATATGTCCAAAGCTTTAGCTTCTTTAAATCCAGAAGTTGCATCCATCCCTACACCCAAACGGAAGAATGTGAGTCGACTACGGACAGAGCATCAAGTGTAAGTACGAATCTTTGAATTAGTTATTCACTGTGACACACATAGTACATAAGAACTGGATCAAGTTAAATTTTATTTTCCTATTAGACCAAGAAAACTTGTAATCAGCAGTTAATTCAGTTTGACTGAAGTTACTATCCAAAAGATAGTAGTTAGAAACTCTTCCATAAATTAAACCCCAACCAGAAAAAGAAAAATTAGTTTGCTATCTTACCAAGCCAATGGATTAAGTTAGATTTATTTTATGAGCATTGATAAACAAACCATTTAGACATTAATAAATGTTAAATAACACAACTTGCCAAGATACTTTTTGCTGCACAACTAGCTCCTTCCATCATGTTGTACATACAAACTTCCAGATTCACACCCTCTCCTAAAAGGGGTTAGTTACCTCCACTTTTATTCTATAAGCATTTGTGAACAATTAAAAAAAAATGTAAGAACATATGCATCCCCACACATGAACTTCATTTAGAGTATAAGTAGCACAAGGTATAGCCAAGTGGTAGACCAGCACCACACAAATAAAATTTACTGCACCATACCTTGAGACAGGGTAGAGACAAGGACAAGAGGATCATTTGGAAGAGGGAGTTGCATTCTGATTCTCTCACGATTATAAAAATTTGTGTAGCTAATCTATTAGGCAATAATAGATATAAATCAAAATGAAAAATTTCATATAAATATATATAATAAAACAAAATGGTAAACCTCATCAAGGGTGTGTTAAAATCAGACAAATATTAATTCATAACTAGATACATAGCAGACAAATACAACTATCCAACTCCTCTCTCATTCCCGATGTCAAGCGTGATTCTTAAATATCTATTGTACTCCCATTTTGTACCTATAAATTCCGAAAATCTTTTTGAACTTTTTTTTGCTGTAACCAATTATGACAACTACATGGCAAACAGTTTCGTCATTAGGTTTTTCTCCTTTATATAATACATCATTATTAGACCGGAAGAATTTCGAACCAACCATCATGGTTCCTAATACCGGTTGAGTCGCCACTGTCAACCTAAGATATTCCTCATTACATTGAGGTATTTTGATGAACCCATTGATGGTTTTATTTTTTATTGTATTATTTCTATTTCTCAACATTACACCATATATCATTGTGAACTTCTAACAGTATTCATGCAAACCTCCCCTTCCATCAGCTTTTGCATTTGGATGACAATTTATTAAGTCTTGCCAATTTACCATAGATTCAACTCCTACAACAATCCTACCCATAGTTTCAATGGTGGTTGTCGTACTTAAAACATAGCAAATGTGAATATCATTATGATTTTTTACTTCGGTCATCAATGGAAACCAACTATGGTTTGCAGGAATAACCCACTTACTATTGTCAACTTTTAAATGTATGAAATTTTGTATAAAAAAATAAAATAATAATTAAGTAAAAAAAATAAATAAACTATAAGTCTTATGTATTAAAAACAAAATCAACAGAAAAAACTTGTACTCCTTGATTCAATCTATAGACCCGCTACAAATTTATCGCTAAATTTATAAAATGTAGGTAACAAACTTCTTAGCCTTCTATTATCATTTTCATTGAATTTCTTATCACACTCAACAAATGCCTTATGCATTAATTCAGAAGTAGTATTGTTTCACACTATTGACATGTTTTAAACAAACAAGAAGAAATTATTGATGAAACAGAGCACTATTCCTATTTCAAAGGTTGAGATGAAAGGAGGAAAAGCAAAACAAAAATTAAAATTTAACCCATCTGCCAACAAAAAAAATTAAGGACAAAACTTTCTCTACATCAACAAACTCGCTACAGACATTGATTGGGGAAAGGGAGGGAAGCAGCATAAACTTTTTGGATACAAAGGAATAGGGTCTTAGCTCATTCAAAGATTTACTTTTACCGTTTCCCTCCTTTTCTCCAATCAACGACTGTAGCGAGGGTTTTGGAAATGTAGAGAGGGTTTTGTCCTTAATTTTTTTTGTCGGCAGATGTGTTGGGTTTTGATTTTTATTTTGCTTTTCCTCTCTTCACCTTAATCAGTAATTTCTTCTTGTTTGTTTAAAACATGTCAACAATGTGAAACACTATTATTTCTGAAGTAATGCGAAAGGCATTTGTTGAGTGCGATAAGAAGTTCAATCAAAATGATAATAAAAGGCTAAGAAGTTTGTTACCTGCATTTTACAAATTTAGCATGGATTTGTAGTTGGACAATGGATTGAATCAGCGGGTGGTGCAAGTTTTTTTCTGTTGATTTTTTTTTAATAGATACAACTTATAGTTTATTTATTTGTTACTTAATTATTATTATTATTTTTTTATACAGAATTCCATACATCTAAAAGGCGATGGTAAGTGGGTTATTTTTGCAAACCATAATTGGTTTTCATGGATGTCAAAAGTTAAAAATCAAAATGATATTCACATTTACTATGGTTTAAGTACGGCAACCACTATTGAAACTACGGGTAAGATTGTTGCAGAAATTGAATCTGTGGTAAATTGGCAAGGGTTGATAAATTGTCATCCAAATGCAAAAGCGAATGAGAGGGGAGGTTTGTTTAACTATTGTTATAAGTTCGCAATGATATATGGTGTAATGTTAAGAAATGGTAATAACATAATAAAAAAACAGACTATTGATTAGTTCATCAAAATACACCAATGTAATGAGGAATATCTTAGGTTGGCAGTGACGACTTAACCGGTATTAGCAACCATGATGTATGGTTCGAAATTCTTCCGGTCTAATAGGAATGTATTCTATGAAGGAGAAGATCCTAACGAAGAAACTGTTTGCCACGTAGTTGTCATAACTGGTTACGACAAAAAAAAAAAAAAAATTAGAAAGTTTTTCGTAATTCGGAATTCGTAGGGTACAATGGATATTTAAGAAATGTGCGACATGAGAGAGTTTGACAGTTGCATTTGTTCGCCATGTATCCAGTTATGAATGAATGGTTGTTTGATTTTAATACACTCATGATGAGGTTTACCATTTATTATTATATATATATATATTTATATGAAACTTTTATTTTGATTATATCTATGGTTGCCTATAGATTACCTACACAAATTTTTATAATCGTGAGAGGAGCAACTCCCTCTTCCAAATGATCCTCTTGTCCCTACCCTGCCCTTGTTATCCCAAGGTATGGTGTGGTAAGTTTTATTTGTGTGACGGTGGTCTACCATTTGGCTATACCTTGTGTTACTTATATATTCTAAATGAACTTCATGTGTGCGGATGGGTATGTCCTTGTGTTCTTTTAGTTGTTCACAAAAGCTTATGGAACATAAAAGATCTTTTAGGATTGAGAAATACTTTTTTTGTAGGCACCCATTGTAAAAAAACTAAAGAAGTTTAATATTGAGAAGGTGATATCCCTTACAAATGCTCAGATTCAGAGTAAGGATGTTCTTATTACCCATTCGCTGAAATCAAGTATGAGTGATGCAGACAAATGCTGCCACCACGAACTCTTTCATAATGATGGTCCAAGTGTTGGTGATCTGGTATGATGTCATGATCTCAAAAGGGCTCTTATCTGTAGAACTATTGACTGAATTGTTATAAGCAAATTCTGCACAAATACTAGTAAATTCCAATTATCTAACTTACCACTCATGAGACATCGAAATAAAATCACCTAAGTTACAATTTAATAACCTCAATTTGACCATCGGTTTGTGGGTGAAAGGTGGAGGAAAAATAAATGCAAACTAAAGCACAAAAGCAAATTGTAACAGAAAATTAAACTATCAATTTGTATTCAATATCAAGAGTGGAATTAGTTAACCATCATCCCAATATTTATAGTCTTAAGAAATAACAAAGGAGAGAAATCCTGAATAAATAAAATACACAAAATTGATTCCCTAAATTAAATGTCCCAAAATAAGTCAAGCTTAAAGAAATTAGTCCTGATTCATCTTGGCCTGCTTCATGTAAGTGCAATGAATCTCAGGCTTCTGCATGTGTTCCCCATCACACCGGTTTTTCTTCTCCTTTGTCTCTAGTGTAAATTAAAGTGGCGTGAAGAATGGCATGCTATTTGGAGTTTACTCTTTCCTTTTGTATGGAAATCATAAACAATATCCTAACTATGAATCACTATCTAGAAAATGCACATTGTGTATGTATAGCGACCCCGGTCTTTCCCCATTTGGTTGTTGTATCCGGACTTAGGTTCCGTGGATCCTGTTATTTTATATCTATTGTTGTCGTCCTTTAATTCCTTATTTTGAGTTTATGGGATGCATTGGGCAGGTTTGTTACAGGTTGGGAGTGTTTGGGAGCAAAGGGTTGCTGCCCAGAATTTTGGCCCTTTGCCCGAGCGAGAAGTTTGTCGCTCGAGCGAGCTCTTTGTTTTTGGTCCTTCGCTCAAGCCAGGTTTTCTTCGCTCGAGCGAGCTACTGTGCCTGGGTATAGACCTGAGAGTTGCATTTCTTGGCTCGAGCGAGCTTTCCTTCGCTCGAGCGAGCGAGGTGTATGTTTTCGAGTTCTTCGCTCGAGCGAGCATTTTGTCGCTCGAGCGTGCTTCTGGTTGCAGACCTGAAGCTTTGTATTCTTGGCTCGAGCGAGACTTTCTTCGCTCAAGCGAGGATTTCTGTGTCTGGTCGCTCGAGCGACCAAGTCTTCGCTCGAGCGAGCCTGTTTTATATCAGTAGGCAGCAGAGGGGAAAAATTCATTTTTTTTATCCTTTTTTGATTTCAAAACCCTAGGTCTGTGTTCTCTCTCCCTCTACACACCTTCTCTCTTAGGTTTCATCTACTTTTAGGGTGTTTCTACCCTAGGTTCTTTGTTAAAAAGATAGAGGGTCGCGAGGGCTTTGTTTTAATCTGAAAGTTTGGCGGTTTGGAGCACTTTGGATTTTGGGTCATCATCTCCATTTGAGTTCTTCACTTCGAGGTAGGGATACCCTACTCCATATTATAGGTTTTGTCCTAAGTTTTGGTCATTTTGATATGTTGGTGTTGTTTGGTAATTTTGGGAAAAGTTAGGGTTTGATTTATAATTTGAGAAAAATGGGGTTTTTCATATATTAAATACCATCTGTTTGTAAGTCATGAAAAATGACATTGATAGTGTTAAATTGAGAAAATTGAACCTTAGGGTTGGTTTTTGAGGAAAAGGGGAAAAGCCCTAATTGTTGTAATAAATTAATTTGTATAATTAATTTTGGGAAAAATGTGGAATTAAGTTTAATTCATGAAATTGGAGAATTATGAGATTAAATGGTGTAGTTGGATAGTTTAATCACTCACCTATGAAAATGTTGAGTTTATATCTGTTGATGCATTTATTTCCTGTTTAGAAATAACTGCTTGGGACTATCGGTGGAGGATAGTCGTGATTGTTGTAGACACTGCATGTTGATTAGGGAAAAACTGAAACTAATCACATTGAATAAGTCATTGAATATGACGGTTGAATTAATACAGCAAATACGTGTATTGATTGAATAGTGTATATGGCAAGTGTTGAATACATTGTATATGCATATTGTTTGGGAGGAGATAGGGGATGTACTCCATGGTTTGAGAGAAGATAGGGGATGGACTCTCAAACCTGTTTAGGAGGAGAAAGGGGATGGACTCCATTAGTGCAACAAATATGTGTACTTATTGATTTATGGAAGTGTTTTAGTATGAGCCTTAGTCTCATTTGAATTGTTGATATTGGAAGTAATGTTAATGTGAGATGTAGTCTCATTTTATAGTTTGGCCGGGGTCTGAGCCATGTCTGTATAAATGGAAAGTTGAATAATAACGGAAAGTGAAACATGTCATGGGCATTATTGTCATGAAACTGTATAGTGATATAATGGATTTGTGAGTGTTAACCATCTATCGAATGCTATTGCTTTAGTCAATTCTTATATTTGGTTTAGTATATTTCTGCTGGGCTGTGGCTCACCCTATACGGGAACATCATTTTCAGGTCCAGGTGACATGCTACCTCTAAGGACTTAGCTTGCAAGGATTTGGATTTGAAGACTTGCTTTTAGTTATTTGTTATTACATGTAAACTCAAGCCAAGGGCTTAATTTGTAGTTGAGTTATTACTCACATTTTGTGTCCAAGTGTTGGCTTGGAAAGCTGTAAGCCCGTAGGGCATTTACTTTCGATGTTACATGTAATGTCTTTTAATAAGAAAACTCTGATGAATGGAATAATGTTTTATTTTCATATATCAATGCATGTTAATGATATATATGTTGTGGGTTTATTTTGAGGGTATAGCGGTCCCGGGTTTACCCCTTGTTGTACAGTGATCCGGACACGTGTCCGTTGATGTTAATAGTTGAGTATTGTCTTGTTTACATCCTTTCCTACTTTGTATTTGAGTTATAGGATGTGTTGGGCAGGTTTGTTACAGGTTGGTTGTGTTCGGGAGCCAAGTGTTGCTGCCCAGAATTTTGGTTGGTCGCTCGAGCGAGGGTAGATTTTTGTGTCTGGTGGCTCGAGCCAGGATGGCTTCGCTCGAGCGACCGATTGCGTCTGCTTCCAGACCTGAAAGTTGCATTTCTTGGCTCAAGCGAGCTTTCTTCGCTCGAGCGATCTGGTTCGTCCTTCGCTCGAGCGAGCGGCTTGTTGCAAATCTGAGGATTTGAACTGTTGGCTCGAGCGAGCGTATCTTCGCTCGAGCGAGGTCAGTTTTTGTGTCTGGTCGCTCGAGCGACCAAGTCTTCGCTCGAGTGAGCCTGTTTATATCAGCTAGCAGCAGCCGAGATAAACTTCACTTTTTCAAAACCTTATCTTCTTCAAACCCTAAATTCGAGAGCCTCTCTCTCTCTAGGTTTGTCTTCTCTCTAAGAAACCATCTATTTCTAGTGTGAATCTACCCTAAGTGCTTTGTTAAAAAGGTAGAGGGGGTTGAGAGCTTCATTTTAATCGGAAAATCTTTGGTTTTGGAGCAAGTTGGGTGTTGGCCATCATCTCCTTTTGAGCTCAAACTTTGAGGTAGGGATATCCTACTCCTCTTTTTGGATTTTGTCTTTAAATTTTAGCATTTTGATATGTTGGAAGTTGTTGTGTAATTTTGAGAAAACTTTGGGCCTTTGTGTAATTTTGCAAAAGTTTGGGTTTTTATTATAATAAACCTAGAAGCATGTTTGGTATAGAGACATGGAATAAATGTTGGAACATAGATGAAAAAATGGGACCTAAGGGTTGTAATGTTAATTATGGAAAATGCCCTAATTACATTGATTAATTAATTGGAATAATTAATTGTGAGAAATGAGAAATTGAAATGGAAATGTTGAGATGGGAAGTATATGGGAATAAGGGGTGTAGTTGAATTACTTATCACTCACCGAATTGAAATGTTGATTTAATATCCATTTTGTGCATTTATTTTCTGTTTAGAAATAACTGCTTTGGGTTACCGGTGGAGGGTAGTTTTGATTGTTGTAGACAATGCATGATGATTAGGCAAATTGAAACTAATCAATGGAATGTGTCATAGAGTATGACGGTTGTTAAAATACATTAACTTATGTATTGATTGATTGTGTATAGAACCTATGTGTTTATATGCATTTCGTGTAGAGGAGGAGATGGGGAATGTACTCCGCGGTTTAGGGGAAGATGGGGGATGTACCTCTAAACCGGATAGTGTTGGGAGGAGATGGGGGATGAACTCCGTAGATACAGCTCATATGCTTGTCTAGAGAAGTGAAGATACAGCTCATATGCTTATCTTTGAGAAGTATAGATACAGCTCATATGCTTGTCTAGAGAAGAGTAGATATAGCTCATATGCTTATCTTCGGTTGTGTGATATAATTCTTATACTTATCTGCTGAGGTGTTGATATAGCTCATATGCTTATCGGTTTATATGATGACATAGCTAATATGCTTAACTGTCGAAAATGGAAAATGAAAGGTAACATAGACTTATAAGTCATGTAATTGAAATGTGATATAAGTGGATGTATCAGTGTTGGCCATCTATCAACTGCTAATCTTTTAGTCATTGTTCATAGTTGGTTTAGTGTATTTCTACTGGGCTGTGGCTCACCCTATATGGGAACATCATTTTCAGGTACAGGTAGCAAGCCACCTCCAAGGACATAGCTTGGGAGGCTTGAGGCGGATGGACTTTTTGTTGTCTATTTCATTTTGATGTATTACATGTAGATTCAAGCCAAGGGCTTAAGGTGTTGAGTTAGTACTCTCTTTTTGTAACCAAGTGTTGACTTGGAAAGCTGTAAGCCCGTAGGGCATTTGCTTTTGTTGTTAACATGTAATACCTTTTGTAATCAAATATTATGATGAATAGAAGAATGTGGAACTTTTATATATCAATGCACGTCTTTATTGATGGGATTAATGTTATTATTTTGAGGGCGTTACAGAGGGCGTTACAGTATGTGTGCCATGTTCAAGCCTTGGAAATTTGATTTAGCGTTTACTCCTTATGTCCATTTACTCTCATCTTTTGATAGGAATAGAGGATGGTATTAATTAGCAAAGGGTTGGATTGAAATATGTGATGAGTTTGGAGAATGTATAGATGATATTTGTTGGGTCATATGGGAAGATAATCAATTGGAAGTATGATAATATCCATGGTGAATCCTTCTCTCTTGCCATTGATTGTCCAAGGGGTCGACTCCAATTCGAAGTTCTTAGTTGCTTTGACTGGATGAATTTTAGCGATGGAATAATAATGTCATAATTCTTCGGTTGATTATATCATTAAATGACTTCCACCACGTGAAGGTGACACTCTACACATCTTCCAAAATATAGTGCACTTTTGTTCCAAAATGGTGAATTTTGATATCGAAAGTTGAGAGGAAGATTTTCACCAGATTGGTGGGTCAGGCAAAGCCCTATCAACCTAGCAGTATCTGGATATTTCACACTTGGATTATAGCAAAGTGTTGGGCTAGGCAAAGCCCAACAAGGTTGAGCATTTGGAACCTAGCGAAGTGATATAGCCAAACTTGGGGCCTAGCATACGCTTGGGCTGGGCAAAAGCATCCCAAGGTTTTGTTGAGTGTGATAAGAAGTACTATTAAGCTAGAATAGGCTTCTTGCCTGCATGTTATAAATTTAGTGATGGAATTGCGCCTCGTCACCTAATTGAATCTACGAGTGATGTAAGTTAGTAGAAGATCATATGAGATCCATGTTTGCTATGTTTTAAGTACAACAAACAAGTATTATTAGCTATGATTTTTTATTTTTTGTTTTTGATCGGTGAAGTTTTAATGATTAGTTGTTGGATTCCTTGTAAGCACTTAGGTGGTGGTGTTTGTTTGGAGGGATTCAACCATGGGATAGGATTCCAAATCCAGTGGATGGAATAGTCCGTTGTTTGATTCAAAATTTTTACACCAGACTATTAATCCCAAATCTATTGGATTGTTCTATCTCGCCAAAAGGGGGGGGGGGCAGAAATCGTAGGATAACTCATCCCATGGGATTAGATAGTGAATTACATTTTTGACCCTCTACTATTTAATATCATTTTCCTCATCTTTTCCAGATTTGTTCTTTCACAGCAATAGAGAACACATTCATTCTTTCACAGCAGCAGAACCCTAGGGCCGTTTTCTACTGAAACTTTGCATCAAGTTTAGATCTCTGATCTTCATTCAGGTTTGAAACTTATTCTACATCTTTGATTTTGTTTGCTATTTATTTTTTATTTCGATTTTGATTGTTCAATATGAGGGTTTTAGAGATTTTTTTTAATGATATTGTCTGTCTTTCCCTTTGATAATTTTTTCATTTTGATATGAGGGATTATTTTTGCTTGTTCTATTTTTTTTTCATTCATTTATTATTATATATATATATTTACTTCAATGTTCTGTGGCCATTGCGTCTTGGTTTAGTGTTTTTATTTATTTATTTATTTATTTTTTATGTACCTTGGATTCATGGTAGATGGAAGGAAATAACTATTATATTATTTAAGAGTCTTACAGCCCTTTTTTTGCTCTGTTTTTTGTTTAAAGAAAGAAAAATCTATGCTCTTTTTATTTATTTTTTTGTGTGTACAGAATGAAAAATCTATGAAGAAAAATCTTACTGGCCTCATATTTACATGTATCCTGATACTTGATTAAGTATTAGTTATTCAGTAGCTCTCCATAAGCTTTTGATTTTCTATGGGATGCATTTTTAATGCTGCTTGGTGCATGATTTATGGAATGATAATAGGGAATAGCACATATGAGTTTCTGGTCTGTTGATTTTTATTTTAAACTGATGTTTCAGTTAGTATGAGTTCTTGAAGGACTAATATGGAGATATATATATATGAATATATATATATCTGTGTTGTATATACTCAAATTGAACATCAAATAGAGCAATTGGATTCATGTGTTTGAATTTCTGCTTATTAGTAGGATTACTTTTATAACAACATCAATTTATTTTTCTCTTGTTTAAAAAAAAAAAAATCATATTGACCTGATATTTAATCACATACTTTTACTTTGTTTAAAAAAAAAGGATAGAAATTAAAAGTTATAATTCTATTGCTAATGATTTTTTTAATTTTTGTGGATTGTAAACATTTGTTGAGTGTAATTAATTGTTTACTATAATCGTTTATGATTTGATGTTATGTTTTCTGCCTTCTTTAATTTATTTGTAATTCTAAATGGTTTCTTGTATATAGAGATGGATCAGAATATCAATGATTTAGACTATGAGAATAACGATGAGCTTGAATTAGACGTAGTATTGCAAGCTATAATGCAACAACTATATGCCTTATGCGCCGTAACTTTTTGTTGTCATTGAGGTTGTCTTGAAGAGGTGGTATTTATCTAAGTATCCCCATAACCTTATTAGAGGGTCTAATCGATTGCAAAAACAAATGGAGAAACTGTTGGTCGATATTTCAATGATGTCTTAAAAGGCTACGTTGCGCATGCAAGCCAACTTACTCGTCACACTAGATCTTATAACTAAAGCAAGCATCGATCCAAGGTGGAATTGCTTCTAGGTAATAGATTTTGTAAAAATTTGGTAATATTGCATTACTTTTTTTTTTATTTCTTTTATTAAATGTTCAAAAAAAAAAAAAAAATCATAACTACTATAATGTCTCTCGAATTGGTTTGTTTAGAATTCTCTTGGAGCACTTGATGGCACCTATATTAAAGTTCGTGTACCTGTGGTTCATCAAGCAATGTATAGGACAAGAAAATGAGAGATTGCTACTAATGTTTTGGGAGTTTGCTCCCAAAACATGAATTTCATGTGTTGCCGGGGTGGGAAGGGTCAACGGATGACTCTAGGGTTTTGAGAGATGCAATCAATCGAAGATAGGGAATGCTTTTTGGGCATGATTTGATGGGTATGGTAGGGAATGTTTTTTGTTAAGTCTATTATAAACTTGTTGATAGACTTAATTATTGTTTCTTTTGTGTACAAGCACCCGTATTTTGTTAACTATAATTGGGATGCTCTTTATATATTTGGTTATGTAATGAATATTAATGTAACACATTGAATGCTAACTGTTATCCTACCTTTTTACATATATGGTTATGTACTGAATATTAATGTGATGTGCTCAATGATAATTTTTATCTTACCGTTTTATTTTCATTAGGACATTTGGGTATCATATTGTTTGTATTATGTTGATCTATTTCTCAAAAAAATAAAAATAAAAAGGGTTAACTTATTGTATATCTGGGATGATGTTCCTACATTTGTGTAGGTGTTCCAAATTCAGGGTTGGTTTTGCTTTGAAGCCAAAAAAATTCATATTTGGTGCATTCATGGTATTAATTATACTTAGTAAAATCAACAAAATTTTAAATTCTCAACTACAAATTAAAAAAAAAATTATGTAATTTTTATTAATATTTTATTTATTTATATTTTTGAAAGTTTTAGTAAAAAAAAATAATAAAACTTATAGCTCAGATTTAATATTCTTATTATTTAGTAAATAATTCAAAACGGCAAAATAGTCTTTTAAGTATTTATCCTTCTCTATAATATTCTAAATAAACATAAGATTCACTAGAATAGTCTAATTCAGACATCTAATCTCATCACTAAATAAACATAGGATACAAGACGTGAGCAGTCATACTCTGAGTATCAGACATGCACACTTATGAGCAAGTGAAACCTGCTTTTCGAGAAATCAATTAAACATAAGTATTGAAATTTCCAAATCAGATATTTGACTCAATCAATGGATTTTGTTGATGGTAATGGTATAAATTTCTCCACTTTGGGATGTTAGTTGCATGGGATGGACTCTTCTCAACCATTGGATCATAGCAGAGCTCATGGATGACAGAGCTAAAGGAAGGAGAAGGAGAATGATTAAGACCAAAGAGATGAAGGCACTGCTGCAACCATCAAACCACCGTGGTGATGATGTAATAAATCATTTTTTTGGTTTTTCAGTCTTCCTCATTAAAATAACTCTCTAAATTGATATTGAGGCCTGTTTGGAAACCTTAACTATTAAAATGATTATTTTATAGTTTTGATGTGATATTTTATTTTAATAACTATTAACTATTTTAATTTTTTTTGTCTTTATTGACTATTTTAGCCAAACTTTGGATCCCAAATGAGGCATGATTTGATAACATTAGCATAGTTTTATTGTATTAGAGATTAGAAATGCTATGTACCAAACCAAATGTTTAGTAAAATATTCACAATATATAGTGTAGATATGAGTTTAGTAGATCATGGTTATAGTATTTTATGTATGTAATATTATTATTGTATCATTTAATTTTAATACCTAGAACGTAAATTACAGGAGCTTTATTGTCTGACTTTCCACCCACGTTATTTCAATGGTAAATTACACTGACCTCCTGTGAAAAGTTTGGAGAAAATATAGTGAACTTCATAATTTTAATATAATTAAATTAGGCTGCCTTACACTTAATTCTTTTTTATTAATAATTGTCAAATGCCAATAATAAATATCAGAAAATTTTAACACACCAACATGAACTGAAAATTGGGAAAAAAATATCAACAGACATATATATATTCACACCCAACATGAACTAAAAAAATATCAACTGATCAACACAGCAACATGAACTGAAAAAATATGAAATAATGATTCTTCATCAAAAATAAAACTAACAGACAAATAAATACATTCACACCCACACATTTCTAGCACGTTTGGTTTGCAATACTGATTCTTTAAAATATTGTCATATTGAAATGCTTAATCAGTGAAGGTGAAGTGTTTTGAGTGGATGACAGTGAACTGAAAAAAATGGGGAAAAATCAACAATGCACAATCACTCACTGCAACCCCTTTCAATATATTGTTAATATAATATGTTAATATAATATGTAATGTATTAATGTATGTATACAGCTAGCTCAGATAGATAGGATTCTTTAGATAGGATTCCTTTTCTTTTTCTTTTCTTTTTCCTGCTTTCGGTCGCCCGTCTTCTTTCGGCCTCCTTTTCATTATTATATTACATTATATCATAATGCTGTTTGTAACACAGCTCCTATATAATGGAGCCTCTATTTGGTTTCTGATATATATTGAATCACAGAGTTTGTTCTCTCTCAATATCCCTCTCTCAGCTTGTTTTACATGGTATCAGAGCTTCACATATATAGCTCATTAACCAAAAAAAAAAATCACATTTTCTGGTAGTTATCTCTGCTTCATCACTTATCAGATCTTTTTTTTTCTCCAAAATTTTCACCCTGCCTACTCACGTGCTCGGAATCTTCTCACGCTTCCAATGCCACCAATGGCATCCTCAGATCCTCTCTAACGCGCCCTCACGCGCCATCTTTGTCGCCGGCGCGTCACCCTCTTCCGCCTTCAACGTCCCACGCGCTTCACGCGTCCACCAGTCACTTGAGCCATCTCTCTCCGCATCTCACGCGCTACACGCGTCCACAAGCCGCTTGAGTCGTCTCTCCCACACGCGTCACTCGCCCGCGTTGCACACGCCTCGCGCCGCTTTTGCCTTCGGCTAGCACCACCTGCAAACGCCTTTGCCTTAGGCTCCAGGCGGTTCAGCTCAAACTGGCTCAGCACCTTTTCCAGGGCGGTTCAACCCTATTTTTTGACTTTTCTGGCCGGTTCAGACCGGTTCCTCACTAATTTGGACCTTCTGCATTCCCTGGTGCCCTCGGTTTTTTTCAGATTCTACCTTGATTGTACTGTTTTTCCTCATGGATCGCCCGGACTCCTCTAACCACCCTATTTCCGTTGTTCTTGACGGAACTAACTATGTCTTATGGGCACAAGCCATGTCTGGGTTCCTCAAAGGAAAGAAACTTTGGCGCATCATCATTGGGGATGTGTGCAAAACCATCCCGGCAACCACGGAATCTGCTACCACCACGGAATCCGCTGCCAAATATGTCGACCGTCTAGAGGATTGGGATAGTAAAAACTATCAGATCATCACTTGGCTTCGTAATACTTCTATTACATCTATCAGCCTTCAATTTGGTCGGTTCCAACTTGACTCTGCTTCCTCTCCCGCCAAGGCCATCTGGGATTTTTTACAAGAACGCTATCAGACTACTGGCCTTGCTCACCAATATCAGCTTCTGAGTCATCTTCACCATATGCGCCAAGATACAACTCAGACCATTAATGATTTCCTCTCCCAAATGTATTATGTTTGGGATCAACTCGCTCTTTTTGAACCTCCATGGTCTCATACTGAGGATGCTGCCTTGTTTACCACTTACCATGACCAACAGCGCTTGGTTCAGTTTCTCATGGCTCTCACTCCCCGTTTTGAGCCAGTACGCGCATCTCTCCTTCATCGCACTCCTTTACCCACTCCTGAGCAAGCAATTTCTGAACTACTGTCAGAGGAAACTAGGCTTGGTACTCTCCATCTGCACCCTGTGGACTCTGTTCTTGCTACTCCCCAGATTCGGAGTTCTCCTTCACCACCTTCACCACAGAGGTCAACTGCCTGCAACTACTGTCACAACCGCAGTCTTCCATCGACTCATCTTCTGGTTAATTGTCCAGTTCGCCTTTGTCGGTTTTGCAACAAGACTGGCCCTAGTCATCTCCAGCAAGATTGCTTCCACAATCCCGCCCGTGCCTCTCGCAATGGTCCTTCCACCGGGAATTTTTCCCGCAGCAACTCTTACCGTTCTGGGACTCCGTTTAACCCAATGCCTGCTCAACGTACTGCTGTTGCTGCCTCAGAGGATTTACCTTCCTCTGTCCCTATAGACCCTTCCACTCCAGTCTTCTCTCAAACAGATGTCGAAGCCATGTTTCAACATTTTTGGCAAAATTCTGGTACTCTTCCATCTACTGCTTTGTCTGTCACCGCAGGTAACACTTCCTGGTACTTTGACTCCGCTTGTTGTAATCACATGACCTTTGACCCTACTATTTTTACTCTTCTCTCTTCTACTCCTCATGTTCCTTCTATCCATACTGCTGATGGGTCTCTTTTGTCTGTAAGTCATGTTGGTTCTGTTTCCACCTCTCACTTATCTTTATCCCGTGTATATCTTATGCCTGCTCTTACTTTAAATCTTATCTCCATTAGTCAATTATGTGAGCATGGTCTAACTGTTACCTTTTCCCATACTGGTTGTTTGGTGCAGGACTCTCAGATGGGGCAAACTCTTGGGATAGGCCATAAGCATGGACGTCTCTACGAACTCATCCATCTTCATGTTCCAGATTCCTCTCAGATCACAGCTGCTACCACTGCTACCACTGCTTCTCCTTTATCTCCTTTTCAGTTTTGGCACTGTCGTTTAGGCCATCTTTCTGTTGGTCGTTTAAAATCTTTAATTTCTAGTGGTCATTTAGGTCCTGTAAGTTCGGATGCTTTAGATTGTTTATCCTGTCAACTTGCTAAACAACCTGCTTTGTCGTTTAATAAAAGTGACTCTGTTTCTCTTGCACCATTTGATCTCATCTATTCTGATATTTGGAGACCCTCTCCTACTCCTACTATGGGAGGCGCACGCTATTTTGTTGTTTTTATAGATGATTTTTCCCGTTTTACATGGTTGTTTCTTATGAAAAATCGCTCTGAGCTCAAACAACTTTATTACAATTTTGCTGCAATGGTTAAAACACAAATTTCTAAAACTATTAAGCTTTTTCGCTCCGATAATGCCATGGAATATAAAGGTTTTGACTTTCTTTCCTTCCTTCAGAGTCATGGTACTCAACCTCATTGTTCCTGTCCCGGTACGTCTCAACAAAATGGATGTGCTGAATGGAAACATCGGCATATTCTTGACACTACTCGCGCTCTCCTTCTGTCTTCCTCTTGTCCGGAACATTTTTTGGGAGAGGCAGCTCTCACTGCTGCTTACATTATCAATTGTATCCCTACATCTATCATTCATAATCACACTCCTTATGAGCGTCTGCATGGCACCCGTCCCCCTTACACCAACCTTAGGGTCTTTGGATCTGCCTGTTTTGTTCTTCTCCAACCTTATGAACGTACCAAACTTGAACCACGTTCCCGCCTTTGTTGCTTCTTGGGGTATGGTATTGAACATAAGGGGTATCGTTGTTGGGATCCTCTCTCCCAGCGACTTTGTATCTCTCGTCATGTGGTCTTTTGGGAACACAAAATGTTTTCCTCTCTCTCTCTCTCTCTTCCGTTTGTCCGTTCCCTCACCCTCTCTATTTTTTACTGACCCTTCCACAGATCTGTTTTTTGATGAGCTTACTCCACCGCCCCTGCCAGCCTCTCTCGAGACTGCCTTGCCTACTGGTCTGTCCTATGCACCTGCTCGCTCTGACAGTCCTGCTCTTGCTCCCTCGGGATCCTCCCCTTCTGGTGAGTCACTTTCTCCCTCTGCTCAACCACATCGGGTAACCCAACCTTCTACTCGTCTTCGTGACTTTATTGTTGGTTCTACTGTTTTTTCTACTTATGAACCGACCTCCTATCGTGAGGCTCGCTCTAATCCTCTTTGGTAGCATGCTATGATTGATAAATTGCAGGTTTTAGACAAAACTCATACTTGGGACATTGTTGATCTTCCTCCTGGCAAGACTGCCAGTGGCTACAAATGGGTATACAAAATCAAGACTTGTTCTGATGGATCTATTGAGCGCTACAAAGCCCGCCTTGTTGCCAAAGGCTTCAACCAAGAATATGGTATTGACTATGAGGTGACCTTTGCTCTTGTTGCTCGTCTCACCTCTGTTCGCAGCTTGATTGCTGTTGCTACCACCCGACAATGGGATCTTTATCAACTGGACGTCAAAAATGCTTTTCCTTAATGGTGTTCTTCTCGAGGAGGTCTACATGCAACCTCCCCCTGGGTCTACTTATCCACCTCATAAAGTCTGCAAACTTCAGCGTGCTTTATATGGTCTAAAACAAGCTCCATGCACTTGGTTTGCTAAGTTCAGCTCTACTATTCATGAATGTGGTTTCACCTCCAGCTCTTATGATACTGCTCTTTTTATCTGGAAAACAGCTCAAGGGACCACCCTGCTTCTACTTTATGTGGATGACATGATTATCACCGGTGATGATATCGATGGTATTCTTCGCCTGAAACAGTTCCTTAGCCATCATTTTGAGATGAAAGACCTTGATCCTCTCAGCTATTTCTTGGGTCTTGAAATCTTCCATGATTCCACGGGTTCTTTTCTCTCTTAAGCTAAGTATACCTCTGATCTTCTCACACGTGCTGGTCTTACGGATTGCAAGATTGCCTCCACTCCCCTGGAGCCTCAGAGTCGTCTTACACCTCTTGATGGCTCTCTTCTCTCTGATGCTACCTTATATCGTTAGCTGGTTGGCAGTCTTGTCTATCTCACTGTTACTCGTCCTGATATTCCCTATGCCGTTCATATTGTCAGCTAGTTTATGTCGGCTCCTCGTACCCCTCATTATGCTGCATTAGTTCGTATCCTTCGGTATCTCAAAGGCACCCTGTTTTATGGTCTTCATTATTCCGCCCGTTCCTCTCTCCAGCTTCGTGTTTTTTCTGATGCTGATTGGGCTGGGGATCCTATTGACCGCCACTCTACTACCGGGTTCTGTTTTTTCTTGGGTGATTCTCTTATTTCCTGGCGCAGCAAGAAATAATCTCTTACTGCTCGTTCCAGTACCGAGGCCGAATACTGTGCTCTTGCTGATACTACGCAGGAGCTTCTCTGGCTTCGTTGGCTTCTTGCTGACATGGGTGTTTCCCCTTCTGGCGCTACTGCCCTCTTTTGTGACAATCAAAGTGCTCTTCAAATTGCTCACAATGATGTTTTTCATGATCGCACCAAGCACATTGAGATTGACTGCCATTTTATTCGTCAACACATCACTCGTGGTACTGTCCATCTCTATCCAATCTCTTCTGCTGATCAACTTGCTGATATCTTCACCAAAGCTCATTCTCTTAGCCGCTTCGTTGACCTTGTCTCCAAACTCCAGTTGGTTGATGTTTGTCCTCCTTGAGTTTGAGGGGGGCTATTAATATAATATGCTAATATAATATGTAATGCATTAATGTATGTATACAGCTAGCTCAGATAGATGGGATTCTTTAGATAGGATTCCTTTTCTTTTTCTTTTTCTTTTCTTTTTCCTGCTTTCGGTCGCCCGTCTTCTTTCGGCCTCCTTTTCATTATTATATTACATTGTATCATAATGCTGTTTGTAACACAGCTCCTATATAATGGAGCCTCTATTTGGTTTCTGATATATATTGAATCACAGAGTTTGTTCTCTCTCAACTTGTTTTACATATATAATAACGAAAAATCATTTTGATGAACACAACAACATGAACTGAAAAAATATCAAATAATGATTCTTGAGAAGGGAAGAGAAAAATAGAGCAGAGCAGAGAAGAGAAAAGAAGAGAACAATACCTTCGATCGCCACTACCGTCACTTGCTACCGATCATAAGCCCTAATTATTGAAAAAATTAAAGAAAAAACACACAGAACACACTCACAGAGAAGAGAAGAGAAGATCCATCAAAGAGAAGAGAAGAATACCTTTGAATCGATGCTTCGATCGCTGCGAGCTGCCACTGTCGCCGATAGTCGATCGTCGCTTGCCACCACTCTCGCCAATCGCCGCTCGCCTCCATTCGAGAGAGAGAGAGAGAGAGTGGCAGCTCGCAGCTCTCGTGTGTGTTGCACACTGACGCGAGAAGTTTGTTAGAAAAAATTCTTAACTACCTCAAAAAAATAAATTTGGGGGAATAATATATATACACTTGAAAAAATAAAAGAAGATTTCCTGAATTAAAAAGTGAAAAGATTGGGGGAGGGACTAATATATACACTTCAAAAGGTAAAAAAGATTTTCCAAATTAAAAAGTAAAAAGATTTCAAGGTCTCCTCATATATATCATCTATAAAAATAAAAAATAAAAAATAAAAATTTTAGATGATTCTATAATCGTAATATTTTTATTTTATCATATTTGTCCTTAAAAAATAGACAAGTATATTTTTAAAAATAAATCATTTTTTTTAAAAGACAAATGTGAGATAAAATAAATATGTTATAATTATTGAATCAATTTAAATTTTTTTTTATAACTAATATATTCGAAGAATCCTAAAAAATGATCGAACAACACCTCTCTAGTCAAGATGAGGGCGGGAGAGAAGCATACCCCAAACTTATATTACATTCAATTTCAAGGGTTATATACCAGAAAGAACCAACTCTTCCCAACTTCTAAAACAAAACAAGCATTCATCAATTTCTTACAATTAGGGATGTAAACGGTTTGGTTTGGTCAATATTAAAAGCATATTTAATACTGCACCAATATTTATAGTTTTTATGATTAAAAAACTGATACAGATCGTATGCTACGGTTCGATTTTGTTGGTTTGATGTAAAAAATAAATTATGAAATTTTAAAAAAATTTATAGTAGATTATAGAATTTTACATTAAAAATAAATGAAGAAAATATATGAAAATTGCTCTATAAATTTTTTTTCTCTAATTTTTTTCACAAAAATGTATTATATTAGTTACTTCTCATATAATGTTCAAGAAATAAAAAAAGATTTCAAGGTCTTCTAATGTATATCATCTATAAAAAATTTAAAAAAAAATTAAGATGATTCCATAATCGTAACATCTTCATTTTATCATATTTGTCCCTAAAAAATGGACAAGTATATTTTTAAAAATAAATCAATTATTTTTTCAAGGACAAATGCGAGATAAAACAAATATGTTATAATTATAGAATCAATTTAATTTAATTTTTTTTATAAATAATATACTCGAAGAATCCTAAAAAATAATCATATAGCACCTCTCCAGTCGAGATGAGGACGAAAGAGAAGCATACTCCAAGCTTATATTACATTCAATTTCAAGGGGTATATACCAGAAAGACCCAACTCTTCCCAACTTATAAAACAAAATGCGTATTAGTTTGGTTGGTTTGGTTGGTGTTAAGAGTATATTTAGCACCGCACCGATCTTTTCAATTTTTATGATTAAGAAACTGATACAAACTGTATGCTACATTTCAATTTTGTCAATTTGATGTAGAAGAGAAATTTATATGAAAATTTTTAAAAATCTATAGTAGATTATAGAATTTTACATTAAAAATAAAAGAAGAAAATATATAAAAATGGCTCTATAAATGTTTCTCTCTAATTTTTATCACAAAAGTATATTATATTAGTTACTTCTCGTATGATGTTCAAGAAATTATAATATAAAAATATTTAAATATAAAATTCGATCGGTTTGATTTGCAACGGTACAAAAGGTTTCAAAATCAAAACAGACCGAATGTTATAAAAAATAGACCAAAAACTAAAATTTCGGTCGATTTCGATCCGTCAGCTCAATTTTATTGATTTTTGCTACATCCCTACTTGCAACAATAGGCCACTGGCTATTTGACCGTAAGGGTTTAGCACATTTTTTTTTTATTTTTTCTTTTTCCTGGGTGCACAATTATGAGTCCAACAAAATCTTAATTATTATCTATATATCAATCTAAGACCATATGTAAAAGGTATATACAACAATGAGAGAATAAACATACATAAATATTTAATAAACAAATGAAGATAAAATGCTCATAATGAAATTTAATGAATGCTTTCAAAATATTGTATGTAATCCATCCATTACATCCAAAACACAAGATTTTGGAAGCTCTGATTGCCAGCTCAGCGAATTCCCTGTACTCCTGCTCAGTGCCCAAACTTTGCTCCCTCTCTTCTTGGCCAAACCAAATTCCTGACTTTTGCTTATTCTAGGACCCAACTTTTTCCGGTTCATAACTTTTTCCAATAAATTTTTATTTTCTAGTGACAATTGGGCATTGTGCGCCTTTGAAGAATCGATCGGGATGGGAGTCGCTGCATCATCACTGGCTACAAATTCAATCCTTGGTGGGTTGGAGATCGAACTGGCAAAGCTCTGCAGATTCCATTATCACTGCGTCTCACAACACTGATTAGACGGTGAAGCCATGTTGCCATTTCGAGGACATAGTGGTCTGTCTTGTGCATATCTGTGTGATGAAGTGTCTGGAGGCGAATCACATTATTATGGGTGTCCCCCTTCTTGCCAAACTCATTACTGCAAGAAAAGAACACGTGCGGCTAAATGTCAGTGTTGACGAAAATGAAAATATGAGCACTAAGTAAGAGAAAGGCAAATAACTAACCAGGTGTTCGCCCACTCTCCAACCTACCCAAAACCTTGATGCGCCCTATCAGCCAAATAAAAAAGAAAAAAGATGTAAATACATGTATGACCATATTATGGCAGCTAAAAGCTTGAGCAGGAAAATATTAATGGATTTCAAATTCAAGCATAGGCAAAGCACAAAGCTGACAGATTCATTAAACAATCCCATTCAACATACTTGGAAGTATTTGTAGCCACCGGAACAAGCCATTGGAGTGTCTTCTCCATTTCAGCTTTAATTTGAGGAATTGTAAGCAGCATAAAGGCCAAAGGTTGAAGTGCCTAAGTTACTTATGTAAATACACACATTGCATTTGTACACTTAAAGAATACAAATTGAATCATTCAAAGAAGTCCATGGAAACAAGTATGCAAAGCGTTACAGGAACTACACTATTCTATTTAAGGCATACCTCCTCCTTGGTATCAATTATTTGGCACCGAGAACGTAGAGCAATCTTGACACTGTTTGGATACCCATGATATAGTTGGTCTCTCATGTTAGCAGGAAGGGAGGTAGGCCGAGATGCCTAAAAAAAAAAACCTTGTATTTGAAAATCAACATAAATTTGGTTATGCAACACCATCTATATGGAAAAAGGGTAAATTATGGCCCTCTTCAGCAATGGCTTTTTTGGCTAAAATAGTTGAAGAAAAAATAGGTTAAAATAGTCAATAAGACAAAATGTTACATCCAAACCATAATCATTTAACTTTTTCTCTCACAACCATCAAATTACCTACCCAAAAAAAAAAAAAAAACCAACTTACTTCCCAAATATAATTTTTTAGCCAAGCAAAAATAACTAAAAAGCCAAAAAGCCAACTATGCCAACACCCCTGAGGTTTATCAATAACATACCTGCAGCCCCTCGTGTTCAGAAAATTATCTCTTTCATGCAAAAACTTCCGTAATAAATTAATTTAAAAAAAAAAAAAAGGACTTCAAAAAAAATTCCCACCTACCGCTAGTGACATAAACATATTATGATGATGACATGTGATAAATTATTTAAATGCCTACTCTGCCCTTGATAAATTTGGTCCAAGTCTTTATCAAACAAATAAATAAAAATATACATTTTTTAATTAACTTTTGTGGTGGTTTGGTTGTGGAAGAAAGTGTATTTATTGACTTTGCCCAAAAATTATTATATTTAAATTAAATATGTTGTAAAAAAAACTAAGGGCAATAGCATGCATAACTGAACAAACTAAATTAACACTGTTACTTGCAAACAAGCAGTAGTGTGGGAGAGGTCATTGTAATTTCCAGAACACAAGGGATAGTATGTGTAGTTTCACCAAAGATCAGGCTAGCCAGTGTAATTTACCCTATGAAAAGTATTACCAATAAAATACAAGAAAGAGTTAAAACTTACAATGTTGTCTATCTGATTGATTAAGTTGGCATAGTGTAGTGCAAGACCGGCTACACCTAGTCTTTCAGGTTTGTTATCACGCTTTGTGCCAACCAAAACCAAACCTGCCATGAAATGACCGCACAATGAATAGTGAATATAAATACCAAATACACTTTAGTGACCAACTAGTACACAAAATCACAATCTGAAGGCCTGGGTGCTAAATGATAACAGTAAATGTCTTGTACAACCAATTAGAATTGGGAAACAGATAGCAGATTCGCTGGTGTGTTGCATTTGCTTAACGAAATTTTGAGGCTCAAGTGAAATATTCTTCTAGCGTGCATGGGCATTCAATGACCCCATGTCATTGTTTAGGTGCATAAAATGAGTCTACATTCTCTCTTTTAAATTATCATTTATTTGGCCATTACAAATTATGAGATACCAAATGAGGAAGCATGTGATGGAACAGATGAAGGCAGGTGAAGGGGCTTGTTTTAAGAAAAAAAACTGTAAAAAGCAAACTATGACAGTGGCTGATATATATATTTAAATATATCAATTCATGCAATTAATATTGATTACTTTGTATTTAGTACTATGTTGTTCATACCATTATCTTCAAATGCTTCTGAGATCTCTTGATGTAGGAAAGTAACAATATCAACAAGCTTCTCCACGACCAACAAAAAATATATAGGTTAAAAGAAGTTTTGACTGTTAACATCAAAACAGCAGAAATGCGTTCATTGCACCATATCCTGTGGAACAATTAACGAATAGAATCCAACATATTTATACACTGCCATCCGCATCAAGAAAGGCAGCAGAATGTCAGTTCCAGAGATGGAAAGAAGATTAAATCAACTATTGACAGAAAAGACCCTTGATTTATAGCAAAAAATCGCGTCAAGATTAAATTATAGAAACAGATCAAGAAATCCAATCCATCTTGAAGATCATCAATACTTTTGCATTTTCAGCCAATTGATAAATAAAAGTGATGCACAATTATGTACCTCCTCCAAACTCCTAGCCCAAAGAGATTTCTTTTTCAAGCTCCTCACAAGTTTTCTTTGGTTTTTTAGCTCACTTTGTAAAATCATGACACTCTCTCCTACAAAGAAATGCCAGTTAATTAAAAGAATCCAACTTACTGTACTGGATATCAGAAAACTAATGCCAACAATCAACAGCAAAAATCTGCAAATATCCACAGAAAATTATCATACATGAATTGCATCACAGTCAGTTAATGAGAGAAGCAGATGGACAAAATTGAAATGAACATGTATTGTTGTTAATATAAAAACAAAAAATCCTGCGAAGTATGTCTACAAATAGAAGGTGTATGCTGAATGACAAACCCTTATCGCCCAACATAGCAAAAAGAGAATTCAAAAATTAAAAAACTAGTTTTTTCTATTAAACAATGTCGTTGAGCATTTACATCTTTGATATAAAAAAACCTTTCACAAGATATCCAGAAGTTTCATCTAACTTATAATTTGCACATAGGTTACACTTATTCACAAATGCACCCTAATAATGCAAGCATGCATGCCACATCAGTGCCACTACAAATTGAATATCTCATTATATGCATTAGAATACTACCATAGAGTTCTGGGAGAGACAGTAAGATGGCCTTGCCGCACTTGTTTGTGAAACAACAAAATCCTAATTTGCACCCTGAATATGCTCAAAAACTTTTAAGTGTGCTCCACTACAAATACGGTATATTTATAGCACAAAATGAAACAACCACTATAACCATATCTCATAAAAATAGGACCAAAGAACCACAGAAAAACCTGGCCTCGTTTCATGATAATGTTGAAAAGCAGAGAAACAACAAAGCCAGTGAGGAAAAAAAAAAAAAAATTAGTATTGAGAATTTAAAATTATATCATAGCATATCCACTTAAAGACAATTACAAACATGAACCAACTCCTAACAAATATTCTTGTTAGTCAGAAGTTACTCACACAAGTGTAATTAATTAATTAATGTCTATTAATATAGCTTAGACAAGTGTAATTAATTAATTAATAAACATTAATATAATTGAGCCGAGCCTAATTCCACACGTATAAAATCTCTAATATTGATTTACTAGTTTTAATAATTATTTTAGCTATTTAAACTCACTAACCCATCCGACTAAACTATTACTAGTTTTAATAATTATTTAAACTGTTTAAACTCGCTTCTACCCACCTGACTAAACTAAACTAGTCCCGATGTCTCCTTTTTGACCCCCAATGACCAAGTCATGGCTCTGCCACTGAATACAAGTGTCCAACTTTTCTTTCATTCACCATGTGAAGGGCAATTCTTAAAAATCCATTATAACTCCAATTTAGACTTGCGATTTCTAAAAATATGAAAAAATTTCTAAACTTTACTTTACTGCAACTGTCTACAACAACTGCATGGCAAATCAGCTCTTTCATTAGAATCTTCTCCTTCATAATATTTGATTGCCAAGATAATTGAAAATTTTTGGACCAACTTTCATCGTTGCTAGCTATGGGATTGTAACATGTGTGGCTAGCGTTTGACTTAAGTGTTTGACTATCAAGTTTCTCTTAAGGGAAGATCTTAGTTTCCACTCAGCGAAATAGGAGTAGTGTTGTAGTTATTATTTAGTTGAGATTAAATTTATAAAATTACGTAAAAGTCTTTATTGCATAAAAAAGAGATTTTATTGTGTTTGATAAATAGAGAGAAAAATAGACATTTTGTTTCAATCCAAGGGGATTCGTTTAACAATCATACCCCTCCATAGGTATGCTAATCCTACAACCAACTAAGATTGGTAGTCTCATAGGACTCATAATCCTTTAGCAGGTAGTACAATCAAACATGGGTTTGGTGGGACTTACTTTATTAATTCAATCCAACCACCCAAGAGGCCAAACAAACATAGTCTAAGGGTGTGTTTGTTTGAACGGACTGGATAAGGGAGAATGGTAATCTACCGGACTGTTAGTCCAGAGATACATTGTCCCTAGACTATTTGATTGGACTGCATTTGTATCCTATGTTTGTTTAGTCATGGAATTAAATGTCTGGATTAAACTATTCTATTCAATCTTATGTTTCTTTGGATATTATGGAGAAAGATAAATGCTCAAAAGACTATTTTATCCTTTTGAATTGTTTACTAAAGCCTTGTTTGTCATAATCTAAAAAAGTTAAAAAGTCAAAAAGTCACTATCCTATTTAAGTCACATCATCTTATTTAAGTCACATCATCTCCCTACCACATCACTTCAAACCCAACCTATACCCAATCCATATTTCATAAAAAGTCAAAAAGTGTACTAATTTAGATCATCCCAAACCACCTCTAAATAATTAGAATATCAAATCTGAGCTATATATTTTATTAATTTTTTTTACTAAAACTTTTAAAAAGTTAAATAAATAGAATATTAGTAAAAATTACATAAATTTATTTTAATTTGTAGTTGAGATTTTTAAATTTTATTTTACTTTACTATGTATAATTAATACCATGAATGCACCAAATATGAAATTTTTTTGGTTTCAAAGCAAACCTAACACTGAATTTGGAACACCACAAATGTGTGTGTGTGTGTGTGTATTTTATTTTTTTTTTTTTTTTTTTTTTTTTTTTTTTTTGAGATATGGAACAACATAATACGAACAATATATTACCCAAATGTCCTAATGAAAATAAAACAATAAGATAAAAGTTATCATTGAACGCATCACATTAATATTCATTACATAACTAAATATATAAAAAGGTAGGATAACAGTTAGCATTCAACATGTTACATTAATATTCATTACATAACCAAATATAAAAAAAAATCCCAATTGTAGTTAACAAAATACAGGTGCTTGTACACAAAAGAAGCAATAATTAAGTCTATCAACAAGCTTATAATAGACTTAAAAAAAAACATTCCCTACCATAGACATCAAATCATGCCCAAAAAGTATTCCCTATCTTCGATTGATTGCATCTCTCAAAACCCTAGAGTCGGCACTGAACCTTCCCACCTTGGCAACACACGAAATTCATGTCTTGGGAGCAAACTCCGAAAACATTAGCCACAATCCCTCATTTTCTTGTCCTCTACATTGCTTGATGAACCACAAGTACACGAACTTTAATATAGGTGTCATCAAGTGCTCCAAGACAATTATAAACAAACCAATTCAATAGGCATTATAACAGTAAGGAAT
Source organism: Camellia granthamiana (assembly GCA_036172215.1). Taxonomy (NCBI): domain Eukaryota; kingdom Viridiplantae; phylum Streptophyta; class Magnoliopsida; order Ericales; family Theaceae; genus Camellia; species Camellia granthamiana. Next base: position 143,525 of record JAXFYN010000262.1, on the reverse strand, counting down.
TTTTTTTTTTTTGTTGGTTGAAAAAAAACTTTTAATAAAATAAATAATAAAGTAATGCAATGTTACCAAATTTTTACAAAATCCATTACCAGGAAGTAATTCCATCTTGGATCTTCAAATTATAGGATCTGGTGTGACCAGTAAGTTGGCTTGCAGGCACAACACAGCCTTTAAGACATCATTGAAATATCGACTAACAGTTTCTCCATTTGTTTTTGCAATCGATTGGGCCCTCTAATAAGGTTATGGGGACACTTAGATAAATACTTTCTTCAAGACAACCTCAATGACAACAAAAGTTACAGCACATAAAGCATATAGTTCTTGCATTACAGCTTGCAACACTATGTATAATTCAAGCTCATCGTTATTCTCATCGTCAAAATCATTGATATTCTGATCTATCTCTATACACAAGAAACCATTTAGAATAACAAATAAATTGAAGAAGGAAGAAAACATAACAACAAATCATAAACAATTAATTACACTCAACAAATGTTTACAATCCACAAAAATTAAAAAATCATTAACAATAGAATTATGACTTTCAATTTCTATCCTTTTTTTAAAAAACAAAGTAAAAGTATCTGATTAAATATCAGGTCAATAAGATTTTTTTTTGTTTTTATAAAAAAAAAAGAGAAATAAATTGATGATGTTATAAAAGTAATCCTAATAATATGCAGAAATTCAAACACATGAATCTAATTGCTCTATTTGATGTTCAATCTGAGTATATACAACATAGATATATATCCATATTAGTCCTTCAAGAACCCATACTAACTGAAACATCAGTTAAAAAAAAAAAAATATAAAAATCAACAGACCAGAAACTCATATGTGCTACTCTCTATTGTCATTCCATAAATCATGCACCAAGCAGCATTAAAAATGCATCCCATAGAAAATCAACAACATATGGAGAGCTACTGAATAACTAACACTTGATCAACTATCAGGATACATGTAAAGATGATAAGATTATTTTCTCTGCAAACAGAGCATAGATTTTTCATTCTGTACACACACACACACACAAAAAAAATATATATATAGCATAGATTTTTCTTTCTTTAAACAAAAACAGAGCTAAAAATGGGTTGTAAGAATTTTAAATAATATAATTGTTCTTTCTTTCCATCGACCATAGATCCAAGGTACATAAAAAATAAATAAATAAATAAACGGAGCACCAAACCAAGACCCAATGACCACAGAACATCTAAGTAAATATATATATAAATAAATAAAACACTGAGCATAGATTTTTCTTTTTTCAAAAAAAAAAGAGCAAAAAAAGGGCTGTAAGAATTTTAAATAATATAATAGTTCTTTCTTTCCATCTACCATAGATCCAAGGTACATAATAAATAAAAACATAGACTAAACCAAGACCCAATGGCCACAGAACATCGAAGTATATATATATAATAAAAAAATATAAGAAACAAATGAAAAATAAGACTGACAAAAAAATTAGAACAAGCAAAAATAATCCCTCATATCAAAATGAAAAAATAATCAAAGGGAAAGACAAATAATATCATACAAAAAAATCTCTAAATCCCTCAAATTGAACAATCAAAATCGAAATAAAAAATAAATAGCAAACAAAATCAAAGATGTATAATAAGTTTCAAACCTGAATGAAGATTGGAGATTGGGCAATAGATTTGGGATTAATAGTCCGGTGTAAAAAATTTGAATCAAACAATGGACTATTCCATCCACTGGATTTGGAATCCTATCCCATGGTTGAATCCCTCCAACCGAACACCACCTAAGTCTTACAAGGAGAGAGCTTAAGTTCAGCTTCCCTAAGTGCTAATCTAACAACTAATCATTAAACTTCACTGATCAAAAATAAAAAATAAAAAATCATCACTAATAATACTTGTTTGTCGTACTTAAAGCATAACAAACATGAATCTTATACATCACTCATAGATTCAATTAGGTGACGAGGCGCAATTCCATCACTAAATTTATAATATGCAGGTAAGAAGCCTACTCTAGCTTAATGGTACTACTTATCACACTCAACAAACCTTGGGATGCTTTTGCCCGGCCCAAGCGTATGCTAGGCCCCAAGTGTGGCTATATCACTCTACTAGGTTGCAAATGCTCAACCTTGACGGGCTTTGCCCGGCCCAACACTAGTGCTATAATCCAAGCGTGAAATATCCTGGTATTGCTAGATTGCTAAGGCTAGGCCTTGATGGGCTTCGCCTGACCCACCAATCCGGTGAAAATCTCCCTCTCAACTTTCGATATCTAAATTCACCATTTTGGAACAAAAGTGCACTATATTTTGGAAGATGGGTAGAGTGTCACCTTCACGTGGTGGAAGTCATTTAATGATATAATCAACTGAAGAATTATGACAATATTATTCCAACACTAAAATTCATCCAGTCAAAGCAACTAACTAAGAACTTTGAATTGGAGTCGACCCCTTGGACGATCAATGGCAAGAGAAAAGGATTCACGATAGATGATCATACTTCCAATTGATTATCTTCCCATATGACCCGACAAATATCATCTATACATTCTCCAAAGTCATCACATATTTCAATCCAACCCTTTGCCAATTAATACCATCCTCTATTCCTTCCAAAAGATGAGAGTAAATGGACATAGGGAGTAAAAGATAAATCAAATTTCCAAGGCTTGAACATGGCACACGTACACAATGTGCATTTTCTAGATAGTGATGCATAGGTGGGATACTGTTTATGATTTCCATACAAAAGGAAAGAGCAAACTCCAAATAGCATACCACTCTTCTCGCCTCTTTAATTTATACTAGACACAAAGAAGAAGAAAAACCATTGTGATGGGGAACATATGCGGAAGCCAGAGATTCATTGCACTTACATGAAGCAGGCCAAGATGAATCAGGACTATTTCTTTAAGCTTGACTTATTTTGGGACATTTAATTTAGGGAATCAATTTCGTGTATTTTATTTATTCAGGATTTCTTTCCTTTGTTATTTCTTTTAGTTAGGACTACAAATATTGGGATGATGGTTAACTAATTACACTCCCAATATTAAATACAAATTGATAGTTTAATTTTCTATTACAATTTGCTTTTGTGCTTTAGCTTTGCATTTATTTGTTCTCCATCTTTAACCTACAAACTGATGGTCAAATTGAGGCTATTAAACTCTAGCTTAGGTGATTTTATTTCGATGTCTCATGGGTGGTAAGTTAGATAATTGAAATTTACTACTATTTGTGCAAAATTTGCTTATAACAATTCAGTCAATATTTCTACAGATAAGAGCCCTTTTAAGATCATGACATCATACCAGATCACCAGCACTTGGACCATCATTATGAAAGAGTTCGTGGTGGCAACATTTATCTGCATCACTCCAAGCTTGATTTCAGTGAATGGGTAATAAGAACATCCTTACTTTGAATCTGAGCATTTGTAAGGGATGCCACCTTCACAGTATTAAACTTCTATAGTTTTTTTTTTTTTTTTTTCCATTGGATTTACTTAATTTGACTAATGAAATGACTTTTGATAGGGCCGCGTGGAGAAGAAGGATTTGTGTAGCTGACCCCATTTGATGGGACTTAAGGCTTGGTTTGCTTTAGGTGCCCACAAAAAAAGTGTTTCTCAATCTTACAAGATCTTTTATGTTCCATAAGCTTTTGTAAACAATTAGAAGAGCATACCCATCCGCACACATGAACTTCATTTAGAATATATAAGTAACACAAGGTATAGCCAAATGGTAGACCAGCGCTACACAAATAAAACTTACCGAACCATACCTTGGGATGACAAGGATAGGGACAAGAGGATCGTTTGGAAGAGGGAGTACCATCATGATCCTCTCATGATTATAAAAATTTGTGTAGCTAATCTATTAGGCAATCATAGAAATTAATCAAAATGAAAAGTTTTATATAAATATATATAATAATAAATGGTAAACCTCATCATAAGTATATCGAAATCGAACAACCATTCATTCATAACTAGATACATGGCGAACAAATACAACTATCAAACTCCTCTCTCATGTCACACATGATTCCTACATATCCATTGAACCCCTATTTCGTAACCCACGAATTTTGAATTACGAAAAACTCTCTAAAATTTTCTTCACCATAACCAATTATGACAACTATATGGCAAAAAGTTTATTCGTTATGATCTTCTCCTTCATATAGTACATCCCTATTAGACAGAATTTCGAACCAACCACCATGGTTGCTAATACTAGTTGAGTCGTCATTGCAAACCTAAGATATTCCTCATTATATTGGAGTACTTTGATGAAACCATCAATAGTTTGTTTTTTTATCGTATTATTACTATTTCTCAACATCACACCATATATCATTGCGAACTCATAACAATAGTCAAACAAACCTCCCCTTCCATTCGGTTTTGTGTTTGGATGACAATTTATCAAGTCTTGCCAATTTACCACAGATTCAATTTCTGTAACAATCCTACTCATTGTTTCAATGGTGGTTAACATACTAGCAAATATGAATACCATTTTGATTTTTTACTTCTGATATCCATGAAAACCAACTATGGTTTGCAAAAATAAGCCACTTACCATCGTCAACTTTTTGATGCATGGAATTTTGTATAAAAAAATAATAATAATTAAGTAACAAAATAAATAAACTATAAGTCGTATCTATTGAAAACAAAATCAATAGAAAAAAAAAAGAAAAAAGCTTACACCAGTCACTGATTCAATCCATTGACTAGCTACGAATCCATGTTAAATTTATAAAATGTAAGTAACAAACTTCTTAACCTTCTATTGTCATTTTGATTGAACTTCTCATCGCACTCAACAAATGCCTTTCGCATTACTTCAAAAATAATAGTGTCACACATTGTTTGAGATGTTTTAAACGAACAAAAAGAAATTACTGATGAAAAAAAGCACTGTTCTAGTTTCAAATGTTGAGATGAATAGAGGAGAAGCAAAACAAAAACCAAAACCTAAATTAAGGACAAAACCCTCTCTACATCACCAAAACTGTCGCAATAGACGTTGATTGGAGAAAAGGAGGAAAAAGACAAAAACAAATCTTTGAATGAGCTAAGACCCTATTCCTTTATATCCAAAAAGATTCGTTTTTGCTGCTTCCCTCCCTTTCCCCAATCAATGTCAATAGCGAGGGTTTTGTTGATGTAGAGAAAGTTGTCCTTAATTTTTTTTTTCTTTTTTTTTTGTTAGGTTAAATTTTGATTTTTGTTTTGTTTTTCCTCCCTTCATCTCAAACATTTGAAACTGGAATAGTGCTCTCTTTCATCAATAATTTCTTTTTGTTTGTTTAAAACATGTCAACAGTGTACTATTTCCGAAATAATGCAAAAGGCATTTGTTGAGTGTGATAAGAAATATAATGAAAATGATAACAGAAGGCTAAGAAGTTTGTTACCTACCGTTTATAAATTTAGCGATAAATTTGTAGCTAGTCAATAGATTGAATCAACGAGTGCATGTTTTTTTTTTTTTTGTTGCTTTTGTTTTTAATATATAAGACTTAAGGTTTATTTATTTTTTTACTTAATTATTATTTTATTTTTTTATACGAAATTTCATACATTTAAAAGTTGATGATTATAACTGGGTTATTCTTGCAAACCATAGTTGGTTTCCATAGATGAGAGATGTAAACAATCATAATAGTAATCACATTTGCTATGTTTTAAGTATGACAACCACAATTAAAACTATGGGTAGGATTGTTGCAGGAGTTGAATCTATGGTAAATTGGGTAACACTTAATAAATTGTCATCCAAATACAAAAGCTGATGGAATGAGAGGTTTGCTTGAATACTGTTATGAGTTCGCAATGATATATGGTGTAAGGTTGAGAAATAGTAATAATATGATAAAAAATAAAACCATTGATGGGTTCATCAAAATACCTCAATGTAACAAGGAATATCTTATGTTAACGGTGACAACTCAACCAGTATTAGGAACCATGATAGTTGGTTTGAAATTCTTCCAATCTAATAATGATGTATTATATAAAGGAGAACATCCTAATGAAGAAACTCTGTGCCATGTAGTTGTCATAATTGGTTACGGCGAAAAGAAATTTAGAAAGTTTTTCATAATTCGGAATTTATAGGGTACAAAATGGGGGTACAATGCGTATTTAAGAATCGCGCGTGACATTGGGAATGAGAGAGGAATTGGACAATTGTATTTGTCCACCATGTATCCAGTTATGAATGAATAGTTGTTTGATTTTAACACTCATGATGAGGTATACCATTTATTATTATTATATATATATTTATATGAAATTTTTCATTTTGATTTATTTCTTTTATTGCCTAATAGATTAGCTACACAAATTTTTATAATCGTGAGATAATCGAAATGCAACTCCCTCTTCCAAATGATCCTACCCCTGTCCCAAGGTATGGTGCGGAAACTAGATCCTATGAAGCACGGACACGGACACGGACACGGACACGGATACGGATACGGACACGGACACGGATACGGACACGGGACACGGCAATTTCCAAAAAATGAGGACACGGACACGGCGGGGGACACGGCAAATTTTTTTTTTTTTTTATATATATATTTTTATGTGTTATGTAGATTCGTATTACATTCCTTCTAAATCAGAATTTGAATTAGACATTTTTCCTATAAATTAACATTAACATTAGAAGGATAAAAAAGAAAAAAAAATAAGAAAAAAAAAAGAGTTTACATAGTGTATATATGTATATATATAAACCTATAATTTTTTTTAAATACAGTTTTATATATAAACATATAATTACAAAAAAAGAAAAGAAAAAAGTCTACATATATTTATATAAACGTATAAACAAATAAAAAAATAAAAAATAAAAAGAGAAATAAAAATCAGTCTCACATAAAAATTAGACTCAGTCTTAAATAAAAAAAAGAGAAATAAAAATCAAAATAAAAAAATCTTACATATAAATCTTACGTATAAAAAAAATAAAAATAAAGATCAGACTCAGTCTGAGTCAGAGTCAGAGTCAAAACCAGAGGCTTACCTTCGAAAGAGAAAGAGACGTTCGAAAGAGAAAGAGAGAGGCGAAAGAGAAAGAGACGACAGAGGCTTACTGTAACAAGCCCGCGGGGGACCTCGCGCTACAGCTCGGACTCGATTTGTGTCACGGTTCTTAATCTGAACCAAAGAGTCCAACTCTGGCAAATCGTTTTGAAGGAAAAACAGATTTTTGAAAAGAAGTGCCAAACATGGACTGCTTTGCCAGATACAGAGTCGCCACCTAAATATTTTTTAAAATGGGAAATTTAGGAAACCCTGACTCGGTGCCGAAGGCCACGTGTCCGTCATCACCAAAGTTGTCTTGGCTCGGGAACTTGGGTACGATCGGGGAAGGTCAGCTATGAGCACCCCCTCTCGCCCGGTCCAAAGACCGGCCTCTACTAACCATGATATCCGATTTTGAAAACATTACATGCTCTTGTTCCAATTATTAGCCTAGAATTACTATGTTATGCGCACAGCAAACAAGTATAGACTAGATTGCCTAATTTGGAAATAAGCATTGCATATCCGTTTGTTTTGAAAAACGCTTTGGGATTTGCTGCTCGCAAGCAGGCTAAAACACGGATTTCAATGAGTCGTTCCAACTCAAGCAATCCAACCTCCACCCACAGGCATTCAAACAGTTTATCACATAAGCACTTAGCCGCATGGCAAGCATACTGTCATGTTAGCATTCACACGCATGCGGCATGCTAAAGCGTAAATACTTACATCGTACTCCGTGCCAAAACAATAAACTGGTTAGCAAACATGCATGTCCCTAGTTCATGTTAAGTGGCTAATGCAACACAGGCGAAGATGCAATTTTAGAGTAGGCTCGGCTAACCCTAAAGATGGCATGTGAAATGCACTTTATTCAATGCACGTATTCAATTTGGAATTGAAAATACAATGCAGTTTGTATGATGTACCGAGCCCGGTGTATGTTAGCAAATGCATGGATGCACGCATGCATAGCATAAAGGATGCTAAAACAAACGTGCCCTAATCTACCATCAAAAGCAGGTAAGTAAAAGGGAGAAAGAAATGGGGGTTGGAAGACATACACACCACTCACGCACCCTTATTACAAACACGCCCTCACTCGGAGGGACCAAAAGAATATACAAATTAATTAACTACGCAAGCTAATTAAAATATTACAGTCCGACTAAATTAATCAAATAAACTAATTAATCTAATTAAAGCAGTAACCCGCCTCGAGATGAGGGCCGGATGCAATGCATGCTCGGGACTTGCTCGGGATTGCACTGCCATGCTTAGATTGGCTCTGTTTTCCCTGCTCTGCATCTCAAAAGACTGCCAAAGTCTCAGGAGTGCCTCCCAGGACACTGAAGGACATCATCGGCTGAGTAGGACTTCCACCGGCAGTGAATTAAGCTCATTGGCACTGAATTCATCTACCAGCCATCAATAGACTGCCGGTCGGCACTAAATACTGCCGGCCGGCACTAAATGTCTGCAGAACCTGCAACTCACAGCAACAGAGGGCAAAAACTTGCATGGCAATGCAATTCAAGCAATTTATGCATCAAACACATTCCTTATCATGTTAATGACTCAAAGGAGGATGTGCCTCGATTCTCGGACCACCAATCACGCATTTCCATGCATGATGGCCCAAGGAACCAAGTATGCAACTTTCATTTCAAATGCATGCAAACCAAATAAACATAAAAGGGTGCCAAACCTCTATCATGCTCATCTCAAGAGGCCAAGCATGCACAATGCAATGCGATCCTAGGCATGTTGGCTAGCATGCAACATGAACGATGCAATACACTTATGCAAGCATACAAATAAGCATGTAAAGTAAGTATGCAAACCAAATAAAAGAGGGACTTAAACATGACTTAGGCAACTCCAAGTAGGCCTAAAAATCAGTGGCCAAAATGCTAAGTATGAGAGCTAAGCACACATGCACACATACACATGTTAAGGCACACAACTTAGGCATTAAACAAGCAACCTTTAAGCACACTTAAAGGAGACTAAACATGGACAACTAGTATACATAGAAAGCTCTGAAAATCATGTGAAACATGGTGCCAAACCAACTCACACAAGACAAACAAAAGCATGCAATTGGCCCAAATGCTTGAAGCAAGCTAAAGGGTTATTGAGCTACACTTAACACAACCACACATGGCAAGACTTAAGCAACTAAAATCAGAGTTTTAGCACACAAAATCAAACCCAAAGGACTACCTAGATGGCATCTAAATGACTTGAATCCAAAAGCATGCATCATGGCCAAAACATGGAGCATTCAACACAAGCTTTTAAAGCGTTAAAGAGGCATGCAAGACAAACATTCAAGCATGTCTAAGAGACTAAAATAGCATGTTGGATGGTTCCAAACCACCAAAATGATGCAAGCAACGCATACTACATATGCACCTACTTGAAGCATACAAGCTACAATGCAAAGGGGGTATACTAAGCATGCCAAGATTGACCCAAATGACTATGGACAGACCTAAAACATGTCAAGATAGGCACAAAATCTTCATGAATCTAAGCCTAAAGCATGCTCAAATTAGGGCTAACAACCTAAGGCATGTTAAGACAATACAAGCATTACATGGCAACTATGCTAAGCATGCATAAGGGACCAAAACCAACATGATACAAAGTTATAATATGGCAATATGAGCACAAAATACAGCCATGGCATAACCAACAAACAACCAAACATGGGGCTCCCTCAAGAGGCAAAATAGGTCCTTTTCAAGGACAACAAGGAGAGGGGGTGACCCTCTCCTTCTTGGGACTTCAAGGCATCATCTTCACCACTGAAATCCCTCAAGATTTCAGTGGTGAAGAGACCCCAACACCAAAATCCCGGAGCTCTCACAAAATAGCACAAAATGAGGCCTTTTCAAGGCCTAAGGGTGGTCAAACCTCCCCAAAGCACAAAACACTCTTAACCAACAATAAAGAGGACTAAAAAACAGAACTTTTTTGTATTAAATGCTAAGCACAAAAATAGTTCTAATCTATGCAAAAATGGAGTGCAAAAATGGGGTAAAAGGAGGTAGTTTCTTACCCTTGAAGACCACCTTCACAAAGGTTGATGTTGTTGCTTCCTTGAGCCCAAATCCAACCAAAAACTTCAAGAACCAGCCCTTAGAACCTCAGTAACCAAAGGAAGGTGAAACACTAGGTGCTTGTGTGCAATAATATGGACTAAAGCACCTAGTGTACAAACAAGAGAGAAAGAGAGAGATAGGATAGATATAGAATTCAAACCCTAAAACCAGAGCTTCTCCTCTGTATTTTCTCTCTAAAAATGTCTAACCTCTCCAACCTTTTCAACCCTTGAGCCAAGAGAAGAGGCCTTTCTCTTATAGACACCAAAACTTACAAGTTAAGGAACCAAAAGGATCATCCCTCCATACACATATGGAGGGGAAGCAAGTGCCATACAGCTGCTTAAAAATATCTTCTAAAGCAGCTGAATAGTGATCGGCAGGGCAAAAATGTCATTTTGACAAAATTGACTGCCGACCGGCACAAAAGAGTGCCGACCGGCACAATATAGTGCCGATGGCAACACCAACCAGCCGGTGGCCTCTAGCCACTGCCGATGGTGTGGGGGGATGCCTCACAAGGCATTCCCTGCCCCTCCAAGGCAAAGCACAAGTGTTTGGTGCAAAACCAGACACAAAACGGTCGAGTTCGGAGGTCCTGAGGCAAGGCGCGTAGCCGAGAACTCCGGGAACTCCAAACGAACACAAACATGGATAATCACCGAGTGTTCAATCGGTGACGTCCAAGTCTTGAGGACGGTCAAAAATGGGGTGTCTACACTTACCTTCGAAGACGATTGGATCGGAGGTCGAAGACGACTAGATGGACTGAAACAGAGACTGAGACGACTAGATCGGAGGTCTTCGATCGACTTCGGAGGGCTTCGATGGACTTTGGAGGGCTGCGACTGAGAGAGAGAGGTTCGATCGACTTGAGAAGGCTTCGACTGAGGGAGACAAGCTCTTCGCAGGTTTGATTTACTCCTTTACTCCCTAAATTGTTCGATTAGGTCTTTGCCCATTGTTTTTGTTTTTGTTTTTTTTATATATATTATACTTTGACCCCAAATAAATATAACAAATTCAAAAAACAGCCCCACTGTTTCCCATGGCGTGTCCAGATGGAGACACGCGTGTCCCCGCTGTGTCCCCTTCCAAAAAAATCATTAAATTAAAGGGACACGCCATCTGGCGTGTCCCGTACGTGTCGGAGGCGTGTCCCCGTGTCCCCGGCGTGTCGGACACTGCCACGGCACCAATTATATCACATCATATCCACTTAAAAGACAACTACAAACATGAACCAAATCAAAATTTTCATTAAAGCTGAACAGAAATAGAAAAGCGGTAGCTAGTAGGTTGCCTACAATATATATATATATATGAATGCTTTCCCCAGTTATTATCCAGTCTTTGATTCATTAGGCAACCATATATATCTATGGGTGAAAAGAAGATAATATGACAATTTTACCTCCAAAATTGATATTCATCTATATCTAAGACCACTTTAGAAGAAAAAGAAAAACAATAACAATTTCTAGCCTTTTAAGGATTGTAATTCTTCAAGCTTCCACCGATAATCTTGTTCAAATCTATTCAAAGCATGATATAGTTCACACAAATCAAGGAATTAGCCTAGTGTAGATCAAATTGACTAAAAAGCTATTAAAAGCCACAAATTGAAATTAGATCACAAACAATAAGACCAACTCCGATCGTGAACAATAAGAACAACTCCGATCGCCTTATGGCCGCCAAACACTATCCAATCAAAATCAATTTTATAACAACCTGCTAAGGGCATACTCTACCGAGTTACTGAGGGCGACGAAGAAGCCCATCGTTCACCGATAACACAAGCATGCACGTGACTAAACTCCATCACCAAATCACTTACCATTCAAATAATTTCCCATGCATTTCTGCAATTATTATTGAAAATGACTAGGTTACGAGACATCCACAACCCCCAACACAGAGCCACAGAAAGCCCCACACGTGTCATCAAATAAGCTTTCAACCTCACAAAACTAATGGCGAAAATCAGAACAAGAAAGCAACTGAGAACACAACGGGAAAGGGCTCATCTGCCACACTTGTTGTGCCAACGGGCAGGCTTAAAACCATGCTTAAAACTCTTGTGGAGTTATTATAATCAAGATATATCCCTAATTTTAAATAATAAAAAAATTGAAATAAATTAGAGAGGATTCAACTGATAAAATTAGTAAACAGAGGATTTAAAAACTAACATTGATTTACTTCTTTCACATACTTCTTAACCTATTCCTCTTGATCAAAAGCAAGAATGTCATTTTTATATTACTAAACAAAATTCTAAAACATTTTTATAAAAAAAAAAACTTCTAAAGTAAAATTAAACGTATCACTGAACAAAAAACAAAATAATTTTCGCCCATTAACGAACAAAAATAGACTTGGGCATGGTGAAAATAAAGATTGCAATCTCCAAATCTCTACTCGACTACTTCAATTTCACTTCCAACATCACATCTTTGCTTCCCGTCACCCACTGAAGTCTCCACCACCACATTAGCATTCTCAATTTTATCACCCACAAAAATTTTCAAGTATCTCCTCACATGTATCATGGTATTCAGTCAGAGGAGTTGGAGGGTGAAATTGGATATCAAAAAGATCATTGTCGGCAGAACTTTCATGCGTCATTCCTTCTTCCAAGAACAATCCTACGATTAAAAGACTCAAAACACCCAATATACGCGTAATAAATAACCAAGAATGACTGTTTCCATGACATTAAAACTTTCTTAAATGTTTGATTAACCATCAAACTATACAATCCAAAATCAGTAAATGGCCTATAGATTTGAGTGTTTAAAAGAACTATGAAACATGAAAAAATGAAGAGACCCATTATATAGATTGAATTCTCAGTCAAAAGATGAAACATGAATAGAAGTGATATGAGGCAAGTATTTCCAATTAACTTTCCAAATAGCACATATTTTGTAACAATTGATTGATGAATTTCCTTCATTAGAACATACCCGGCTTCCAAAACAATTCCCAATAAGAGATTGCTAATAGTTCGTGTAAAATTCAATTGGCCACGACTAAATTTAAAGAAGTGGAGAAGATCAAAACATGCTACCCAAACAGCCAAACTAATCACATTACAAATTAAACATGATGGGCATAGCCCAGGAGGGCCCAACCCACGGTTACCCTGGGTGGCCCAGATAATTACTTGGCTAGTTATCACTATAAAGCCCGCCAAATAAGGCCCAACAGGGAGCCCAGTAGAGAACAAAGAACCCGCAGTGGTCCAAGCCAGTTGCAACTAGACACGTGTCAAGTAGGGAATTAGCCACCTGGCAAACAAAGATTTTGCAGAGTTATTGAGCCCACGCGCCAAGCATTAAATTAGATAGTCAAACTAAATGCAACAAGACCTCTCGCTCTGGGACATGGTGAAACTGCCATGGCCAACGGGAAGTAGGTTGCAGGCTTTCGGCCAATGGGACAACATTAAAGGACAAGGAAATGATTAGTAAGCAAGATATAAGGAAGCTTCTGAGGAACGTTTTGACAACAAGTAATTCACTCTCTCTCTTTCTACTTTGAACTTTCTCCTTAAACTATGACTCCGACCATATCCTCATCTAACTTGATCGTCAGAGGGTCCATAGCAAGGAACCACCTCCATTTCGGAACCTTCCTACTAGACTTGTTGCAGGTGCGATTAAGAGGACGAAGGCCCGTCAACCCGTGGAGGGCTTGGATTAATCCAATCCATACCCTGCCGATCGAATTGCATTAGCAAAACACATCCAAGCATGTTTTGATCTTCTCCACTTCTCTAAATTTAGTCATATCCAACTGAATTTTACATTGACTATTAGCTATCTCTTACCGGGAACTATTTTGGGAGCCGGGTATGTTCTAAGGAAGGAAATTCATCAATCAATTGCTAAAAAATATGAGCCATTTGGAAAATGGATTGGAATTACATGCCTCATATCACTTCTATTCATTAGCCCATACAGTGGGTCTCTTAATTTCTTCATGTTTCATAGTTCTCTTAAACACTCAAATCTATAAGCCATCTACCGATTTAGGGTTGTATAGTTTCATGGTTAATCAAACATTCAAGAGAGTTTTAATGGCATGGAAACCATCATTGCTGATTATTAATTACACGTACATTGGGTGTTTGAGTCTTTTAATCCTAAGATTGTTCTTGGATTATTACACTTCATTGTATATCTTTCTTTTTTGGTTATAATATGTCTTACTTATCAAAAAAAAAAAAAAGATTGTTTTTGGAAGAAGGAATGACGTAGGAAAGTTCTCCCGACAATGATCTTTTGGATATCCAAATTCACCCTCCAACTCCTTTGACTGAATACCATGATACATGTGAGGAGATACCTGAAATTTCTATGAGTGATAGAATTGAGAATGAAAATGTGGAGGTGGAGACTTCAGTGGGTGACGAGAACAAAGATGTGATGTTGCAAATGAAATTAAAATAGTCGAGTAGAGATTTGGAGATTACAATCTATATTTCCACCATGCCCAAGTTTGTTTTTGTTCGTTAATGGGTGAAAATTATTTTGTTTTTAGTTTAGTAATACATTTAAATTTACTTTAGAAGTTTTTTATAAAAATGTTTCAAAACTTTGTTTAGTAATATGAAAATGGCCTTCTTGCTTCTGATCAAGAGGAATAGGTTAAGAAGTAAAATCAATGTTAGTTTTTAAATCCTCTGTTTACTAATTTTATCAGTTGAATCCTCTAATTTATTTCAATTGTTTTTTTTTTTAAATTAGGGATATATCTTGATTATAATAACTCCAAAAGAGTTCTAAGCATGGTTTTAAGCCTGCTCGTTGGCACAACAAGTGTGGCAGATGAGCCCTTTCCCATTGTGTTCTCAGTTGTGTTCTTGTTCTGATTTTCGACATTGGTTTTGTGAGGTTGAAAGCTTATTTGATGACACAAGGGTGGGGCGTGTTGGGGGTTGTGGACGTCTCGTAACCAAGTCATTTTCAATAATAATTGCAAAAATGCAAGGGAAATTGTTTGAATGGTAAGTGATTTGGTGATGATGTTTAGTCACAGTTGCAGGAATCGTCCAAGTAGGTGGCGATTCTCAGTGAGAATCGCGATTCCGCAATTCCTAGAAAGAAACGTGTAAGAATCGCGTTTCTGTGGAGAGAGAAACGCGATTCAGTGCAAGATGGGATCGCGAAGGGCAGAGAGAGAGAGAGACAGAAACCCTAACCTTCGATCTTCGTCACTGTCGCGATCGCCTTCGTCACTCTTCGTCTGCGTCTGCGTCTGCGTCTTCGTCTTCCTCTTCGTCTGCGTCTGCGTCTTTCTCAGTTCGTCTCTCTCCGTCGATCTCGCAGATCTGCTCCTTGTCGATCGTCATCGTCTCCTTCGTCTTTTGCCTTCTCTCAGTTCGTCTCTCACTCTCTCTGTGGTCTCTGGCCACCGTATATCTGATTCAAAGAATAAGATATAAATAATATAAAACATATATAATATATATAATATATGATTATATATATGATTCTAAGTAATATATAAATAATATATATAATATATGATTATATATATTAATATATATATTTAAAAATAAAAAAAAATATTAACACATTATTATTTAATATATATCATATATATACATATAAATATAATAATTAATATAATAAAAATAGATTTTTTTATTATATATGTTTTAATTATTTCTTTTAAACAATTATTTCTTAACTTTTTAACATATAATAAATCATCTAATTGTTTAAAAAGAAATCTATTTAAATCATATATAATAAAAAAATCTTAAAAAATTTATAAAATAAAACATCTAATTTTTATTTATTATTTATTTTAACATAATTTATTTTTCATTATAATAAATAAAATATAATTAATAAAAATAATACATAAGCGCTCCTAATTTACGACTCCTCTAAGTGGTCACGTTCCCCCGCTCCCGCTCCCGCTCCCGCCCCCGCTCCCGCTTCGTGCAACTATATGTTTAGTCACGTGCGTGCTTGTGTTATCGGTAAACGATGGGCTTCTTCGTCGCCCTTAGTAACTCGGTAGAGTGTGCCCTTAGCGGGTTATAATATTGATTTTGATGGAGTAGTGTTTGGCGGCCATAAGGCGATTGGAGTTGTTCTTATTGTTCACAATCGGAGTTGGTCTTATTGTTCGTGATCTAATTTCAATTTGTGGTTTTTAATAGCTTTTGGAGTTGACTTTGAAATCTTATTGCGGCTTAAATTTCTATGTACTATTTTGTTTTTAGTTGGTTAATTTAAATTGTTGATGATGTTGGTTGGACTTTTTCTGGAATAGTCTCAATTACCAATTGTCAATATGAATAATTTGCTGTCATATAAACAAACTTTGATTTTCAATTGAAAATTTGTTTTTGTTTTTGTTCTTGTTTTTGAATTGTGTTTTAGTTGCATATATTTTGCTATAAAGGCACCACTTTTCTATGTGATTTTCTAATTTGTGTATACAACTAATAATTGCATTAAACGCACTTGCTGTTTTTTGAAATCACTTCTTCTTTCCATTTAATTAATTATGTATTTTGCGTTTCCCTATTACTTCATCGCATAGTTGTCAAATCGGGATTCGTATCGTGAATCGAAATGGCCTCGTATCGAATCGCGAATCGAATCGAATCGTGAATCGTAAAGATTCGGCCATTTTTTCTAAATTACTTAAAAATATATATCTACACATTTAGATGTTAAATACATCTTATGAATATAAAATATTTAGACTTAAATCAATAAAAATATTATTTTGAATGATAATCACGTAGTTTAATAGGTAAGAAGTTAACAAAAGTTCCTATGTAAAATTACCATCTTATCTTTTTTTCTTTTTAGATATTTCTTATCAACCATTCTAAATAAAGATAATAACCAAATAGACAAACTATCAATTTCCAAAGTAACAATAATTATCAACGATATTGATATTTGGACAATAAACATACATACTTTTCTAAGTAACAGTGAACAAAAATTAGCCATAGATAAAATAGCAATAGATAGTTTATAGTGTAACTTTAAAAGGTATAACTTACCTCACACATATAATATTTAATTTAATAAAATAGCAATAGCTAATTCATAGTGTAACTTTAATCTTAAACATCATTAGAAGATATATTACGATTTTTTAAAGGGAAAAAAAGAGAGAAGAAAAGTTAAAAATATGTTGGGTCTAACTGAATCTAATTAGATACTATTAAAAACTCCATGATCACTAAAATAACAAAAAATCATGTATATATGTTAGTTATTTTGGTATTAAATGCTATTAGAAATTGTATTGTGTCATTTTCACTAAAAAGATGGAGAAAAAAAGAGTCAAAAATATGTTGGACACAATAATTTCAAAAATTGCATGAATCATAAAAAATGAATCAAATCATGAATTGTGCGATTCACTAAAGACTCACTTCGAAAATAGATTCATTCATAGATTTGTATCGATTTTGCAAAAATTGAGAATTGAATCGCGAATCGGAAGATTCTGATAACAAAGCTTCATCTAATATACAAGTTATTTTTGTGTGCATAAGAAGAAAGAAAGAGAAGGGAATGGAAAATAGAGTAGGGGAATTGAAAACCTTGATTCAAGGTGCTAATAAGACAGGATTTCATAGTGGCTGATTAAGGTTTCAGCTTTTAGATCATTGAACGAAACCAGAAGAGGCATGATTACTTGGATGGTTGAAGGTTTTTCCCTTTCCATGCCATAGCCATCATCTTCAAAATTGATGGGTTTTTGTCATAAACTAAGCATGATTTTAAAGGGAAATATGCTAATTGAAACACAAATTATCACAATGTGGTATTAGTGCTTGGGCATTATCACAATGCATTTGCAAGCACATGTTATATGCAATTTTCAAAGAGGAAAAACTTTGGCAAACGTGAGCAGTCATACTCAGAGTCTCAGACATGCACACTTAAGAGCAAGTGAAACCTGCTTTTCGAGATATCAATTCACTACAAAAAAAATTAAGGTTTTAGAGACCAAAATTTAAGAACAAAATTATTTTTTTGGGGACCAAATAATTTTGTTGCGAAAAATATCGTTATTATATTTTTAGCAACAAAAATTGGACATTAGTGATGAATTATTATCTTTTTGGGACCAAATTTTGTCTCAAAAAATAAACCATTTTGAGACCAAATTATTTTGTTTCTAAAAATCTATTTATTAGTGACATTTTCAAAATTGTCGCTAAATGCATTCTTTTTAACTTTTCGGGACGACCTTTTAGCGATTATCCTCATGACGATAGAAATTAGTCTCTAAATGTCTTTTATAACAAAATTTTCACTTTTAGAAACCAAAACATTTGGTCTCTAAAACTCTTATATATTGTAGTGATTAAACATAAGTATTGAAATTTCCAAATCAGATATTTGAATCAATCGATGGATTTTGTTGATGGTAATGGTATAAATTTCTCCACTTTGAGATGTTAGTTGCATGGGATGGACTCTTCTCAACAGTTGGATCATAACAGAGCTCATGGATGACAGAGCTAAAGGAAGGAGAAGGAGAATGATTAAGACCAAAGAGATGAAGGCACTGCTGCAACCATCAAACCACCGTGGTGATGATGTAATAAATCATTTTTTTGGTTTTTCATTCTTCCTCATGAAAATAACTCTCTAAATTGATATTGACGCCTGTTTGGAAACCTTAACTATTAAAATGATTATTTTATAGTTTTGATGTGATATTTTATTTTAATAACTATTAACTATTTTAATTTTTTTTGTCTTTATTCACTATTTTAGCCAAACTTTGGATCCCAAATGGGGCATAATTTGATAACATTAGCATAGCTTTATTGTATTAGAGATTAGAAATGCTATGTACTAAACCAAATGTTTAGTAAAATATTCACACTACATAGCATAGATCTGAATTTAGTAGATCATGATTATCGAATTTTATGTATGTAATATTATTATTATTGTATCATTTAATTTTAATACCTAGAATATAAATTACAGGAGCTTTATTGTCTGACTTTCCACCCATGTTATTTCAATGGTAAATTGCACTGACCTCCTATGAAAAGTTTGGAGAAAATATAGTGAACTCAATAATTTTAATATAATTAAATTAGGCTGCCTTACACTTAATTCTTTTTTATTATTAATTATCAAATACCAATAATAAATAATATCAGAAAATTTTAACACACCAACATGAGCTGAAAATTAGGGAAAAAATATCAACATACATATATACATTCACACCGAACATGAACTGAAAAATATCAACTGATCAACACAGCAACATGCACTGATAAACATTTGCAATATGATCTAATAAATTAAAAGAAATCATTATTTCAAACCAAACATACTAACCCACACATTTCTAGTATGTTTGGTTTGAAATAATGATTCTTTAAAATATTGTCATATTGAAATGCTTAATCAGTGAAGGTGACGTGTTTTGAGTGGATGACAGTGAACTGAAAAAATGGGGACAAATCAACAATGCACAATCACTCACTGCAACCCCTTTCAATATATAATAACTAAAAATCATTTTGATGAACACAACAACATGAACTGAAAAAAATATCAAATAAGGATTCTTGAGAAGGGAAGAGAAAAACAGAGCAGAGCAGAGAAGAGAAGAGAACAATACCTTCGATCGCCACTGCCGCCGCTCGCTACCGATCAGAAGCCCTAATTACTAAAAAAAAAAAAAAAAATAGAACACACTCACAGAACAAAGGTTGAGAAGAGAATATCCATCAAAGAGAAGAGAAGAGAAGAGCAGAATACCTTCGAATCGATGCTTCGATCGCTGCGCGCCGCCACTATCGCCGATAGTCGATCGTCGCTCGCCACCATTGTCGCCAATCGCCGCTCGTCGCTCGCCTCCCTTCAAGTGAGAGAGAGAGAGAGAGAGAGATTATTGTCCAGGGCTACAAAACGTTAAATGGAAAAAAGAGAGGGGCAGGACAGAAGGAAAAAGGGAAAAAATTTCTCGCGTCTGTTGCACACTGACGTGAGAAGTGCTAGAAAAAAAATCTTAACGTAACTCAAAAAAATAAATTTGAGGGAATAATATATACACTTGAAAAAATAAAAGAAGATTTCCCCAATCAACCAATCTATCTATCTATATCTATATATCTATCTATACTATATATTAAGTAAAAAGGGTTTTTTAACCCCTAAGACATGTGGGAGCTCCAATATGTCAATCCTAATTTTCTAATTTTTTGTTTTTCAAAAAAAAAAATTAACCTCAGCATTTATTAACTTCTCTCATAATTACTGCAGTACATTTTCCAAAATAAATAATTTGTATATTAAAAAAAATTTAAAACAAATACAAATATTTATATCTATATTTATCTATTTATTTATATCTATCTCTAACTCACAAGTTTTGTAAGAGTTCCAATATCTGAACCTTAATTTCTTAATTTTTTTGATTTTTTTTGAAAAAAAAAAACTTAGCACTTATTAAATTCTTCTAAGTCTTTTTAACTTCTCCAATACACATACTCTTTTTAACTTTTCATATATCTATTGCAAACAGTGAGTCTCTTTTTTGTGTTCTCCTGCTTGACTTCTCATTTCTACACTTTCAACTTCAGTGACCACGTATGTAAACAGTAAGTTTTCTTTTTGTTTTTTCCTTATTGACTTTTCCTTTTGTTTACTGTTTTAATATTGTAGTTAGATAACGCATAAAAATATTTGTGATTTGTCTAGCGAATAAAAAATTATAATTTGATTTTTTAATATGATTGAAATTAGATAAATATAGGGTCGGGCTTCTGTCCAGTCCGGGATCGGACTGGACCGTGCTGTTGGGCCCGTGGGGGCCCACCACGGGTCCCGTTTTGAAATCTGAACCGTTTAATGTGTAGAACTCGTCGAGTACTACATGCCTGTAAAAAATCACGTTAATTGGATATCGATAGCTATGTGATCAAATCAGTTTTGTATTAAAAAAAATGGACGGTGAAAAAATTAACGGTTGATAAAAAACTGTTTTGTTTACATAGCTATCGATATCCGATCAACGTGATTTTTTACAAGTATATAGTACTCGACGAGTTCTACACATTGAACGGTTCAGATTATCAAAACGGGACCCGTAGTGGGCCCCCACGGGCCCAACAGTACGGTCCAGTCTGATCCCGGACTGGACAGAAGCCATGGCCCAAATATAAACCATCACAAAGAAAAAAATGTAATTGTAATTAGTTGAATGATTTTTTTTTTAATGTGATTGTAGTTAGTTTAATAGTTCTATTTTTTCATTTATTTATTTTATTATGGAAAAAATGTGATGTGATTGTAGTTTGTTCAATGACTCTTTTTTTTAATATAATTATTGTAGTTAGTTCAATGAGGTTTTTTTTTAATGTTATTAATCTTTTTATTTATTATTTTAATTTTATTTTTAATATGATTGAAGTTAAATAAATATAAACACTCACGAAGAAAAAAATGTGATTATAATGTGATGTGATTGTAGTTTGTTCAATAGCTCCTTTTTTTAATATGATTGTTGTAGTTAGTTCAATGGTTTTTTTTAATGTTATTTAATCTTTTTATTTACTATTTTAATTTTATTTTTAATATGATTGAAGTTAGATAAATATAAACACTCACAAAGAAAAAAATGTGATTGTAGTTAGTTCAATGGTTCTTTTTTTTTTAATGTAATTGTAGTTAGTCAATGGTTCTTTTTTTCATTTATTTATTTTTTTTATTAAGAGAAAAATGTGAAGTGATTGTAGTTTGTTCAATGGTTCTTTTTTTTAATGTTATTTAATCTTTTATTTACTATTTTAATGGTTTTTCTTTACAATTATTTATGAAAAAAATATGATTGTAGTTAGATAGCATAAAAATATCCGTGATTTGATTTGATTTTTTTCTGATTTGATTTTTAAAGTACCAATTATTGATAATGATTAAATTGTATTTTGAAAAAAAAAATTGTAATTGATTTTTTTAACTCACTGTGTTTTTTGAAAAAAAATTATTGTGTTTTTTTAACTATCAATTCACTTAATTTGTAATTTGATTTTTAACTCATGTTTTTTCAAAAACAAAATGGATTGCATTCATTAGGGTTACATAATGTACCAATTATTGATGATGATTAGATTATATTTTGACCCAAAAAAAATTGTAATTGATCTTTTTAACTCACTATGTTTTTTGAAAAATAAATTATTATGTTTTTTTAATTATTGATGATGATTAGATAGCATTAAAAAAATTGTGATTTGTATGATTGAAATTATCTTCTTTTGTTTATAAATTTATTTTTTAATATGATTGAAGTTAGATAAACATAAATACTCACAAAAAGAAAAATGTGATTGTAGTTTGTTCAATGGTTCTAAATAATCTTTTCTATTTACTATTTTAATGGTTATTTTTTCAATTATTTTTTTTATTATGAGAAAAATGTCATTGTAGTTAGATAGCATTAAAAAAATTGTGATTTGTACGATTGAAGTTATTTCTTTTTGTTTATAATTTGATTTTTTAATATGATTGAAGTTAACTCATAAAAGAAAAATGTGATTGTAATTTGTTCAATGGCTCTAAATAATCCCAATCTGAATTTTCTAAATTTTTTATTAAAAAAAAACTCAGCATTTATTGATTTGGTCAAAATCCGCTTATCAGCATTTATTAACTTTTTTCAATTCACATGTCTTTCCACATGTCTGGATTTATTGATTTGATCAAAATCTCTTAACCAGCATTTAAAATTCCCTCATACAAATAATTATAGATATAATCTGTGTATAGTTACTGCAGTACCTTTTTCAACTTCTCTTATACATTATGATTAGTGATAAGATTGTTAAATTATTTTTATAAAAAATTTTAAAAAAACATAATTTATATATTAAAAAAATTTAAAACAAATATAAATATTTATAATTATCCCGTGCATAGCACGAGTGATACACTAGTATTATATATTAAGTAAAAAGGGATTTTTAATTCCAAATCTTGTAGGAGCTCCAATCTTCCAATCTAAATTTTCTGATTTAAAAAAAAAAAAATCTTAACATTTATTAATTTCTCCCAACCCCCAAGTCTTACCCTCATAATAACACTTTAATCATTAAGAACAAGTATAAAAAAAAATTCTTTAAAATCCAGCACATGAATTCCTTGAAAAGTCCCAACACATATGATTATTATCCCTCATAATAACAGTTTAATACATTAAGAACAAGTATAAAAAAAATTTCTTGAAAAATCCAACACATATGATTATTATCAAAATATTAAACTTTAATATAATATAAAAAAGGAAAAAAAGAAGACATTAAAAAAAACATTTAAAAATCACAATTCACATATATAGATAATTGTAAACACAATCCGTGCATAGTACGGGTGATATGCTAGTATTGTATAAAGAAAATGAGCTTTCTAACCCACAAATCTTGTGAGAGTTTCAATATCCCAATCTTGATTTTTTTATTTTTGATTTAAAAAAAAAAACTCAACATTTATTGACTTCTCCCAATCCACAAGCATTTTTTACTTCTCTCATAATTACTACAATATCCTTTTCAACTTCTCCCATACACTATAGTTACTGATGAGATTATTAAATTATTTTTATAAAAAATCTAAAAAAATAGTAATTAATCTATTTAAAAAGAAAGTTAATTATTCTATTTAAATATTTAAATAGCTTTTATACCTTGATTTATATATTTCAAAAGGAAAGTTAATTAATTCATTTAAAAATTTAAATTTGAAAGGAAAGTTAATTAATCTATTTAAAAATTTGAATAGTTTCTATGCCTTGATTACACATTTTAAAAGGAAAGTTAATTAATTCATTTACAAATTTAAATTTAAAAAGAAAGTTAGTTAATCTATTTAAAATTTTAAATAACTTTTATGCCTTGATTTACACATTTCAATAAGAAAGTTAATTAATTTATTTAAAAATTTAAATTTAGAAATTGAGAAGGAAAGTTAACTAAAATATAAATTTGAATTTGAAATTTTTATACTACTAAAATATATGAATTAATCTACATCTTTCATAGATTTTTTTTCTTAATGTTTAATAATTTTATATGCATCGATATTCCAATCTATATATCTATATTATAGCAAACCGACATTTCATTAAAAAAAAATCATTAAACCTTCAAAGACTCCTGGCGTTCTCACTTTTTGCAAATGGAGAAAAGCG
Organism: Camellia granthamiana; assembly: GCA_036172215.1. Taxonomy (NCBI): domain Eukaryota; kingdom Viridiplantae; phylum Streptophyta; class Magnoliopsida; order Ericales; family Theaceae; genus Camellia; species Camellia granthamiana. The sequence goes on along the minus strand of JAXFYN010000262.1, from coordinate 119,137 downwards.
GACTTCTATCATTCCAACTTGGGGACTTCGTCAAGGTGACCCCTTATTCCCGTACCTGTTTATTTTGGTGGCAGATGTGTTCTCTAAACTTTTAAATCGGAGTCTTCGTAATAACTTGCTTTCGGGCTTTAAGATAGCTAGGCACTGCCCTACCTTGTCCCACCTTCTTTTTGCGGATGATGTGCTCCTCTTTCTCAAAGCAGATGTTGAAGAATGTAATCATATGCTAGCTATTCTAAAGATCTACTGTGAAGCCTCGGGTCAGTTGGTAAATTTTGAGAAATCTAGTGTCCAATTTTCAGCAAACACTCCTGCCACTGTTAGCTCTTCTATCTGCACTGCAGCTGGCCTAAGTGTGTCTCACCTTAATTCGAAGTACTTAGGATTACCATCTTTTTGGGGGCGATCTAAAGCGGAAGCCTATGAGTATCTTATTGAGCGGATCCTATCCAAATTGCAAGGTTGGAAGCAAAATTTGTTGTCACAAGCTGGGAAGGAGATCTTGATTAAGGCGGTGGTTCAGGCCATCCCTTCTTATGCCATGGCGTGCTTCGCCTTTCCTAAAAAATTCTGTGACAAGCTTAATGCTTACATTCGGAATTTTTGGTGGAGGGGTGAGCCAGAAGGGAAGGGGATAAATTGGTTGAATTGGGGTTATATGACTTTGCCGAAACATCAAGGAGGTATGGGTTTTAGAGACTCTAATTCTTTCAACTTGGCTCTCTTAGCTCGGCAAGGTTGGCGATTATTGAAATATCCAAACTCGTTTTGTGCCCGCCTGATGAAAGTAATTTATTTCCCCAACACTTCCTTCATGCATGCTGCCAGAGGAAGGAGAGCGTCTTGGGCATGGGCAAGTCTTATTCAGGGCCGTCAACTGCTTCTCGAAGGTGTTCATTGGCAGGTGAATGATGGAGCTGCCATCAATTTCTGGGCTGACAAATGGATCCCTTCCATTCCTGGGTTCAAAGTTCTCTCATCGAAACCTGCGAAGTCCAGGATTCAACAAGTTCAGGATGTGATTGATGCCCACTCAAGGAGCTGGAGGATTGAAATTTTGGCAAACCTGGTGTCTGAAGCCGAAGTCGACGCTATTAGATTAATCCCAATTGCTATGGACAATACAGCTGACTCTCTAGTTTGGCATTTTGAGTCCAAAGGCGAGTACTCGGTGCGATCGGGTTATGCCACAGCTTTGGCTACGGTGAGCAGGGGTAAGTCTTTCCCTCCTTCTACCTCTTTCCAGCCTCCCAAACAATTTTGGAAGTTGCTATGGGCTTTAAAGGTTCCGCCCAAACTCAAAAATTTTTGGTGGAGGGTGTGCAACAATGGGCTCGCTACTAAAGAAAACTTGTATCGGAGGCGTTGTGCTCCTTCGAATCTTTGCCCAATTTGCCACAAGTTTCCAGAGACTATCGAACATCTTCTTTTTGGATGTGACTGGGTCCGAGCAGTTTGGTTTGGTTGTGATCTCAGGTTCCCTATTGGTGAAGGTCCTTGTTGCTCGGTCCTTCGTTGGTCTTGTAATATGTTAGAACAACTTCAGACTGTACATGAGTGGGAAAATCTTCTTACCTTTGTGATGTGGATTGGGTGGTATATCTGGAAAGACCGGAACAACTTGGTTTTCAACCATCATCCTATAGAGCCCTCCTCGACGTTATATCGAGCTCGAGTGGCGAAGGAGGAGTTCGAATTAGCCACTGCTTCTGGGGCTGTGAGGCAACACCACAGTTTGCTGGCTTGTCTTCCAAGGGTGGCCGTCTGGCAAGCACCAAGTACCGGGTCCTTCAAAATAAACTGTGATGTGGCCATAAAAAAGGGTTCTCATTCGGCTTCAACTGCAGTCCTTCTGCAAGATGAAAGGGGTAATTTGATTGATGGCAATACGCAAAGCTGGAGGGTCAGCTCCCCTCTGCAAGGCGAAGCTTTAGCTTGTAGGAGTGCTTGTCAATTAGCGGTGGCTTGTAACCTTAACTCGGTAGAGATCGAAGGGGACAACAAAGATGTTATTCGCTTGTGTGTTTCCGAAGATGCCCCACCGTGGGAGTGTGGAGCTATTTTCAAGGACATCAAGAGATTAGTGACTCAGGGGCACTTCTCCTTTCATTGGAGCCCTCGCACTACCAACAAAGCTGCGCATTGGGTGGCCCAAGCTTCCCTTCATGGTCGTCTCCCTCTCAACTGGGTTGGACACCCACCAGCTACCTTGGAGTTCTTGCTTCATTCCTCTTAGTTTATCTCTTCTTGTTGCTGTTCTATTTCTTACTTTCTTGTGTTAAAAAAAAAAAAAAAAAAAAAAAGAAGAAGAAGAAGAAGAAGAAGAAGATTAGTGATATAGATAGAATCAAACAAAATGTGTAGGTCTTAGATTTTTAAAGTAAAAAATTTATGTTAAATGTAATTCTCTTAATATTTATAAATATTTTTATTAATTGACAAAAAGCACCATAAACATTAAGATTATTATTTTTTTGGTTATATTGAGTTATTAAAATAAGATGTATTATAGGCTTAAACCAAGAATTGTTGAGGAAAAAAATCGACTCAAACTTAATTTTCTAGACTGATTTTTAATATTTAATCTAATATTGGAACCCTTAAACTAACATGTATCGGTTACAAACCGATAAAGATAATTTTAAACAATCAAGACAATTTTTAATGACTAGGTGAATGTCACATTGGCATAAATATTCAGTCAACTAACTTTCACGTCACTTCTAATATTTAGTCCAACATCATAAGTCAATTTTAATCCATTTTCACATAAGAGTTATAACAACAATTTTAAGTAAACAAATTTTTAGTCTTTACAAAATAAGAAAAAATTAGTATATTAAAAAATATAATTTATTACTAAAATTAAAATTATGAAACTTATAAAATGAAATGTATTTATATTTTATTATAAATAAAATTTTTGTAATTTATTATTTAAATTTTACCAATTAAATTATGACATGCAAATTTTTATCAGAACTTAGGAAATACAATTAATGACATTAGAATAAAAATCTTCTTTTAGTGTAACTCTAATAAAAATTAATAAAATTTAATTGATTATAAATCACTTTTACAACATATTTCAAATAAATTTTATATTATTATTTTAATTTAAAAACTAATTTTTAATTATTTATTTATACTTGTGCATAGTACGAGTAATATGCTAGTATATATTATATAAAGAAAAGAAGATTTTTAGTGAGAAAGCTTGAGAGTGCTCCAAAGTTCCATTCCACAATTACTAATTTTTGTGATTTTAAAAATATTTAAAAATAATTTTATTAGCTAACACAGTAATTATAGATTAAAAAATAAATAAATAAACCACCTAAAATTTTGAATTACAAGTTCCTAAAATATCTCTCTCTCTCTCTCTCCCCCCCCAATATTTCTCTCTTTCCTAAATCTCATCTCATAACAAAGTAACTATACATTAAAAAAAAAAAAGAAAAAAAAAGCACAAATCTCAGTCTCATAACAAAATAATTATATATTTTGTAGCGATCCCAGTTTTGCCACTTCGCTGAGTTTGTTGGGGATCGAGCTGCCCGGTCAGCTCGCGAGGTCCAGGGGGCAACGCCCTTTGGCGGGTCCTAGGGCAGTGCCCTGGCGGGGTTGAGGGGCAGCGCTCCCGAAACAAAAATGCAAAATGCATTAGAAGTTGCTTGTCCACTCGAGAGGTCGTTTATGCGCTAGAGTGAAGAATGTTTGGTTTCAGAAGTTTGATATGTCTACAAAAGTACTAGAAAAGTGTATTTGACGCTCGAGCGGACCATGTTATATCAGTTCGTGAATCTGATATTTCATATCATTTTTGTATATATCTCTCTCTAAAAACCCTTTCCTTTCCTTTCTTTCTACATTTCCCTACGCCAAATTGGATCAAAATCTTAATTTCTCAAGATCCATTAGATTTCTACCATAAGTTCTTCATCAAAGTTAGTTAACTTCTCGAGGGCTTCGTTGTGTGCGGTGAAGATCAAGTTTTGACACCGTTAATTTTGGGGGTTTCACCTCATTTCTTCTTTAAAACTTGAGGTAGGGATTTTCTTAGAGTTATATATATATTTTTGCAAGATCTATATGATTTTCGAAATCATCTTTCGATAGCTTTGAAAATTGATTGTTGATTCAAGAAGTTGAGCGATTTGAAAGTGGGTTTGTCTCTTGTTCTTTTAAAATGATCTTATGGGTTTTGATCTTCGTTGATTGAAGAAAAGATGATTTTGAAAAGTTTTATTTCAAAAGATTTGAGTTGTATAATTTTGGTGAGAAAACCTAAAATTTGGGGATTTATTTAAAAGAGACTGAAAATCCATGAATGATATTGTTATATTTATTTTGTGTGTCAAAATAAATGGATGTTTGGAAAATTTCTTATTTATATTTATATAAATGATGAATTTCAGGGAATATGAGAATTGTTGTTCATTTTGGAAATTATTGTTCAAAACGTTGAAATAGTCTTGAAATGACTAATTGTTGAGGATACTTGAGAAGAGGGAATTATGTTATTCCTTGGATGATGAATTGGAATAAAAGTATTTATATTCATCTTGTGTTATTGGCATATCAATTCATTTGATTACATTAAACTTTGAAAGTTGATTTGAAAACTTGCATTGAGAAAACAATGTTGAGAAACAAGTTTCCATGAATTGGTTTTGGGGTAAATACGGTGGTAAGTCTTGATAGGTGGTGTAGATGAAATTGAATAGGTGTCGAGCCTTCCAGTTAATACTGGTAAAAATGACAGATTATAGGTGTCGAGCCTTCCAGTTAATGTTGGTCAAAATGATAAATTGGCAGTACTTGTATAGTCTACTTGCAGACACCGACCTAGGGATTACCAGAGTCGTATTTACCGCTCTTGAAATGAATTGTTAAGTTTTGAAGAATTGAAATTGCATGACATCATTGAGCATGACGGTTTTAAAGAGGAAGATGTGATTTTCTTTGAAAAGGGCATAGCATGATGGTGTCGAGCCTTCCAGTTAATACTGGTAAAAATGATAGATTATAGGTGTCGAGTCTTCCAGTTAATGCTGGTAAAAATGACAAATTGGTAATATTTGTATAGTTTACTTACAGACACCAACCTAGGGATTACCAAAGTCATATTTACCGCTCTTGAAATGAATTGTTAAGTTTTGAAGAATTGAAATTGCATGACATCATTGAGCATAATGGTTTTCAAAGAGGAAGATGTGATTTTCTTTCAAAATGGCATAGCATGGCATGTGCATTTCATCTCTTGAGACTTGTATAAAATGCATGTACTTTGTTAAGGATTTCCTACTGGGCTTTATGCTCACCCTACGGGATTTTTGTGCAGGAAAAGATGTGGTGATGCCGCCTAACTAAAGGCAATGAAATGTGTGTTGAGAGTACGAGACTCTCATTTTGCTGTGACTTTGTGTGTAAGCCAAAGGTTATATGTGTGTGGGTTTGAATAACCGTTTTGTATAATCAGGCTCAAGCCTTGGAAACTTGTAAACCCTTGGAGGCATTTATTTGTTTATTTACTTGTTGTTGGATTAATGTATTGTTGCATGAAGAACTATTGTATCATGTAATGTAAGTTTGGAGATTTATATTCGATTTTCCTTGAAAGAGCCATGATTGTTGTATTATTATTTGGGCTAGAAATTTGGGGCGTTACATTCCCGAGCTGAGATACTTTGGTTATGATGGACGGTGGCCTTTGGCACGAGTCACGGGTTTCCTAATTTTCCCAAAAGATTAGGTAGCAACTCTGAAATATGGTGGTGTAGTCCATTTTTGGCTATATTTTTCAATAAAATGAATTTTCTATAAAAGTTGTTAGATTTGGACTCTCATTTTTTGTTTCACATTGTATTAGTAAGACTAGATCAGGAGATCAGGAGTTTGAACTGTTGGGCGCGCTTGGTAACCCTAAAAGCTTCCCACGGCTATCAACTTAATGGATAGGTGGCTAAATGTACTCCCTTCACATCCATGAGGACTTGTTACACCTTTACAACAGCTATATAATGAAAATAAAGCTTGAATTAAAGAAAGAAAGGGAAAAAGATGATTAAACGTGTGAGAATATAGCCTCTTAAAGAGGATGAGTTCTCTTGATTGCAAACTCTCTTTTAATTCCCTCAAATCACTTTAGATGTGTTGTTTAATGTCCAAAAGTCCTAACAAGAAGCCTAGGATCAAGCTTCAATGGAGCTTTAGTGTTCAATGCTAATGGGTAGTAGGTAAGAGGTGAGGAAAAGGGAGAGGGAGAGATAGGTCTAGAGGCTCCTATGAACCTCGGGCAAAAATTTCCAACCCTATAGAATGAGCTGACTAGCTCTATTTATAGAGCATAGGGTGTAAATATCTGAGATATTTGTGAAAAGTGTGCTGGACAAGTTGAAATTCCCGAAAATGCTTTGTACCCAGGAACATTCAGCTAGTCGTTCCTTTTGGTGTCCGACCGAATGCATTTTTGACCGGCCATCATATGTTGTCCAACCAGTCAAAGAATACACCATCGGATCAACAAGGGAAGGTTAGCCAGAATTGAGTAGAGAAACATGTATTTTAGAGAATCTCACCCCTTCCATTCATTCCTACTATATCCTTTGCTCCATTTTGTTTGGAAGAATATAACACTTTGATTTTGAAAATATGAGCCTTAGAACATTGTGATAATAGTTGGAATTGCACCACTAAACTCATTTTGAAAGAGCTTTCCATTTTGTTCAAAACAGGCATTTGGATGGTTTAAAGCTTGACCCTTAGGCTTCTTACTGTAGAACTTGTAAGATTTACACATCTCGCCTTCATCATTGGAAACTCAAAAGAGTGTCCAAGTCTTAAGGTTAGTAAAAAATGAGATGTCTACAGTAACTAAACAAGTATAAATCAATTTAGTTATTTAAAATACAAATGAAATTCAAATTATCTTGCACATACTTATGTATCAATTGTGATTTTTTAAAAACTCCCTTGAAAAAGAAGTAAGCATTAACTCATAAAACATGTTCCCTATGATTCGACTGGGATGCCACTCAAACACAAGACTCTTCTTTTGGGGTCGTGTGAATGTTTAATTAAGGGTCAACCTAATAATCTATCCAAACTTGATATTTTTCTACAAAAAGTCCTAAACCCAAGTCCAATCCGAGTTCAATTTATTGAGTTAGAGAAGTTTGAGTTGAGTTGAGTTGGTTTGGTGGTTCCTTTTTTGTCACTTAACTAAATTTAACATTGGACATAGAAGGAGTGCTCTTTAACATCATTCATAATTTCACATATTTGTTAGCAAAATTTTTGTTAAGGTAAATCGACAGAAGCCAATTAATAGACAAAACTTAGTTTTTACAAAACAAAAATAGATCAAGCTTGTGGTTGAGTTTTATGCCTTAAACAGATTAAGGACTTTTTTGGAAGAAAATTACTGAAGAGAAATATAGAAAAAGAGAACTAAATTGGTGTTAAACTGATAAAATTATCACTTATTATAAGTCACTTGAACTTAAACAATAATAAAGAAACAATAAAATTACTAATCGACATAGAGTAATAGTAACAAGCTATAGTTAAACTACTCCTAGATGCCAAGTGACTACTTTTAGATAGAAACTACTCTTAGAATTTACGTTTGTGTGAGATTAGTTGTATGACTCGCTTGTATCTCTCCTGGTCTATTTATAGGTTTAGTCACATGAGAGAGATAGGAAATCTAAACCCACGACTTCCTCAACAGGTAATCTAAATCCATGATTTTCTCAACACCATCCATATCCCATGTTCATAGGAACCACTTTGTAGATTTGGTGCTTTGACCTAGTCTTAATTCTAGAACCTGACTTTCAAATGGCCACAACAACTAACTCTTCTGGCCCTCCATTTAACATGTCATCATGCCACATCATTAGCACACTTGTCACGCCATGTTAGCATGCCTTTTGACAAGGATAATAATAATAACAATAAATGTGGCCAAGGTTATATTTTGAAAATAGTCAATAGTCTCAATTGATAGACTATAATCAAACTTTGCCATAATCAACAAGCTATAATTGACAGAAACATAAATTATGGTGTCAACAATGTCCCCCTTATTTAAGGTAAAAGTAGTTTTTCCTTAAATGATATAAAGGACATAATCTGGACATTCCATACTTGATTTTGAATCTGTCTAGAATATTGGTGGGTACTCACATTTGATTTTCTCGAATAACATAATGAAGAGCCACGTCCCTTATTTTCAAATAAAACCTTTCTTTGTTAGCCATGTTTTGGCTGATCAAAGAGAATTCATTGCATATAGCATTTTTCAACCATTGTTATTTTTCAAAAGATTAATTTTTGGTATGATCTACAAATCCAAAGTAGATGTTAGATTCCAAAACTTACATAATTGAATGTTATGAAAATTTCATAAATTTTTACACCTTGAACAATGTCAAAAAATATAAACTCATAGACGAAGGGGTGCTCGTCATTTTTTTCCATGTTTGGCAAAAAATCATGCCCCCCATAGTGGAGGCCTAATCTTGTCGATTGCAGGCTCCTCATACATTGGAGGCCAAGTTTGTCCCCCTCCCCCCAGGTATAGGCCTGACCCTATCAATTGCAATCTCCTCATACATTGGAGGATAAGTTTGCCCCTCCCCCCCCCCCCTAAAAAAAGTATAGGCATGACTCTTGTTTCTTCATAATTTTGTTCAAAAGTTAGGTTATACTGGTGTTTCTTCCATGCTTTCAGAGAAAGCACGAGGTCTAGGGGGTTCATATCGCCCTCCTAGTCCAGGTTTGTTTCCTACTTCTTTGTGAACATAGACTTGGTTTGAGTTCATTTGAAACCTCTCTTGAACTTCTTCTTGGAAGGTTGGAGATCTATAAAAAGAAGTGGAGTCGTGAAATGTTTGAACCTTTGCAAACCTAGGTGTGAAGGTCTGAGTTAAAATAGGCGGAGTAAAAGTAGGTTGAAATTGTACCTTATTTACCTAGACCTCAGTTCTGGTTAGCTTTGGTGGGCTCGATCCTCTGCGAGATCCTCCTATTGCTTTGCAAGTAGCTCTTACTTCTTCAGTACTTTGCCGAGGCCTCATCTCCACTATTTGCCTTATCTGATCAAGCATGTCATGCATTCGCATTGGTGTCAAGCCACTAAATTGGCCTACATTTGATGCTTCCTGATCATTCTTTTGGTCTTTTTCAAATTTGGCACCCATTGATTGGCCATCACCAATGTTATCCTTGACAACATCTATGTCTTCCCCATACTCAAGAATAGGGTCCTCTATGGGTTTCTTGCTAGGATCACCAAGTTCACTCTATTTCTCTTCACCATCACTCCAAATTAGAAAGGTTTTACTAGACGTGCCAATTTATGTTAGCAAAAATTTTGTTAAAGTCAATTGATATACAAAATTTAGTTTTTACAAAACAAAAATAGATCAAGCTTGTTGTTACCCAAAAGGAAACCTAGGGAGGGGGGGGGGGGGGAGGGGGGAGTGAACAGAGTTTCTAAATGAATTGCTAAATTAAAAAACCCAAATAATAAACAAATAAAAAAATATGAAGCAATAAAGATGAGAGTAATAAATTAAAATTTAATCCAAATGATAAATAAATAAAAAATATGAAGTAAAAATAAATTAAGTAAAGGAAAGAGAGAGCAGCAAATGCAAAATTTATAGTAGTTCGGTTCAAACCAAGCCTATGTCCTCAATATCTTCCTTGAGATTTTTTCACTATTCATCAAATAGTAGTTATATTCTATAGCTTCACAGGTGCTAGTGAACCTTAACAATTGATCAGCGCTGATCACTCCAACCAATTAGTTGTGAATTTAGTGCTAGTCACACTAACTTAAGTGATTTTATCCAAAAAAAATCACTCACAAAAATATAACTCTCTTTTAGAAGAAAAATGATAAGGGATTGAAAACCCTTCTACAATAAAGGTCAAATTCTCAATAAACTTTCTTTCAAAAGAAATTGTAACTCAATACAATATTTTAACTCGTGAATATCACCCAAAATTCTTCACCACTTCTGTATATTTTATTTTCTTCACAAAACTTCTTTTATAGACAAAAAAAAACAAAACAAAACAAAATAGCCGTTGGAATACATCTCTTGAATTTTGGCGTCTGCTCTTGATCTTAGAAGAAAATTGCACAGGACAATAGGCTTGACTCATGGAGGGAAATTTACACAAATCAAGAAACCAATGCAAAGACAAAAGGAAAGTAAATAAATAAAAAATGGAAACACAAAAACTATACACTTAAGGTTTGTTTGAAAAATCACCACTGTTTTGAAAAAAACTTATTTATAAGTCCTTTTTCATACACTTATGGTAGATTAGGTCCTAAATAAAAACATATATTCTCATAAGTCCTATGCAAATTTACTTGACACATTTACCCCTACCAGTAGAGGATCATATCCATATACATTCAAAAAAACATTTCGAAACACCCAGAAAAACTTTTCGAAACCCCCAAAATAATCTGATTCACTTGTTAACATTTCGAAACTCACGACGAACAGAAGAAGCGGAGCGATTCGACGAAAACGTTCGCCGGGAAAGTGACAACGGTTAACGTTTACACTCAGAAGGAGGAATGATGACTCCGAAACGTAAGTGTGGATTCGCCCCTGTTTCGCAATGTTAAATTTTTTTATTTTTATTAACAACCCAAAACTAGGGTTTATGTGACCTTAAGCCGTAATCTGCTTTGTTACTTGTATATTTTGTGACAATTGTGCTGAATAATTGATTTTACAGTTTCTGAATTGAAAATAGTTTGTATGTTGGGGTTATACGATGGAGGTTCTACGCGGTGCCCAGTATGGGTGATTTATCATTGATTCCTTGTTGTATTGCGTTTGGTAGACTATTTTGGGGGCCACAGTCACATTCATTAATTGACTATATTTGTTTTTTTTTCTCGATCCGAGCATAGCATTGTGTTTTGTATATTATTTTGGGGGTTTGTCGTTGTGTGTTGTACACTTAATGAATGTGATTGTGGCCCATTATGAAATTAGTGTCGGATGTGAGTGGAAGCACATGTAAGTTGGACTGTGTCTACAGTGCCACATCGTGGTACGATGTCGTTTGCTTGTTTTCACTTAGATACACAAATGTGACAAATTACAAATTTGACAAATTACACACACACAGCTTTGGCACAGTTATGTCAAGCACTTCTCAGTCACATTTGAAAACAAGGCCGTGAATCTGTGCGCATAATTTGTGATAGTCATGGCCGTGAATGTGTGCACATAATTTGTCACAGTTATGTGAAGTACTTCTCAGTCACATTTCAGAACATAGCTGGGAATGTGTACGTGTAATTTCTGACAGTCATGGCTGTGAATGTGTGCGCCTAATTTGTCACAGTTACGTCAAATTCTTCTCAGTCACATTTCACAACATGCCCAGGCATGTATCTGCATAATTTGTGACAGTCATGGCTGTGAATGTGTGCGCATAATTTGTCACAGTTACGTTAATTACTTCTCAGCCACATTTGAAAACATAGCCGTGAATGTGTGCGTGTAATTTGTGACAGTCATGGCCGTGAATGTGTGCGCTTAATTTGTCACAGTTACGTTAATTACTTCTCAGCCACATTTGAAAACATGGCCGTGAATGTGTACACTTAATTTGTCACAGTTACGTGAATTACTTCTCAGTCACATATCAAAACATGGTCGGGAAAGTGTCCACATATTTTGTCACAGTTACATTAACTACTTCTCAGTCACATTTCAAAACATGTCCAAGCATGTGTCTGCATAATTTATGACAGTCATGGCCGTGAATGTGTGCGCATAATTTGTCACAGTTACGTTATTTACTTCTCAGCCACATTTGATAACATAGCCGTTAATGTGTGCATGTAATTTGTAACAGTCGTGGCCATGAATGTGTGCGCTTAATTTCTCACAGTTACGTTAATTACTTCTCAGCCACATTTGAAAACATGGCCGTGAATGTATACACTTAATTTGTCACAGTTACGTCAATTACTTCTCAGTCACATTTCAACACATGGTCGGGAATGTGTCCACATATTTTGTCACAGTTACATTAACTACTTCTCAGTCACATTTAAAAACATGTCCAAGCATGTGTCTGCATAAATTGTCACAGTTACGTTAGATACTTGTCAGTCACATTTCAAAACATGTCCGGGCATGTGTCTACGTAATTTGTCACAGTCATGGCCGTGAATGTGTGCGCTTAATTTGTCACAGTTACATTAAGTACTTCTCAGTCACATTTCAAAACCATGTCTGGGCATGTGTCTACGTAATTTGTCACAGTTACATCAATTACTTCTCAGTGACAGTAGTCACAAATTTCTATTAAATTATATATTGGTTTTAAATTACATACATTATCAGTGGAATCTTGCTTGTGTATAAAATATCATTTTTTGCTGGCATTTTTTCCAGGAGGCACAATTAAATGTACACCACAGACACGCTCCAAGGCAAAAGTGAGCAGCAGTGAAGGGAGTAGAACTGGTAAAAGAAGGCGATCTGAAACTCCGTCACAGAATCTGAACGAAGTAGGCCAAAGCAGTGCCCAAAAAGGGAAAAAGCTGAAATATGAGCCTCAACAACGACTGAACAAACAACAAACATTTTGCTACCGTTCCAACATTGCTGGAATTGTGAAGCTAGTGGCAGTGTCAAAGCTGAAAGATGAACATTTGCAGCATCTTCAGAAAACACCATTCTGGTTGTTGTTGAATGCAATGCGACAAACCAATCTAAACCAACATGACTTCCAAAAATGCGATGACATTGTCATGAGGATCATTCAGACATTTGTTCCAGATAAATCAGCTTTCATGATTGGTGGAAATCACATTGAGTTTACAAGCAATGATATGCAACTAATATTTGGAATTCAAGGAGGTAAAAAGAGATTAGATGTGTCACATGGGCCAAGACTCCCAACTGACTTCATCCAACGAAGGTGTCCGAAAATAGCACGCATAAACTTGAAGACCGTTAAGGAACTATTAATGGAAGCATTACTCGGGGACACAACTCAGGATCACGAAGATGTAGCAAAGCTACTGAGTTTGTACTTGTGTGGGAAATTATTCTTTGCTACTTCAGGCGAGACCGTGGGATGGGGGTTTGTCCGGGTTGTAGAGGATCTAGACAACATGAAGGCATATGATTGGGCTGGAGCAATCTGCACAACTTTGATGGAGTCAATTAAGGGATTTCACTCTAAACCTGAAAAAGTTACTGGATGTGTTACTGCCTTACTTGTAAGTGCTCTGTTATTTTGTTTTTCCAACAATATAACTTTGTATTTGTTTTGAAAAACTTTAACAACTAATATTTTTAATCCATGGTCACACAGTTTTGGATATGTGAGCACACCAACTTGATAGAAGCAGACCGTGGAGATGTTTTTCCGAGGTTTATGAAATGGAATATCAGCAAGTTGGTTATGAAGATAAGACCAGTGAACATTCAGCAGCCAAATGACGTGGAAGTATGATTTTCTATACCGTTAGAGTAAATATTAGATCTGCCTATTTCTTTATTTTGATTTTTAATTTGCTTTTTAATTGCAGGTTGTAGTAGGAGATCTGCACATCACTCAGTCTGAACGGCGCTTCATGAAGACGAAAGATGTTAAACAAAATGGAGAAAAAGCTGAAAGTTCAAAGCGCAGTCCAACCGGTGCTATGAAGACGAAAGATGTTAAACAAAATGCAGAAAAGGCTGAAAGTTCAAAGCGCAGTCCAACTGGTGCTATGAAGACGAAAGATGTTAAACAAAAAGGAGAAAAGGCTGAAAGTTCAAAGCGCAGTCCAACTGGTGCTAAGAGTAATGATCGACGTGCTCGGGGTGCGTCTATCTCTGAAGAATACCAGATAGCACTGCTTGATATTGGTGTGCTTAAGATTGAAATCCAACGTAAAAATGATGTCATATTTGCATTACAGACAGAACTGGCAACAATGAAGGCAGCCTATGAAGCAAAATGTGCCAAGTTAGAACATGAAATCATAGTGAACAATCAACAGAAGGAATGTGACATAGAAAGGATGAAGCAGCAACTGGATGAACTTAATGACAAAAACGCAAAGCTCGTGGAACAATTGGAGGAGTACGCAGTCCATGAATACACCCAAGCAGCTGCTAGTGTACAGGAGGAAAAGCAAACTGATGAGGAAATGTACCATTGTGAGGCAAACGTACTTGCCATTATACCATTGGCAACATCGTTTCCATCTGATGTGAATGAGAAGACAGAATTGCAAGGTGTGGATACTCATGTGACCCAGAGGAATGACATTGGGCAAATGGCATCTGATGTAGATTTAATGGCTGATGTTAATCAAAACACTGGAACAACTGCGTTGCAAAACTCGCTTGTCAGAAACATTAAAAACAAAAATAGGAAGGAGCATAAACTGCCTGAATATGAATATCCACCAGTTTTGGGGAGGCAAATCAAACCACCTGACAGTGGTGTGGTAAATGAGGGTGAGTGTGACAGTAAACAAGAAATGGAAGATGAGATCATTGAGGTTGACAACGTTGCAGACCCAGACAGGACATTTACTCGGTTTGACTTGACTAATCGTCTACCAGTTTGGAAGTTGTTATCAGCACAAGAGAAAGGCAAGCTTAAAGAAGCGTACGAGAAAGGGGGTGACAGGTAGGTTATGCAACTTGCTCTTACCATTATGCATTTGTACATGAATTTATTGTTCAAAAAATGGATTGCAGTGCACAAGTCTGGACTGGACCGCATCTGTCCAACTCTGTGTCTTTCAATGACATATGTGCAATAGTTAAGGGGCTCACATTACGAGGCAATGTAAGTATGGTATTTGTAATTATTCATCAAACTCCTGAAGCTTCTTCACATAGAATGCAATTCACGTACATGTATTGAAGGGAAAGGAAAATATAAATTGTTTTCTTTGTCACGCAGGTGATTGATGCCTACGCAGAAATGCTAATGTACGAGTAGCAGACAAAGGCGCCTAAATCCGCAGATGATGAAAAATCATACATTTTCAGCACATTATGTTTGGTAAGACATGCAACTGATGAAATGAATGTTGTCATTTGTAGATCATCATTTTAAATTCCCAAAATGAATGTATGCAGCCTACGATAAGAGATGTGGCCAAAGATGTACGTGACAGGTACTTGGCATTGCGTGCCCCGCATGCCCTGAAGGCCAGATATATTCAATTCCCAATCCACTTAGATAACCATTGGACACTAATGGTTTATGACACTGAGGAAGGCTTTTGGTTGCATTACAACTCTATGAAACCAAGACGTGGGAGGGAAGACAAACATTATTGGGAAGCATCGGTGCTGGTTAGTTAACATCAATTACTTTCATGCACTGATATTTGTATTTTATTTTGGACAACAAGACTAATTATTGTATTCTAAATTTGACAATAATGCAGAAAACCTACTTTGAGGATTACATAAATCGCAGATTGAAGGAGGGCACAGTTGAATCACAAGACTTGGTGAAGGAGCTTCTAATGGTTGATTATTGTCCCCAGCAAAAACCAGACTCGTAAGTTTGTTACGTTTCTTTGCAACATATGCCATTCATGTTTCCATACATTGCACGTGGTCTGTTTTGACATTGTTACTAATGCCTTTAATTTCTGTAATAGGAATGATTGCGGAGTTATAGTATGCTTCATTATGAAGCAACTTGTGCATCACCTAGAAGTTGACAAGTCAATGGGAGGGGAGAGCTGCAGAACAATGCGAGCCAGTATGGTTAAGTCATTTGTGAATGACAGGAGAAGGTCATTTGTGGCTGGCAACTGACTATCTGATGGTGCTACGTGGGTGCAGATTTAAAATTTGTGGATATATAATCACACTATTTTTGTTTTTGAATGGTATTAAAAGTTTGCTAGTACATGAAAAAATTGGAAGTTTTTGATGTTTTTCATAGCATTCTGAATATGGATTAAGGATTACTGTATTCTGTTTTGGCAATACACAACAATGGTTATCTGAATATGAATGGTTACGTTTCTGTCATGGTGAATGTCAATTGTTACATTTCTGTCATGGTGAATGTGACATTGGATGCAATTGTGAATGACATAACAGGTTTGGTTGTATACCTATTACACCCAAAATGCGAATGTGAATGACTGACAGTGTTTAGCACTATTTTTGCGAATGTGAAATACAGATGCGAATGTGGTTGTGTCAATGTGAATTATTATGTTTATATGGTAGTGAATGTCAAATAGGATGTGATTGTGTTTCATAAAACAGGTTATATGAATATGAATGGTTACGTTTCTGTCATCGTGAATGTGACATTCGATGCGATTGTGAATGACATAACAGGTTTGGTTGAATACCTATTACACCCAAAATGCAAATGTGATTGTCTGACAGTCGTTAGCACTATTTTTGCGAATGTGAAATACAGATGTGAATGTGGTTGTGTGAATGTGAATTATTATGTTTATATGGTAGTGAATGTCAAATAGGATGTGATTGTGTTTCATAGAACAGGTTTTCTTGTTTACACTGCATAGCAAAATTGTGATGCCAAATGTGTAACAGTTTTCTGCACTTTTCTTACCGACTGGGAAAAGAGGATTGTGAATGTCAATTTCTTCTCACATACAAAACCAGCGTGCAAACACATTTTGTCTAACATATTTTGCAGGTCTGAAACATACGTTTGCATGGCCAAATAAATAAACATGTAACAGCAACATATAAATGAGAAACCATGAAAGAGAACATAGCTGAATGGTCAATTGTAAACAATGTCTTCACTTATTAAAATCTGTCATCAAATGGCTTCAATACATGCTACTACGATAATATGATGCTGCTGTTCAAAACAGATTACAAAAGTGAATGCTAAATGCGTATTACTAAATTGGTTCTTTACATGTCTTTCGGTTGTGACTGCCCATGCGCCCACATCGACCGCACCTAATTTGACTTAGTTTCTCTCCCCGGGATGGTATTCGATTCTTCTTGGGTCGCCCTGGAGGACGTTTAACTGCCGGTGGATATATAATGACATCGTCTTCCGAGAAGGAGGGCTTCTCAACTGTAGGTATTGGCTGAATGTATCCAGAATAAGCAGCTTTATACTGATCAACAGTGAAGAATTGTTCAACAAATGTACTGAAATCCCTTCCACTACTCTGTATTGCAACCACCGCATGTGCACATGGGAATCCGTTCAATTGCCACTGGAAGCAAGAACGTGAACGCTTGCCAACGTCTACCAACACCGTCGGAAATGAATGGACCTCATATATGTCTTCATTTGACTGGCTAACAATCCATGTGCAACCAGTTGAATACGCCTCCCTAAGACGGCTTTCCATTTTCGGACAAAGTAACCCATTCCAACTAGTAGCCAAAACTTTACGCTCAGCCCTCATAGTCATTATTTGATTTCTGATTGTATCAACCAACCTTGTGATTGGATAGTTACGAGCATCAAGTATCCATTTATTAAATGATTCTGCAGCATTCGAGGTCATCTCCCCATACCGTTTGCCCCTATTCACATTATCAAAACATAATCAAAATGCTATCACATATTCGGTACTTGCAATGTTAGCACCTATAAGTATCATACGAACCTGAAATATGCGTTGGACCAATGCTTCGGTGGCATATCTTCCAAGAAATTATTTATTCCAGATCGTCCTGTTCCTTTTAGCTTCTTCCAATGATGCTGAAATGAAGCCTCAGTTGGAGCATACGCACATTCACGCAACTTCGCCATTAAACCAAAACGTACTCGATTGTCAACCCATCGTAATTTGTCCCTCAAATTTGCTTGGAGGTGTTGTAAGCAGTACGCATGGTGTGCAGATGGGAATACAGCAGGCAAGGATTCAAGCAGCCCAATATTACGGTCGGATACGAAAGTTAATGTGCGAGCACTACTAACAACCTTTGTCAGTTGCTGTAAAAACCAAGTCCAACTTGCAGTTGTTTCAGAGTCAACAATAGCAAAAGCTAATGGGAATAAACCTGCCAGATTCAACACGTTTACCATTAGATGAAATATTTTTAACAAAGTTTACGTCCACATTAACAATTGTTCACAATTCGAATCGCACCACACACAATGTTACTAAAAATAACATTACATTGCAAACAATGTGGCACTTGGGAATCACCCACTACTGTTGTGGACTTAAAAACAAAGCTTAGCCACAGTGTAATGCGTTACTATATGGAAGTATAAAATAATCATCATAACACACATACCTTTGTTGCATCCTTCCCCGTCGCTGCAAGCAAATTGCCTTTAAATCTCCCTTTTAAAAAAGTGCCATCAAGAAACAATAATGGGCATATATGGTTGAATCCATCAATGCAAGCTTTGAATGAAATGAAGAACCGCTTAAATCGACCCGTAGACTGCTCAAAATCCAAGTTGACATAACTCCCAGGGTTGTAATGCATAACCGCATCTGCGTACCACCTAAGTTGATCAAACGAAGCATGATAGTCACCATACATTTCACCTCTTGCCTTCTCCACACCTAACCATGCTATATGGTAACTAACATTAAGGCCGTACTCCTTTTTAAGCTGAAACACGACGTCAGTAGGACGTGTAAGCGGCTTATCACGTAACCGATCACCGATAACATTGCAAACCAATTCAGAGTTAAGTCTGTTATTCTTCCCAGTGCGGACAACAGCACCACAACTATGCAAGTTG
Source organism: Camellia granthamiana (assembly GCA_036172215.1). Taxonomy (NCBI): domain Eukaryota; kingdom Viridiplantae; phylum Streptophyta; class Magnoliopsida; order Ericales; family Theaceae; genus Camellia; species Camellia granthamiana. The sequence goes on along the minus strand of JAXFYN010000262.1, from coordinate 100,393 downwards.
TTCAACCTCTTCAAGTAAAAATAATCGTTGCATGCTTGAACCCTTCCATGTACCAACCATGAACACCCCTTTTGCTCTCGAAATGTGCACACTGCTGTAACCCGAACTGAGTCATTTTTAACAAATTTGAAGTCAAACCCACACTCAATAGCGTATTTGGACAAAACCAAACGAAAAGCAGCAACACCCCCTTCAAAAAATTGGCCTACATGACTAATGCCCTGTGACCAATCAACTGTCATCAACATTTTGTCACTATGGTGACAATAATTGGCCAACAAATCTACACTAGGTTGGGGACCTGTAAATGGATCACTGTCAGCATCCAAATTATTTGCAGACACAGCACCACTTATTTCAGTACCTCGATTCAAATCATCCACCTCATTTTCCAAGTCAACCACAACATTGATATGGGTAACACCAATGGACCTTGCAATGGAAAACATGTTTTCCATGTCCACATCATTACACAACATCACTTGATTATCGTGACATGGTAATTTGTAAGATATTGAAATCGATGATGGTGTCACATCCACCCACCTATCACATAAAATTTGTATCAATCGTTTTAACGTCAATCCATTAACACCCCTGACAGCGACCGTGGATGAACCGAAGGTACAAAAAAGCATGACGTCCATATCCTGCACAACAAAATGCTTGAAACATTAACCCTGGCATACATTGTACAAAACACAATCACACACCAATTGCAAAAAAAATAGAAACCAAAAACTTTGCGAAACGAACTGTGACACATATGTCCATAGTAAAATACAAGAATCAGACAACACAATACAAAAACCAAGTAATTCTCCACCTGTATGTGAGCTACATTCACATACATCCCAATAGTATCCACAGACAAAGCAAATATGCCATTGGCAAGGCAAAAAACGAAGTTCAATAAATTTGCGATTCATAACGTGACATATATGTTTTCAAAAACTATATAACTACAAAACACAAACTAAATACAAAACAAATATAACACACCATCATCATATAACACCCTTCGACTCTACAAAATTGCGCCACATAAGGCTATACCATTCTAACATTCTCAATTACTAATCTAATAAGCTATCGTAAAATACTATTACGAAGCGTAATGTGACATATATGTGAAGATTATAACAATATCATTACGACAAACTTGATGCAAGATTACCATAACAAAGTCTACCAAAGGATTACTACGACACACTGCGAAATCCATACCGTATATGAGCACATTGAAAGCAAAAATTGAAAACAACCTGAAACAACTCGATCTCCAATTGAAAGCAAAAATTGATGCAAGATCACCAATCGATTAACCAGACAACTCGATCTCCTTCACTCAAACAATCTGACTCGAAAAGCGTCAAATTGAAACAACCAAATCAGATCAACACTCACCAATTCAAAACCTAACAGAGTCCGCGATCGAGGCGCAACATCTCCCAATTGAATAAGCACACAAATTGATCTCCTTCCCTCAAACAATCGAAAGCGGCAAAGATGAAACAATCAAATCAGAGAAACACTCACGAATTTAACCTAACAGACTCCCCGATAATGGCACATATCACGGCACCCAACAATATGGAAAGAAAACGGTTAGAACATTAGAAAGTGAATGAAAGGGTATAATCGTAAAGTGATTCAATTAAAACACAATATATAGGACTTAATGGAATACTTTCTAATTTTAATAGGACTACAAACTTAATAAGAAATTTGTTAGGACTTAACCTAGTATAAGTTTCCCTAATAGGACTTATAAATAATTTTCCCAAATATATAATATATTTCATTACACAATAAATTGCATTAATTTTAAATCGGTGTAACATAGATAAAATATATTTTTATATCGTGTCAAATGATTGTAAAATATGTATATTTGAAAAGTCCCAATTTGTCCAATAATATTTTAGAAATCATCAAAATCAAACCATATGATTAACACTTATAGTTGAGTTCTATACTTTAAACAGATTAAAGACTTCTTTTGAGGAAAATAAATGAAGAGAAATATAGAAAAAGAGAGTTGAATTGGTATTAAACTGATAAAATTATCACTTGTTATAAGTTACATGAACTTAAATAAGAGTAAAGAAATAGTAAAATCACCAATCGACAAAGAGTAACAGTAACAAGACATAGCTGAATTACTTCTAGATGCTAAGTGACTATTTCATTACAACATATAAGAGTTTTAGAAATCAAATGTTTTGGTCTTTAAAAGTGAAAATTTTATTGCAAAAAATATTTAGGGACCAATTTCTATCGTCACGAGGATAGTTGCTGAAAGGTCGTCTCGAAAAGTCAAAAACAAGGCTTTTAGAGACAAAATTTTGAAAATGTCACTAATAAATAGACTTTTAGGGACAAAATAATTTAGTTTCAAAATGGTTTATTTTTTGAGACAAAAAATTTGGTCCCAAAAGGATAATAATTTATCTCTAATGTCTAATTTTCGTTGCTAAAAATATAATAACAACACTTTTCGCAATAAAAATATTTGGTCCCTAAAATCTTAATTTTTTGTAGTGCTTTTAGATAGAAACTACTCTTACAATTCACGTTTGTGTGAGTTGAGTTGTGTATTTTGCTTGTATCTTTATTGGCCTATTTATAGGCTCAACTACATGAATGAGAGAGAATGTGAGAGAGAGAGGATCTAAACCCATGATTTCCTCAGTAGGTAATTGCAGATTTGGTGCTTTGACCTAGTCTTGATTCTAGAACTTGACTTTCAAATGGTTACAACAACTAATTCTTCTGGCTCTCCATTGTCGACCAGGATAATAATAATAATAACAAATGTGGCCAAGGTTATCTTTTAAAAATAGTCTATGGTCTTATTCAACATACTATAATCGAATTCGGCGATAATCAATAAGGCACAATCGACAGAAAAGTAAATTATGGTGTCAACAATATCATATTGTCCTCAATTGTTTTCATTTCTTATGTTGCTCTCAACATTACATATATTTACATGTTAGCAAACAAACGGTAGGTTTTTGCATCAAGAACAATTTGTCGAACTGATGCCACTGCTCCGACCAATGACAACACTGTGGAGATCGTTGCGATGAATGTGTTTCCCCAAAATATTATGCTTTTCTTGGAGGGTTTGAATGTCACATTGTAGAAAATCATAGGCAGAATGAAATCCAAAGGAATGCATCCGAATGGCCCAAATAATGCCATGATGTCACCGAAGAAAGGTAACATGGCGGCCAAAAGTGTGGCAATGACAACAGACAATGACCTAAAAATCAACCGTGGCACGACATTGCGAATGGAGAATTGATCCTTCTTTGGATCTGCAAACTTGCACTCGATCACTACGTTTGTTGGTTGCAAGTACGTCTGTATTTTTTTTGTTGGCAAAAAAATAATAATTTATTAACTCAAAACAATGAAGTATATTGAGATAATAAAGATGAAGGAGAAAAAAAAAAAATCAAAGTCAGAAGGAATATCCCAACTAATATAGTTTGTATTGACCATGCACTTTAGTGGAAACAATATGCATATATATACATAGTGAGAGACTATGCCATAGCTAGTCAATTTTTGGGTGAAGTTTAGTGATTTATTTTAAGTAGTGACAAATTATCTCGGTAGTTTTTATATTTTGATTTTTGTACTTTCAATAAACTTGATTTTGATTTTAAATTTTAAATTTCATATTAAATTAATCCAATTGACAACCTTTGTCAAGATTTTGGACAAAAAATAGGCATGTGGACAACATATATTGTGTTTTAAGGACAAAGTGGTCAACTTACTAATATCTCATCTAACTTGGTGAGTAACTCTTAGGTCACACGTGTCATCCATGTATGTTTTTTTGTCAAAAATGCTATCCACTGTTTTCAATTTGATCAAATCAACACAAAATTCAAAGTTAAAATCGATTGAGTCAATTAAACCAAAATGATACAAAGGATGAAGTGCAAAAACTAATGATGTAATTTGCTCAATAATTTAATTAAACTCATCATTAGATAGGTTTTTATATATTAGTAATAATTAGAGTAGAGTATTACCAGGACAACAGCTATCACTTGCAAGAGAGTGAATGCATTGGTCATCAAAAGAAACCCCCTGGGCACCAAAGGCTTCCCATCAACCATAAAATTTTGAAGAATTGATCCCTGAGACTGATTTCCAAATGCCCAATACCCAGATATGGCGACACTGAAAAATGTCGAAATCACAACAGCGTAACATACCAAAAGTCCTTTGAACATTTTCCCAGTCACTGGGGCTGCTATCGTTGCCTGCAAAATTTCATATCCACATTTGAATGCAAAACGTAAAATTCATAGGCTATTTTTAAAAAAAAAAAAAAAAAAAAAACTTGGAAAACCTGTATTTCGGGAATAATTCCGTTGCCATATGTGGTCGCAATGATTGAAATAGCATTAAAAATGCCAAAAATGCGATTAATGCCAACTCCAGTTACAGAATACTCCTTCGCAGGTGCTTTTTTGGAGTATCCTGCAAGATAATGACTCAATATAAAATAAGAAAAATGGATTAATTGTGAAGAAAATTCTCATACTTGATGGTAATTGTGATTTAATTAATTAATTACCAATGTATATAGCACCAGCTGTGGTACAAGCACAGTAAGCAAGACATAGTACTAAGGAGATGAGGTTGACGTGCCTTAAGGAGTGGAAAGATGGCATTTGTGCCAATACAAGCATCAGGGCTCCAAAAATTACCACGAAGTGGTAGAGTTGTAAATTCCCATTTGGCTTAGAGAGCAAGTAAATAAACTGCAAAAAGACCAAAATGAATTATAAACAACTGTTTCACATCAATATTAAATGAATCGATTTTACACCTAAAAAACATAACACATGCTACTTATATTCGTATTTTTCTTTAAAAAATCTTAACAATTGTAATCAATTGGGATAAACTGAGACAAAATCATAAATCCAGGATCAAAATAGAGCCAATCAAAATTATAAAGACCAAGATGGTAAAAAACCAAAATACACACACAACTGATGTAATTTGCCCAAAATTTTCCTATTTTGTTTTTTGTATTTCAGGAACAACAAGGTGATTATTTTATTGGTATAATTTTGGAATCCAATGAAGTGATTATAATCTATCAATTTTAATTTTTATAAGAAATAATCTTCCTGATGAAGCTTGCAAGTTGGGTCATTTGAATTACCGAGATCAACGAACTCAGAAAAATGCATGGTCCACACTGGTAAGTAACTAACCTTGAGGCTCTGGCCTCCAAGAAGTATACAAGCAATAACTGCACCATAGCATATTCCCAATTGAAGTGGTCCCACAAAATACTTGCCCCATCCAGGTCCTGTCCAATTCAAACATTCAAAGTTTTGGAGAAACATATACTACTAAAGTTAAATATATGATTGGTATAAAAAACATAAATCTGTTTAGGTTTAACCAATTTAAAGGTGGCTCGAATATTTCCCACAATCATAGGGGATGTACATAAAAATATCAGCAATGCTAGGTATCATGAAAATTTTTTCATGAAAATAATCATGAAAGCTTTGTGACCCTTGGATTACACTTAGAATAAAGCACCACACACTAATCAAGGTAATCCAAGGATCATAAATTTTTCATGATCATTTTCATGACAAAATTTTCATGATCTCTAACTTTTCCCTAAAAATATTTATGGATGCAACATAAAAATATGGGGTGTAGTTTAGTATTCTGCATATTTTGGGTTTGTTTTGGTAATTTAAACCATTTAAATTTTAGTGTCTCTCCAGTATATATCTTAGATTCTTTCTAAAATCCTCTCCTTTCCTTCTCTAAAAACCTCCTTCTTCGGCCTCTTTTTTGGGCCGGCTGGCCGCCGCCTTTGGCTATGGCGGTTGGCTGGCCTAGCTCGCTTTTCCCTTTGTTTTGTTAGTTTTTCTTTTCAATAATATTGAGTCCCCCGGTTCTACCCACCTAGGTGTGTTTCGTTGTTGCGGGGGAGTGTTTGGTGTGTTCTCGTTTTGTCTTCAGTTTTGTCTTCAACCTTGCCGTAATAACTGATTCAGCAGGGAGGTTTTTCACTCGAGCGCTCTTTGGCGAGTTGGAGTTTGAGGGGTGCGCTTTTTGGGTGGAAACAAGGGTATCGTAGGCGTTCCAGTTTCTGTCCGGTTGTCACTCGAGCGCTCCTCCTTGAGTGAGAGTTTGAGGGGTGAAATTCTACCATTTGTTTGGCGGGTGTGCGGATCCGCAGCGTGAGTTTGAAGACCTGTTGGTTATGGAGTTTGGTAGAGGGTATTGGGTGTGAGGTAGAAGATGAGGAGAGGAGTAGTAGCAGCATGGAGTGGAGTAGTAGTAGCTTGAAGACTTGTTAGTTATGGAGTGTAGAGAGGAGTAGTAGCAGCATGGAGTGGAGTAGCAGCATGGAGTGGAGTAGTAGTCTTCCCGGTGGTGGCATGAGATTGAAGATTTGTTGGTTATGGAGTGTGGCAGAGGGTATTAGGTGTGAGATTGAAGTTGAGGAGAGGAGTAGTAGTAGCTTGGAGTGGGCATTGGGAGTTTGGCAGAGGGCATTGGGTGTGAGTTAGAAGTTGAGGAGAGGAGTAGCAGCAGCTTAGAGTGGGCATTGGGAGTTGGCAGAGGAGGTGTAGTCTTCCCAATGGTGGCGTTGGTGTTTTTCTTGGCCGGAGTGGGTGCTGACGCAGCAGAGGCATGGGGAGTTGATGTAGCAGAGGCGTGAGGCATGGGGAGTTGTAGCAGCAGAGACGTGGTTTTGGCAGAGGCGTGGGTTGCTGATTGGAGGTTGGCTTGAATTTGAATTGTCTAGTTAGAGGCGCGGGCTGCTGTGGTTTTTTTTTTTTTTAGTTTTTGTGCTTTTGTGGGTTTTTGTGGGGATTCATGTATTTTATTTTTTAGTTAAGTTCTTCTTAACTTTTTAATTTAAAAAATCGAGAGGCTTAGGGGTTGGTTGTATGGATGCGAGTAGCAGTAGTAGGGGTATTTTTATACTTCCGAATCTCTCTCGATGCATCTCATCTTCCTGTACTTTTAATTTCATGCTATTAAATAAATTTTTCTTTGCCGATCAAAAAAAAAAGAAGTATATATCTTAGATTGATAGTATATCGGTAGTCATATTTTTTAATAATATTTGTTTTTGAAAAAAAATAAACTTATCCTCAATATCATATTGACCATTCATTTTTAAAAAAATAATATATATATATATATATGATTCAAACATGTTGCTACTAATATGTGGTCAATTTGAGTTTTTATATGATAATCTATACAAGTACAAAAATTTAAACGGTTTGAATCACCGAATTGAACTTAAAAGTACTAAATTGGATCTTCCAATTCAAATTCGAAAACTGAAAGGAAGTCTTCTTATGCAATGTCTCAAGCAACATACCTAAAATGTCATGGGCCATGTCCCGGAAACGTAACTGACGTTTCCCAAGCTGAGCGTGGTGGTCCAGAACCAGAGAGAGAAGATTGTAAGAGTAGAAGGTGACAAGAGCTGCCATGGTCAAGCACACAACTCCACCAACCCAGCCCAACAAACCAAAGGAAGGCTCAGCAGCGCCGGCGCAACTATAGCTGTCGTCAAGTGGTAACCACAGTGTAACCACGACCCTACAGATGGAACATATATGAAATATTGTTGCTAGGTAAATTTACTTAGGTACCCACATTAAAAATATTCACTTAAAAATATGCATATTTGTAAGTGCATCTTAATTAGGGCCATATATGTGCATATATTTTCCTCAATTTGTTTATAAATTAACTTAAATAATAGGAAAAATTGTTGATAAGTCCATTTGTACGAGGGTGTATGGCATTAGGTCTATGAATTGTTTTGTTTTGATTATAAGAAATATAAATTATTGTTTTGAAGGATAATTCTTTCCATTTTTATTCATTATCGCCGGTTGTCAGAAAATTGATTAGAAAAATAGTCGGAGGTGGGTGATGGCGATATAGACAGATAAATAGTGAGACGGACATATAGGTGACACTAGATAAATAGGTGGATAGATAAACGACATATAGACAAATATGTGATATTGAACAAATAAATGAAATAGTAAGCAAATAGACAAAGGAAAATGTTTGGTGGCCTGAATTTTTGTGGCTCGAATGTGTCAAAACGACGTTGTTTTACACCCAAAATGACGTCGTTTTAGATGTTTCAAGCCATTCAAGCCATGATTTTTCGGATCACCAACCAGTGTTGATAAACAAATCAGTAAGGATAATATCTTCTTTTAAATTATTATTGTCTTTGTAGCGCCAAAGAATTCAAATTGAATTTATAATTTGCGTGCCCTAAAAAGTATGGATATATATATATATTCAAAATATCAAAATGAATTTACATAAATCTCAGCAATGGATGAATTCGATATTCTCCATCTTCACAATCTTTTGCTCGAAAATTGGGTTTGGCTTCCTTTCATTCTCTAATCTAATCCTGTATTCTTCATAATAATACTATCCACTTTCAAAACGTCACGTGTATTAAAGTAGATTCAAGGACTCCACAATTATTCACCTCAACTAAAAAGTATCCAAAGGTCATAAAAATTATTTTCTTAAAAAAAAATTCGCAGAGTTCCACTTCAATCCATCGTCATCTTATCTTATAACATATAGGACCCCCCTAAATAAATTATCGGCGAAAATTAATTATTAATTATTAAATTAGCATTTATGAAAATTACCCTCTCCATCCTTAAGACTAAACATTTAAGAGAGTTATAGTGGCCAATTAAGATTAAGCCATATAGGTCAGTCTTAAAACAATAAAAGCATATATATACATATACACATATTTATGTATGTATTGAGAGAGAGAGAGGGAGAGAGTAAGAGGGTCTTTATCTTACCTCGAGATTTAAGTACAAACAGAACTCCGGCATCGAGTTCTTTGGGAGTGTTGATGCCGTTTTCTCCATATGTTTCCGGTACATCGCCGGAGTTTGGTGCTACACTTGCCATCTCTCTCTCTCTCTCACTCTCACTCTATTTTGTCTCTCACACACATGAAGTGTGATGAGTCTAAGATATTGGTTTGGTTTGGTTTGGTTTGGTTTGGGTGCAAAGATTCAAATTAAATAGGGCGGGGGATTGTATTCACAGAGTAAGTAGCAAAGTCATCTATATATGCATTACAAACCAACTTGGCAAAAAGCAATCTGAGGGGAAAAAAGTAACCGTTACAGGCGATTCAAAGGCGATTCAAGGGCGATTCAACGACGACGATGATCAGTGAACAGAGACGACGACCACCAGCGCTGGTGAGATTAGGGCAGTGGCGAACGCGATCAAGCGATTATTTCTCTCAATCTCTTATTTCTGCTTTCCGATTATAATCCTCTCATAGATTTGGGGATTTTTGCATCACAAGGAAATGGAGAGGGGAGCTCAACATGCGTATGGAGGATGGCAACCAGTGGTCCGTCGACATGGAGGTAGGGGAGTGTGGAGCAGAAGGGAGGAAGTGACTATTCACTCTGTTTTTGTGGATAATATCTCAGAATCCATGGGATCCAGCGGGTTGCATAAGATATTCTCCAATTACGGCGTAGTCATGGATACATTTATCCCTCATAAGCGCCGAAAGATAACGCGATCTCACTTTGGCTTTGTTAGGTATAACTGTGTTGTATCAGCGGCTATGGCAGTCCAAAAAGCAAATGGGTTGTGGTGTGGTGACTGTGCATTGCGAGTCAAAATGGCAGAGTTTGGGAAAGATGGAGGGGCCAAACCCAGAATGGACCATGCGCCACTGCTCAGAAAGAAAGTTGAGGGCAAACACCTGTTCACGGCTGGATATAGGGGAATCAAATCATTTGCGGAGGTAGTGAGTGGCAGGAGAGCGGAATCTTCGGCAAGCAAAACCATTAAAGTTTATGAGGCAGGTAATGGGTGGCTCTATGAAAGTGCCGTAGTGCGACTTAAACCATTAGCTTCCATAGATGATTTTAGGGAGGAAATGAATAGGAGAGGCTGTGGGGATATCATAGTGCGTCTTGGTGGTGGGAGAGATATTGTTCTTTCATTCCAATCAGCAGTAGCTATGAAGGAACAACTTGTGCCTATGAAGGAGTGGCTGTATGACTGGTGTGAATCAGTTTTGGCATGGCGACAAGGGATGGCTTTAGCACAGGAAAGGAGTGTGTGGCTTAGTTGTTATGGAGTCCCATTGAACTTGTGGAACAACAATACATTCAGTAGTATTGGGAAGGTCTGGGGTGTAGTGTTGGGCTTGGACGATGATACCAGTAGGCTGTTGTCTTTCCAGTGCGGGAAAGTGAGGATAGCTACTAGCTGTATGGAGGCCATTAACCAAACCATCCAGTTAGAGTGTAAAGGTGTAATCTACCCAGTTAGGGTATGTGAAGAACAAACCATAGTTTCACATGTTGTACAGGAGCAGTGTGCTTGCAACTCAAAGGCACAGAAGACTGGTGACAGTTACTCTTCACAAGGGGTTGAAAAGATTCAGTGTCCAGACAAAGGCAGTAGGCAGGAGATTGATGCTGCTGATGTTGGTGAGGCTGTGGATAATGGGAGTGTTGCGGTGGGAGTGGGCACAGAGTCTACACATGATAGTGACGTTAACATGGAGGGGGAGGACCGGTTGAGGGATGTCTCCGTGGTGGCAAAAACAGATATGCTGATGGCAGTGTCAGAGGCTGAAGGTGCATACGAGGGTGAATATGCACAGGTGGGGACGAGTTCCAAGTTTATCAATGAGGGTGGTAGGCGGAGCTTAGATGGGGAAATTTGCACACCTGGGTTTATCAGAAGTTTGAGTGGCTCAGCAAGGAATAGGCTTGGAATTCAACTTGAAGTGGATCTTGATAAGCCCATTTAAATTTTGATGGGTCGAATCAAGGACAGGTACGGCTGGCCCGTCCGAGTAGTAGTGGGTCGTCTTCGTCTAAGGCATCTCCAGGTCAAGTGGTGGGCTTTATTAACCAAATGGGCCCAAGGGGGGGTCAAGATATAAGCCCAGGCCAAGCAAGTAAGGCTATTTTGTAGGAGAAAGGGCAGGCAAGCAGAAGAAAACAACCGAAGAAGAAGAAGCAGAAGGGGCAGTCTGTGACTAACAGGAAATTGTGGGCATCATCACTAAATTTGAGAAAGGGGGCTGTTTTCAGGTCAGCTGTAGCTGCCATATCATTATCAATGGCTAGTGGAACCAGTAGAGGTAGGAGAATGCTGTCAGAGGCTGAAGCTTCACTCCAAATTGGCAAAGTTCTGGGTCTGGACTATGAAGGCAAGGAGCAGGAGGTAATTAGTAAACTGAATGCACTTGAAGCCAAGGATAAAGAGAAAGTAAGGCAGAGGGAGGGAGATGTTATCTAGACTAGCATGTCCAGGTGAGCAAGTGTGTTTTAGTATGTTAATGAAGATACAATCATGGAATGCGAGAGGGTTAGGCAGACCAGAGAAAAGAAGGAAGTTAAAGAAAAGCATTGCGGATAGAAAAGTGGACATTATTCTTCTTCAAGAAACTAAGATCTCTGCAATTAATTCTGATTTGGTAAAATCTCTGTGGCTTGGGGATCACATGGAGTTTATGGCAGTTGATGCAGTTGGAAGAGCTGGAGGCTTGCTGTGTATCTGGAAATCTGAGGTGTTCCAGCTGCAAGATTGTTGCTGTAACCGTAATTTCATTCTGCTGGCAGGTACACTGTTTTTTAGCTTCAATTGTGTAATTATTAATGTTTATGGTCCTAATGAGGTGGGCTTCGAAAAGAGTTATGGAATCTTTTAGTTCGATTGAAATCCAAATTTCTAGGACCATGGTGCTTGGGGGGTGATTTTAATGAAACAAAGATTATCTCAGAACGAATTGGGTGTTCTAGAAGGGATAGAGGGATGAAAGATTTCAATGCCATGATTGAACAACTTGAGTTGATCGATATACCTATGCTTGGGAGGAAGTTCACTTGGTGTAATTCCCCAGATAGGGCGAAATGGAGTAGACTAGACAGATTCTTACTCAACCATGAGTGGGTACAGAATTTTAACTTTAAATTTGGGGCCTACTGTAGACACCCCATTTTTGACCGTCCTCAAGACTTGGACGTCACCGTTGGAACACTCGGTGATTATCCATGTTTGTGTTCGTTTGGAGTTCCCAGAGGTCTCGGCTACGCGCCTTGCCTCAGGATCTCCGAACTCGACCGTTTTGTGTCTGGTTTTGCACCAAACACTTGTGTTTTGCCTTGGAGGGGCAGGAAATGCCTTGTGAGGCATCCCCACACATCACCGGCCGTGGCTAGAGGCCACCGGCTGGTGTTTTGTTGCCATCGGCAATGTATATTGCCGGTCGACACTCTTTTCTGCCGGTCGGCAGTCAATTTGGTCAAAATGACAATTTTGCCCAGCCGACTACTGTTCATCTGCTTTTGCAGATATTTTAGGACAGCTGTGTGGCATTTTGTTCCCCTCCATACACGTGTATGGAGGGATGGCCTTCTTGTAAGCTTGTTGAACAAGCTTTACAAGATTGGTGGTCTATAAGAGAGGGCCTCCTCTCTTGGCATTAGGGTTAGACAAAAAAAGGTTAGAGAAAGCTTAGAGAGAGCTCTGGTTCTAGGTTTAGAAGTTTGTATCTATCCTACATCTATATCTCTCATTTTCTTGCATTTGTGTGTGTTTAAGTCTTAGTATTGCACATAAGCACATAGCATTGCACCTTTTATTAGTTTTTGAAGGGCCAGAGGTCTGATCTTGAAGCTTTGGAGCTGGTTTGAACTCAAGGAGGCAGCTGGTCCTCCCTTTGTGAAGAAGGACTTCAAGGGTAAGAAACTACCCATTTTTACCCCATTTTTGCATTGCTTTTCTACCTATCTTAGAACTGTTTTTGTGCTTAGTGTTTAACATAAAAAAGTTCTGTTTTTAAGCCCTCTTGATTGTTTGTTAAGAGTGTTTTGTGCTTTGGGGAAGTTTGACCCTTCTTAGGCCTTGCAAGGCCCTCATTTTGTGCCATTTTGTGCAAGCTCCGGGACTTTGGTGTTTGGGTCTCCTTACCACTGAGATCTTGAGAGATTTCAGTGGTGAGGATGATGCCTTGAAGTCCTAAGAAGGAGGGGGCCACCCCCTCTCCTTGTTGTCCTTGAAAGGACCCATTTTGGCGTCTTGAGAGAGCCTCATGTTTGAGTGCTTATTGGTCATGCCATGGCTGTATTTTGTGTTTATATTGCCATGATATAGCTTTGTACTAAGTTGGTTTTGGTACACCATGCATGTTTAGCATACCTACCATGTAATGCCTTGTGGTTGCCTTAACATGCCTTAGGTTGTGTGCCTTTGTTTTAGCATGTTTTAGGCTTAGATTTGTGAAGCTTTTGTGCTTGTTTTGCCATGTATAAGGTCTGTCCTAGGTTGTTTGGGTTGACTCTAGCATGCATTGTGTAGTCCCTTTGTATATTTGGCTTGTTGGCCTTAAGTGCATAAGTGTGTTGCATGCATTACTTGCATCATTTTCAATGGTTTGGAACCATTTAACATGCCATTTCAGTCCCTTTGACATGCTTGTTTGCTTGCCTTGCATGCCTCTTTAATGCCCTATTGAGCTTGTGTTGTATGCTCCTTGAAAGTGCATTTGTGCATGCCTTTGATTTTGAGCCATTTAGATGCCATCTAAGTGGTCCTTTGGGCTTGGTTTTATGTGCTAAAACTCTGTTTTGGTCATTTAAGTCTTGCCATGTGTGATTACATTAAGTGTGGTCCATTGCCTCTTTGGTGAGCCTTAGGCTTCGGGCTTGTTTGCATGCTATTGTTTGTCTTGTTTGAGTTGGTTTGGCACCCCTTATAACATGATTTTAAAGCTTTCCATTGCATGCTAATTGTCTATTGTTTGGTCTCTTTAAGTGTGCTTAAGAGTTACCTTTATATGCCTAGGTGTTGGATCATGCATGCTTACATGTTTGTTTGCATTTTGGCCTTCATTTCCATGGCATTTGGCCACTGATTTTGGGCCTAATAGAGTTGCCTAAGTCATGTTTAAGTCCACCCCTTTGCTTAGTTTGCATGCTTGCCTTGTATGGTTGTTTGCATACTAGCATTCTCACATTGCATGCCATGTTGCATACTAGCTAACATGCTTAGGTTGCATTGAACATGCATGCTTTGCCTCTTGAAATCAAGTGATAGAGGTTGGGCCCTTTATGTGCTTATTTGGTTTGCATTGCATTTGACATGAAAATGCACAAATTGATTCTTTGGGCCATCATGCATGGAAATGCGTGATTGGTGGTCCAAGAACCAAGGGCCATGTTCCTTTGAGTCATAAACATGATAAGGGGCATGATTGGTGCATACATTTGGTTGAATTACATTGCCATGCAAGTTCTGTCCTCTGCTGCTGTGAGTTGCAGGTTCTGCAGGCATTTTTGGCCGACCGGCAACATATAGTGCCGACCGGCCATCCTTTGGTGGCCGATGGATGCATCTTGTGCCGATGACCACATCCTATTGCCGGTGGCAATTCTATTCAGCCGATGGTGATCCCCAGTGTCCAAGGAAGCAGCTCTGAGACTTTGGCAGTCTTCAGAGGGGCAGAGCAGGGAAAACAGAGGCAGTCTATGTATGGCAGTGCGCTTCCGAGCCGGACCGAGCATGCATTGTATTGAGCTCTCCTCCCGAGGCGGTTTACTGTTTTTCCTAGCTTAGTTAGTTTGTTAACTAATTAGGTAATTTGTAATATTTAATTAGCTTGCGTAGTTAATTAATCTGTATATTCTTTCGGTCCCTCCGAGCGAGGGCAAATCTGTAATAAGTGTGGGTGAGTGTGTGCATGTCTTCCAACCCCCACTTCTTTCTCCCTTTTATTTACATGCTTATGATGGTAGACTAGGGCATATTTAAATTAGCATACCTTATGCTGTGCATGCGTGCATCCATACATTTGTTATACATGCATCGGGCTCGGCACATCATACAAACTGCACTTGTACTTCAATTCCAAATTGAATACGTGTTATTTGTAGCATTCCATATGCCATCTTAGGATAGCCGAGCCTGTCTAGATTGCATCCTTGTATGTGTTGCATTAGCCATTTTTAACATAAACTATGATCATGCATATGATTACTAACTAGTTTCTGTTTTGGCTTGGAGTACTAGGTGAGCTTTTATGCTTTAGCATATCGCATGCGTGTGAATGTTGCCATCATAGCATGATTACCATGAGGCTAGCTGCTTATGTGATATAACTGCTTGAATGCCTGTGGATGGAGGTTGAATTACCTAAATTGGGACAATGCATTAAAGCTATGAGTTTTAAGCCCACTAGATAGTGGCAAAACCTGCATTTTAGCCTACTTGCGAGTAGCAAACCATTTTCAAAATGAACATGCGATGTTTTGTTCCAATTTAGGCGATTTGGTCTATACTTGTTTGCTGTGCGCATAACGTAGTAATTCTAGGCTAATTAACCGAAATAAGAACGCATAAAGTTTTCAAAAATAGCTATCATGGTTAGTAGAGGCCGGTCTTCGGACCGGGCGAGAGGGGGTGCTCATAGCTGACCTTCCCCGATCGTACCCAAGTTCCTGAGCCGAGGCAACTTTGGTGATGACGGACATGTGGCCTTTGGCACCGAGTCAGGGTTTCCTAAATTCCCCCATTAAAAAATATTTAGGTGGCGACTCTGTATCTGGCAAAGCAGTCCATGTTTGGCACTTCTTTCAAAAATCTGTTTTCTCAAAACGATTTGCCGGATTTGGACTCTTTGGTTCAGATTAAGAACCGCAACAACAAAAGGGAGTCCGAACTGTAGCGCGAGGTCCCCCCGCGGACGTGTTACAGTTTCTGGCGACTCTGCTGGGGAATTTACGGAGCTTGACTCGAACTGGTGATATCCTGTTTTGATTTCATTTATGTGTCTCTTTGCATTGCATGTGCATTGGTGCGCCTAGGACACCGTGTTTGCCATCTGCCATTCCTGAATGGTTTGCCGGAGGCTTCTCTTGTCAAGGCATGACCATAAGGCTGACCGGTTATGGGCTCTGACAGCATGGGAACACAAACCCTGGTTCTACCGGGGCACCCTTTTCGACCATTCGACCTAGTGCATATTCGGATCATAGTGACCATTCCAAACTAGGACAAGTTGCTTACCCGATATAGGTTGTTTGAAACCGCTGCGTGCGTAGTGAAACCCTAGCTCCTGACAAAATAGGACAGGGAAACCCTACCCCAAACATAGGGGTGTTTTGGCTCTCACTTATTTGCTATGTGCTTTAGAGTGTATCTTTACAGGGAATGCATATACCAGTTTGCAAGTTTGAGTGTCAGGCCTAAGGGCACCAGTATCAGTTTTTGAGAATCAGTTATATCCGCGGGTATCAGATTCAGTGTTTTGGGGCAGTGATTTTCTGGGGAACAGTGAGCAGTAGTAGAGTACAGTTGTTCAGCTACACCCGTGTTTGATCTGTTTGGGCTGAAATGCTGCTTGTTTTTCCTTTCGGTACAGAGAGTCTGATTCAGAACAGTCAGTGTTTCCTTTTGCTGAGGCAAGCTAGATACCTGATCTGTTGGTCGCCATCCAGTATAGCAGACTCAGCATGACGCAGAATTCGGAAGAGATCATGGTCATGACAGCTGCATTAGATCAGGGGATCACTTTGCAAGGTGAGACCAGTGTCGATATGCCACATCCACCCGGGTCGCCTGTCGCGCACCCGGTCTGGACCCCCCAGTTGTACCAGGCTCGCGAGCCTACTACATTTGAACTAATGGGGATGATAGGGGATCTCCAACGGTCCGTGGCGGATCTCGCCTATGGAATGTCCGTTTCGTCACCAGCCGCACCATATGCCGGGAGTTTTGTACCCTAGGAGCCCCCGCTGTTGGGGCGAATTGTGATTGAACTTAGTCAACCGGAGATGGCCTCCAACCATGGCAATGATGCACCAACATCTACCCAAACCCTCGACCAGGCTGAGGCCAGAGGTAAAGACAAAATGAAGGCGGATGCCGATCCCATCGAACAACTGCTGTGGGCAGTCGAGGCTTTGAAAGCCGGGGGGATGAACAAGCAACAGGTATCTGCAATTGTGTCAAAAGCTGTGGAGGATGCTTTCCCCACTCCACCTGAGGGTAGCTCTAGTCAGTCAGAAAGCCGGGACAGGCCCCGTCATGCCGGAGCAGTTCCTCCCATTCCCAAACCTGCACCCGGGAGATATCAGAAAGCCAAGGTGGCACCTGCCGACCCTTTCGCTAGTGCATCTAGCAAGAGTGCTCAAGCTTCAAAGTACCTGCCCCGGGGGCGCAGGGTCTTTCATGAACTCTACATGCCTTTGTCAAGGGCACTTTTAATTTTGGCCAAGAAGGGACATCTTACACCCCTTGAGCCTAAGCCGCTCCCCAAACCCCTTCCAGCAGGCCATGACGCCACTCAGTACTGTGCGTACCATCAGCAGACAGGCCACCCTACTGATAATTGCTTCCGCCTCCGTCATGAGGTGCAAGAATTGATTGACAACGAGGTTATCCTCCCGCCCACCTCAGCAAAGTCTGTTACCACCCAGTTACTGGATTTTGAGGACACCGATACTGTGAGTATCTGATCAGAAAGTGAACCACCTGCGGGCGACGTCTGATATTTTTGATGTGGCGTCTGGCACGCATTTTCGAGCATTTGCGAATGCTAAGTTTGTAGATTCTGACCTGGGTATTGAGTCAGTTTTTTATTTTGTTTGAGTCTGTCTCATTGTCTTGAGTCAGTCCTTTGTTTGCTTACGGGTCGGCCTTGTTGTAGCAAGTCGAGTCTGTCTTGTATAGAATACCAGGTGATTTCGGGGTTGTTGCCTCGAACACCGTTTTGCCTTGTAATTACCCGTTTTGTTTTCCCTTTGAGTCTGTCTCAGTTAAGGAGCCAGTTGCAATCAGGGATTTGGAATGAAACAATTGTGGCTATCTCGTTTTCATGCTCGCTTTCAGTTTGAGTTAGTTGTGCCGGAGGATGTGAATGGAATCGGCAGTACATTCTACCTACTCTCTTGTGCCTTGAACTCGTTGTAATGACCTAAGTTTTTCAAAAAACTTTTTGAACACTACGGTGATAAAAACGAAGAGGAAGGAATTCCTCGGGTTTTGCAAAACTTTGATCGAAATTGAGAGAAAGAGAGGCGTGCTGAGCCTTTAATGAACGAAATCATGCCTGTCAGCGTGAGTATTGAGAAGGACCCTGGCTTGATCCAGATTGGTTCCACACTATCTTCAGCGCGAGCGATTTGTCGCTTTCTTAAAAACTTTCAAAAACAAAATATTTTGCGCAGTCCTGTGAAGACTTGTGTGGAATCGCTCTTGAGATTGTGCTGCCTAGGATCGCTCTCAGCCTCAAGATTCAATTTATCTGTTCCGAACCTGGAATCCGTTCAGAATGTTCAAACATCCAATCGCCATGTAAAGCCCGCGTGGCCCAATTTGAAGCAGCCCTCGAGCAAGAGGCACCAAACTCAAATCAAGAAGATTAGATCTCACCGGAAGAGGCTCGTGAAGCAACCGTGATGGATTCTTCTGTGAATCGACACAACAGTCACTCTCCTGTATACATTTGGCATGGACTTGCTACACTTTTACCCTTTGAGAGGCTCGCTGGGTCAAAAACCCAGAAGGGCGACCTAGGCAAAAGTTAGAGCAAGAGAAAAATACAAAAAAGAAGAAAAAGAAAAAAAAAGAAAAAGAAAAAAAAGGAAAAAAGAGAAAAAATGCAAAAAAAAAAGAAGAATGAATATATACAAAAATTGAAAAGAAAAGAGAAGAAGCTCGCAAGGTCAAAAACCCGCATCGGGCGCCTTGGCAAAAGTTAGAGCCTGAAAAAAAGTGAAGGTTAAAATACCCGAGAGTACCTTAACCGGAACTACGTAAGGCTTGATTCCCATGTTTGGGATACGTAGGCAACTTCATCCTGAAGTCCAGCCCCCAACGCTTTCATAGCGTCTCAGTCCATGTAATTGTTTTGATCACCTTTGCCTCCCTTGAATCCGTTAGTTCGGTTGTGACTATCGAAACTACGCAGTCAGTTTCCTCTCAGAGTCCAACCACCAACACTTTCAAGGTGATTGTGTCCATATATTGGTTCAGACCGTCTTCGTCTTCTCCGCGTCTGAGGGGGCCGATCGTCATTGCCAAAGATTATTTACAGCATGCTGCGGCATCATCTAAACAAGGGGCAACTTTCCGTTGCCATGTATTGCCATAAGTTGCCCCGAGTTGCCGTCCAAACCAGGGGCAACTTTCCGTTGCTTTGCCCCCCCTTTAAGCCAGGGGCAATTTTCCAATCTCCTCCAATCCAAGGTTGCGCATCTCAAGGGTGAGTTCCGTGCTCGTTGGGCATTGACTGTCTGCAAAAATGGTTTTTGAAAATTTTTACTGAGGTTGACTATTTTCTCGAAAACTATCTCATTTTCCAAAACCGGACCATCTTCTTGGACCCAGAAAGGAAAATTTTCAGTGCCCACAGCCTGACTTGCATGATTTTGAATCGGAAAATTGAACAAGCATGTTAATCCGACTCTCATTTTGGTCAAAACTGTTTTAGAAAGAAAACAAAAATGGTCAAAATGATGAATTAGGGGCACAGTTGAGTCAGGTGTTCTGTCTTTCCCCCGCCGTCAACATGCTTGCCAGAAAGGCACCCCATCCAGCGGAAGAAGCTTTCCCCATCCGGAGCACGACTGAACGTCACCGGAAGAAATAGCCGTGAGCTAATAGCATTGGGCGTGAACCCATGACTCCCTGTTCATTCATCAACCACCCTGGGGAGGGATGAAAAATGAGAGAATAAAGAATAGAGAGGTGCAAGTTGAGAGAAAAGTGAGCAACAGGGTTTTGTGAGAAAAACCGAGCCTGAGGGCCGAGTGACGTGAGAATCACAAATTAGAAAGGGTGGGAATAAAACCTGGAGAAACTGGCTCCTCGTGATCTGAGGTCTCTCATTCTTGTGAACGCGTCTGTGTGTCGTGCCCTTCGCTTTTGTTTTGTCACAACTCTCGTCTTGAGTCTTTTCCGAGCGTGTCTCGTTGTGTTTAGGTCGTGTACCTCCTGTTTGAGTCTTTCTCGCTGTGTTCAGTTTAGGTTCGATACCCAGGTTGGAAACCCTTCTTTATTTCAAAAAATCGCCCGTGCTCAGAATGCTGTGCCATTCTCCACATCCATGTGAAGCAAAAGAAGAAAAGAGAAGGGAAAATTTGGGGCATCTGAGTGTGCTTCAATTTCGGTCGGTTTCAGCCTTTGTGGTCCGTCTTGTCAGATTGGGTTGTTCGTTCAGGATTTGCCGTGTGCAGAATGAATCAAATGCTGTGTTATGGGCAATATACAGATCAATCCCCAGCAGATTAATCCCCAGCGGAGTATGGGCTGTGTGTTCAGTTTAAGCAGTGGTTTGCTTGGGTTGTTTTGCTATTGGCTGGTTGGGTATCTGATTATTACAGTGCAAGTGTTCAATTTTCAGACAACAGATCAATATCATTTACATTTGAGGTGTAATATGATGCAATGCAGTGCAAAGTATGAAATACACAGATATAACACTTTTTGGACAAAAAGTTTGTTTCATTTCATATCATCTTTTTCAAGTACATAGTTTTGAAGAAAACAAAAACCTGCCGGTGGCAGTACAAGGTACTCTAGCTACCAACCAAAAGAAAAAGTACAAAAAGAAGAAAAGCAGCAAAAATCTGGAGCAGCATCGGTGGTCTCAGGCCTGAAGGTCTGTCCTCGCCCTCTTCCTGGGCAAAAGCCCAGGAGCATCGTCGTTAGCACCATCATCTGAATCCGAGCCCGAACCGTCTCCGGTCTCCTCCTCAGATGACCCTGCCTCTGCCTCTGCCTCTGCCTCTGCCTCTGCCTCGGACTCGGACTCATCGTCATCATCATCAGGAGCAGGTGCCCGAGAGCTACTCTCGACATGAGCATGCCCTCCCCTGGTACGAGGGCCTATAGTGCCTCCTCTCCCTCCTTGAGCAGGAATAGAGGGCCCAGCCGGAGCACCTCCTACAATAGGAATCTGGAACGGGGCCTGAAAAAACATAAATTGCAGATGCATCAGTAGACTATGCAAAGCAAGATGAGAGCAGTATATCAGTGCAGAATGCAGTGTATGAGTACAGTGTGTGGATGCTGAGAGCAGTGTATCAGGGCAGAATACAGTGTATGAGTACAGTGTGTGGATGTCGTGAGCAATATACCAGTGCAGAATGCAGTGTATCAGTACAGTGTATCAGATATCGGTAAGGGCCGTATATCAAATCTTGTATTGTACATCAGATTATGTGAAACGGTGTATGGTGTGGGCTGTGGTCAGAAGAACATACCGGGATACTGTAAAAGGCCAGGAGGTCGAAAGTCCGATGTAGCATCCCCATCAGGGAGGCACTCAACTCCAATGCCTGCCGGGTGTACTCGGAGGAAGCCTGCAAAAGTGTTAGATACATCAGTATTCTAAATCGAAATGAAATGATCAATGCAAGATGCAAAATGTGGTAGTACATACCGGAGGCAAGCCGTGGAATCCGACCAACTCGTGACCAGCCGGAGGAGGAGCGATGGGGATCTGATAAGTCTCCCCACCCTACCCTTGGCATGTCATCGTGGTAGGGAGTGCTGGCCAGCTAACCCCCTATCCCCTCCGAGCTCCACTCCTACCATGGACTCGGGTCGTCCTCGACGCTCCTGCCCCTGCTCCTGTCCCAGCTGCCGGTGCCACTGGCCTCTCCCTCTCAGCTCGTCGACCACTGCTCAAGGGTTGCATAATGTAGGTCCGAACGTACTCGGCATACTCGCCCTCGCCTCTGTGACGCTCCTCACCCCAGCCAGCGGTATACTCCTGTAGGTGCTCGAGGGAAAACCTCTCTGTATGCCTCATGTGTGCAGGAGGTGGACCCGGAACTATCTGCTCCGGTAAACCCAGGGTCTGACGTAAGAAACGCTCATCCAGGTACCAAGCCCGACAGACCGGGCCCTCCAACAGAATCCGAAGACGGGAAGTCTCCTCCGCGCTCTCATAGTGATCCCTCACCATGGCCGGCAACGGAGCCCAAGGCTGCTAGGTGATCTGCGGGCAAAAGTACAGTTTGTTATCTGTCTATTATCAAAAATACAGTGCAAAGCGAAGCTTAAACAAACTTTATAGATGAACATACCTCCGCGGCGGTAATGGTGTCGAAGTAGCGGCGGAAGAAGATAAAAGTCTCCCGAGGTCTCCGCACGCACCTCACATCAAAACGGTGGGAAAAGGGGACGTCGAGTGGGATCTCTACGTTAGGTACCGGGCAAGCCTGGGAAAGTAGGCGTACACCCACAACTGCAGAGCAAATATCAGTATGCTTATCAGATAAAGCAGAATACAGAATAAAGTAGAAATGGCAGAGCCGTATGTTATGCAGTGTATTATGCAAAGTGTACAGTGTGTCCAGTGTACAGTCAGTATAAAGCAGAGTATATGTGTGCCGAGTGTACAGTATACAGCCAGTGTAAAGCAGACTACAGTGTGTGCAGTGTACATAGTACAATACAGAGTACAGAAAATGTAAAGCCGAAAGCAGAAATGTAAAAAGGGGAAGAAGATGTACCTCCCAAGCTCGCCAGTAACCACCAAGAAGCTATCTGCTGAGGCGGGAAGAGGAGCTCATGTAGCCGTACAATGTGGCCAAGCCTGCGCCACCCCAGTCGTAATGGCGGATCTGCCTAACATCCACCAATGCGCTCAACAGACATAGAGGCACGGTGTTCGCCCAATCGGCGAAAAGGGTCGTCCCGAGCAGAAACATGATGAAGCCCCGTGCATACTGATCCACCTCCTCCGGGGTCATCTGTGGCTCCTCCGTCAAGGGTGGCTGAATCCGGAAGTGGCTCTCGAACCAAGAGTATCGAACAAAACCTGCCCGAGCAAGGGGAGGCTGAGTGCCGAGCAGGTACAGCTGGGCGGCGTCCCACTCACCCATATCTGTGTCAAAGGGGATCGGATCACCCCCTACCCCGATGCCAGTAAGCATCGAGAAGTCATAAGGGGTCATCGTCATGTCCCCCGCGGTGGAGAAGTGGAAGGAGTTGGTGGTATCCCACCACCTTTCCACTAAAGCGGCAAGCAAGGGCCTGTAGGTAGTGAGTCGGGAGAGCCCCCTGTAGTAGATGCCGAAACCCGCCTCATCGATGATTTGACGGACTGCACCGGGGAGCTCCAGATACCAGTCCCGAGCAACGACGTTCCCATACCCACGGATGGTATGGGAGTCTCCTTGTAATCAAAAAACAACAACAATTGCGAAGCAATATTCAAGATGCGGTTTTGGGAAGTACACAGGTATGGTGCATGTGTGCACATTTTTTAGATTCAAGCAGATATCGGGTTCAGTATGTTAGTAGGTGAACTACGGCTTGTGATGTGTCAGTGTGCCTGTGAGGATCAGCATACAGATATGGTGCATGTGTGCACATTTTTCATATTCAAGCAGATATCAGGTTACAGTGTGCTAGTAGGTGAACTACAAAGTCTGATGTGTCAGCATGTTTGAGTGGTTCAGTGTAAATACAACATGTGTGCATGTTTTCAGATTCAAACAGGTATCGGGTGCCAGTGTGCATACAGTGAAATACAGTGTGCGTCGTGTGTTCGGGTGATTCGGGGTTAGTGCAGTGTGTGTGCACGTGCCAGTTTCAAACAGATATCAGTTGTAAGTCTGTCTACAATCAACTACAGTATACAGTATATCAGAATTAAACAGTTAAAGAACAGAAGCAACTATGGCAGTCAAATGTTCTACATTGCAGAAATTGAAACCGGGAAAAGAATGTACCTCGGAAGCGCCATGCGACAGGTGTGACTCTGGCTCACGTAGCAGTAGCTCGCGTGCCATGCCCCTCTCGAAGCTCCGGAACTGGCATAGTCCGTCCTGAAGTATCACGTGAACTGCTGGCCTGTAGGTCTCCGGATCGAGCGGCCGGATGTGAAGTGGCACGGGCTCGGCCTCAGGGTCCATCTCGATCTCTGGAGGGGGTCCGCCCTGTGAAAGGTCGTCTACCATCGTGAAGAGAATGAGAAAATGACCGGAAGATAGAAAACCGGGTAAGAATACGAAGGGTCAACTGAAAAGTCAACCCCGAGAGGGTCGGAAAAGGCCGGGAAGGTCGAAGTGCGGAAAAGGCACGGGTGTCGAGAAGAACTCGAGGGAAACAAACCCCGAGTGACAGAAATAAAAAATGAGACACCGAAACGAAGTTTCGTTCGGTTGAAAATGTTCGAAACGCGAAGGTATTCGCGAATCAAACAACGAAACGGGGGCTAGAACGCGCGAAAATGAGAGAATCAAAGGACGAAAACACTCTAGAGAGAGAGGGAGAAGATTTTCGAGCAAGGAGAAGATTTTCGAGCAAAGAGGAGTGAAAAGAATAGGGCTAGAAGCCCTATTTTAAAACACCCGTAGCGAAATACCAAAACTGCCCCGATACAGGAATTGTTTGCCGGTCGGCCACACTCTTTGCCGGTCGGCACAATAGTTTGCTGGTGGATTTGTTTTACTGCCGATGGACGGCCGGTGATGTCTCCTGACTGCCGATAGGTATCCGGTGGTCTGTTACAGTGGATTTTGAGCCTCCTACACCTTTTTTGGGTTATATGTGTGGTTCAGGGCCTTCAGTGCTCAAAACAGTGTAAAATAGTGCATTCCGACGCTCAACCAGCCTCCGTTTTGACCTCGGACCGTGTCTTCTATACGTGGCACTCAAGTTCGTGCAAGGTGTATCCTTTCTGTATCCTTTTGGCTTTTACAAAGATTCAAAAGTTGCCACGTGTGTGTTGCACGCATTCATCACGGTGACTCGTGCGTCGCACCGCGCCGTCATGCACATCCCTCATGCATTGTTTTGCACCCCTTTTGACTTGCGTTGTCTCGCTCGTCACCTGCATTGTTTTGCATCTCTTGTGACCGGCGTTGTCTCGCTCGTCACTTGCATTGTTTTGCATTCTTGTGACCAGCGTTGTCTCGCTCGTCACTTGCATTGTTTTGCATCCCTTGTGACTTGCGTTGTCTCGCTCGTCACCTGCATTGTTTTGCACCCCTTGTGACTTGCGTTGTCTCGCTCGTCACTTGCATCATTTTACATTCCCGTGAGGCATGCGTGTCTCACTTGCATCATTTCACATTCCCGTGAGGTATGCGTGTCTCACTTGCATCATTTCACATTCCCGTGAGGCATGCGTGTCTCACTTGCATCATTTCACATTCCCGTGAGGCATGCGTGTCTCACTTGTATTTTACATTCCCGTGAGGCATGCGTGTCTCACTTGCATTTTACATTCCCGTGAGGTATGCGTATCTCACTTGCATCATTTTCCATTTCCTTGTGGCATGCGTGTCACACTTGCATTGTCTTGCATTTCCTTGTGGCATGCGTGTCTCATTTGTGGTATGCGTGTCTCATTTCTCATTTGGATTGGCATGCGTGTCTCATTTGTGGCATGCGTGCCCCATTTCCCATTTGCATTGGCATGCGTGTCTCATTTGCATTGTCATGCATCGCGGTCTAGGAGACCTTAAATCCTCGGGAGGTGCAAGACCTTCGGTGCATTAAGGTGCACAGTTCATCGCATTTGGCATGCATTTCATCGCGCTATTTTGCGCACCTCATTGCATTTGGCATGCATCGCATCGCGCTATTTCACGCACCTCACTGTCTTGTGCCCAAGACCGGTCTGGCAAGACCTTAAACACGCTAGGATGGTGTTCGCATGTCAATATGCACTGTAGCGCACATCGTCCCTTGCATCGTCATGCACACACGCGTTCTAGCGCGCACGGTCCGCATTGTCATGCATCGCGGTCTAGGAGACCTTAAATCCTTGGGAGGTGCAAGACCTTCGGTGCATTAAGGTGCACAGTTCATCGCATTTGGCATGCATTTCATCGCACTATTTTGCGTACCTCATTGCATTTGGCATGCATCGCATCGCGCTATTTCGCGCACCTCACTGTCTTGTGCCCAAGACCGGTCTGGCAAGACCTTAAACACGCTAGGATGGTGTTCGCATGTCAATATGCACTGTAGCGCACATCGTCCCTTGCATCGTCATGCACACACGCGTTCTAGCGCGCACGGTCCGCATTGTCATGCATCATGGTCTAGGAGACCTTAAATCCTCGGGAGGTGCAAGACCTTCGGTGCATTAAGGTGCACAGTTCATCGCATTTGGCATGCATTTCATCGTGCTATTTTGCGCACCTCATTGCATTTGGCATGCATCGCATCGCGCTATTTCGCGCACCTCACCGTCTTGTGCCCAAGACCCGGTCCAGCGGGACCGAAAACACACCCGGTCCGGCGGGACCTTAAATACGCCCGGTCTGGCGAGACCTTAAACCCGCTCAGTTGCATTGTCATGCATTTCACAAGCCGTGCATGATTGCGCATTCGAGTTCATATGCATTAGACGTGTGTTGTTTCACGCTTGCACCACCATGCATTGTCATGCATATCTTAAGCCACACGTTGCTGCGCATTTCAAGTTCACTTGCATTGTTATGCATTTCCCGAGGACCATGGTCTGGCGAGACCTTAAATACGCACGGTCTAGGAGACCTTAAATCCTTGGAGGGTGCAAAACCCTTGGTACACTGTCATGTATTGCATTGTAAATACCGCATTGTCATGCATTTTCAAAAAAAAAAAAAACAACAAAAAAAAACATGCATTGTCATGCATACATTTTGCATCCCGGTCTAGGAGACCTTAAATCCTCTAAAGGTGCAATTCCTTTGGTGTTTGTCGTGCCCGAACGACTTTTGGTGGTCTGGTAAAGCCACTTGCCTGTGTTTGCGGTGAGTTCCTAGAAGACCAACTGGGGACGGTGGAAACTAGAGTTCGAACGGCTTATGCCTAGAACGCAAAGGTTCGAGAGTTCCAAGACTAGAGTCTGGTTTAAATACCCAGGGGTGTATCCTCGGCTTGAAATCTGTATGGAAGCCCCATAAGTTGAGGCGGCATGTCTACGCCTCAGTTCTGGATACTGAACCAACCTAGTATATCACCCTGTTGGTAAGATAGGGAAAGCTACAATCATAGCCATTGCATCATGGTGCATTGTCATGCATACATGGTAAATATTGCATTGTCTTGCATCATAGAAAATAAACATGCATCGTCATGCATCCACTGTAAATATTGCATTTACATCCATTCCATTGCATATTTGTATATATCGCATTGTAGATTGCATGCATTTTGCTGCATCACCTCCGCCTTGGCTTGCGCCTTTCCATGTCGAGCTTGGACTGGTATGTGTCTGTACTCTTTACGTCGAAGCATAGTTCAGTGGACCGTTCTGTGTTAGACGTGGCTTGTATGTGTACATGCCTTTCTTAGACAAAACAAGGTTTGGTTGCAAGCCTTATCCGCTGTAAATACTACACCTGCATCCATTGCATTTTCCCCAGCAGACTGCATCTGCATCCCATTGCATATTTGTAGATATTGCATTTTAAATTGCATGCATCCATTGCATCACCTTCCATCTATGGCTTGCGCCTTTCCATGTTGAGCTTGGTCTGGTATGTGCCCATACTTCTCGTGTCAAAGCATAGTTCAGTGGACCGTTCTATGTTAGCCGCGGTTCGTATGCGTACATGCCTTTCCTAGGCAAGATTTGGTTTGGCCCGCGTGCCATATCCATTATATCCATTTCCATTGCATTTTAGATTGCATGCATCCATTGCATCACCTTCTATCTATGGCTTGCGCCTTTCCATGTTGAGCTTGGTCTGGTATGTGCCCATACTTCTCGTGTCAAAGCATAGTTCAGTGGACCGTTCTATGTTAGCCGCGGCTTGTATGCGTACATGCCTTTCCTAGGCAAGATTTGGTTTGGCCCACGTGCCATATCCATTATATCCATTTCCATTGCATTTAAGATTGCATGCATCCATTGCATCACCTTCCATCTATGGCTTGCGCCTTTCCATGTTGAGCTTGGTCTGGTATGTGCCCATACTTCTCGTGTCAAAGCATAGTTCAGTGGACCGTTCTATGTTAGCCGCGGCTTGTTTGCGTACATGCCTTTCCTAGGCAAGATTTGATTTGGCTGCATGCCATATCCATTGTTTATATTACATTGTAGTGTAATTTTTGCATCCGGCAGTAGGATCATCATTCTTTCTCCAATGGGTCGTCACCCCACTTATGTCATCCCCCCAATACTCGTTCTTGTGTCCGTCTACATTACTCATAGTTCAGTTGACCGTTCTATGGTAGACAGACTTGTCACTTCCATCAATCTATTTGACATTTGTGTGGTTTCGAACCGCTCGTGATTGGATCATGATTCAATTGCTTTGCATATAGTTTGCATTGTTTCAATTGCATCGCATATCATTTGCATTGTTTATACGTAGTGTTGTACATAATGCATATCATTTGGCATTCATCATTGCATTGTCATGCATGTTGCTAACAATATCATACCTGTTAAGTTTGTTTTCTTTGCAGGCACGATATTGTATGTACGGTTCATTTGAGGCCGGTACAACCGGACGAACCGGACGAACCGGACAGGTATTGTATCCTCCGCGTGAGACGTATTGAGAATTGCATAATTCTCTTACATCCTTTCTGCATTGTAGTGTAGTCTGGTGTATGCTAGCTTAGAACTGTCGCATGTGTGCTTCGTTACAGCTTTCTTTGCATGATCATAAGTTATGCTCGGCTTCGTGCATTGTCTTGCATCTTGCCCCTGCCTACGGGCGCATATCTTATTTGTGGCTTGTATGCCTGTACCTGAACTACGCTGGTTTGATTCCTAAAGGGATACGTAGGCAGCCTGCGGGTTCAACCACTTGCGCTTTGTATGCTTGTCCGAGTCTTCGGCCTTGTCAAAAATGGGTCGTCTCTGGGCTTTGACATTCACTCCCGTCATTGTTATGACTTCCGAGTTCTGTCAAAGAGGGGCAACTGTAGACACCCAATTTTTGACCGTCCTCAAGACTTGGATGTCACCGTTGGAACACTCGGTGATTATCCATGTTTGTGTTTGTTTGGAGTTCCCGGAGGTCTCGGCTACGCGTCTTGCCTCAGGATCTCCGAACTCGACCGTTTTGTGTCTAGTTTTGCACCAAACACTTGTGTTTTGCCTTGGAGGGGCAGGGAATGCCTTGTGAGGCATCCCCACACATCACCGGCCGTGGCTAGAGGCCACCGGCTGGTGTTTTGTTGCCATCGGCAATGTATATTGCCGGTCGGCACTCTTTTCTGCCGGTCGGCAGTCAATTTGGTCAAAATGACAATTTTGCCAGCCGACTACTGTTCATTTGCTTTTGCAGATATTTTAGGACAGCTGTGTGGCATTTTGTTCCCCTCCATACACGTGTATAGAGGGATGGCCTTCTTGTAAGCTTGTTGAACAAGCTTTACAAGATTGGTGGTCTATAAGAGAGGGCCTCCTCTCTTGGCATTAGGGTTAGACAAAAAAGGTTAGAGAAAGCTTAGAGAGAGCTCTGGTTCTAGGTTTAGAAGTTTGTATCTATCCTACATCTATATCTCTCATTTTCTTGCATTTGTGTGTGTTTAAGTCTTAGTATTGCACATAAGCACATAGCATTGCACCTTTTATTAGTTTTTGAAGGGCCAGAGGTCTGATCTTGAAGCTTTGGAGCTGGTTTGAACTCAAGGAGGCAGTTGGTCCTCCCTTTGTGAAGAAGGACTTCAAGGGTAAGAAACTACCCATTTTTACCCCATTTTTGCATTGCTTTTCTACCTATCTTAGAACTGTTTTTGTGCTTAGTGTTTAACATAAAAAAGTTCTGTTTTTAAGCCCTCTTGATTTTTGTTACGAGTGTTTTGTGCTTTGGGGAAGTTTGACCCTTCTTAGGCCTTGCAAGGCCCTCATTTTGTGCCATTTTGTGCAAGCTCCGGGACTTTGGTGTTTGGGTCTCCTTACCACTGAGATCTTGAGAGATTTCAGTGGTGAGGATGATGCCTTGAAGTCCTAAGAAGGAGGGGGCCACCCCCCCTCTTTGTTGTCCTTGAAAGGACCCATTTTGGCGTCTTGAGAGAGCCTCATGTTTGAGTGCTTATTGGTCATGCCATGGCTGTATTTTGTGTTTATATTGCCATGATATAGCTTTGTACTAAGTTGGTTTTGGTACACCATGCATGTTTAGCATACCTACCATGTAATGCCTTGTGGTTGCCTTAACATGCCTTAGGTTGTGTGCCTTTGTTTTAGCATGTTTTAGGCTTAGATTTGTGAAGCTTTTGTGCTTGTTTTGCCATGTATAAGGTCTGTCCTAGGTTGTTTGGGTTGACTCTAGCATGCATTGTGTAGTCCCTTTGTATATTTGGCTTGTTGGCCTTAAGTGCATAAGTGTGTTGCATGCATTACTTGCATCATTTTCAATGGTTTGGAACCATTTAACATGCCATTTCAGTCCCTTTGACATGCTTGTTTGCTTGCCTTGCATGCCTCTTTAATGCCCTATTGAGCTTGTGTTGTATGCTCCTTGAAAGTGCATTTGTGCATGCCTTTGATTTTGAGCCATTTAGATGCCATCTAAGTGGTCCTTTGGGCTTGGTTTTATGTGCTAAAACTCTGTTTTGGTCATTTAAGTCTTGCCATGTGTGATTACATTAAGTGTGGTCCATTGCCTCTTTGGTGAGCCTTAGGCTTCGGGCTTGTTTGCATGCTATTGTTTGTCTTGTTTGAGTTGGTTTGGCACCCCTTATAACATGATTTTAAAGCTTTCCATTGCATGCTAATTGTCTATTGTTTGGTCTCTTTAAGTGTGCTTAAGAGTTACCTTTATATGCCTAGGTGTTGGATCATGCATGCTTACATGTTTGTTTGCATTTTGGCCTTCATTTCCATGGCATTTGGCCACTGATTTTGGGCCTAATAGAGTTGCCTAAGTCATGTTTAAGTCCACCCCTTTGCTTAGTTTGCATGCTTGCCTTGTATGGTTGTTTGCATACTAGCATTCTCACATTGCATGCCATGTTGCATACTAGCTAACATGCTTAGGTTGCATTGAACATGCATGCTTTGCCTCTTGAAATCAAGTGATAGAGGTTGGGCCCTTTATGTGCTTATTTGGTTTGCATTGCATTTGACATGAAAATGCACAAATTGATTCTTTGGGCCATCATGCATGGAAATGCGTGATTGGTGGTCCAAGAACCAAGGGCCATGTTCCTTTGAGTCATAAACATGATAAGGGGCATGTTTGGTGCATACATTTGGTTGAATTACATTGCCATGCAAGTTCTGTCCTCTGCTGCTGTGAGTTGCAGGTTCTGCAGGCATTTTTGGCCGACCGGCAACATATAGTGCCGACCGGCCATCCTTTGGTGGCCGATGGATGCATCTTGTGCCGATGACCACATCCTATTGCCGGTGGCAATTCTATTCAGCCGATGGTGATCCCCAGTGCCCAAGGAAGCAGCTCTGAGACTTTGGCAGTCTTCAGAGGGGCAGAGCAGGGAAAACAGAGGCAGTCTATGTATGGCAGTGCGCTTCCGAGCCGGACCGAGCATGCATTGTATTGAGCTCTCCTCCCGAGGCGGTTTACTATTTTTCCTAGCTTAGTTAGTTTGTTAACTAATTAGGTAATTTGTAATATTTAATTAGCTTGCGTAGTTAATTAATCTGTATATTCTTTCGGTCCCTTCGAGCGAGGGCAAATCTGTAATAAGTGTGGGTGAGTGTGTGCATGTCTTCCAACCCCCACTTCTTTCTCCCTTTTATTTACATGCTTATGATGGTAGACTAGGGCATATTTAAATTAGCATACCTTATGTTGTGCATGCGTGCATCCATACATTTATTATACATGCATCGGGCTCGGCACATCATACAAACTGCACTTGTACTTCAATTCCAAATTGAATACGTGTTATTTGTAGCATTCCATATGCGATCTTAGGATAGCCGAGCCTGTCTAGATTGCATCCTTGCATGTGTTGCATTAGCCATTTTTAACATAAACTAGGATCATGCATATGATTACTAACTAGTTTCTGTTTTGGCTTGGAGTACTAGGTGAGCTTTTATGCTTTAGCATATCGCATGCGTGTGAATGTTGCCATCATAGCATGATTACCATGAGGCTAGCTGCTTATGTGATATAACTGCTTGAATGCCTGTGGATGGAGGTTGAATTACCTAAATTGGGACAATGCATTAAAGCTATGAGTTTTAAGCCCACTAGATAGTGGCAAAACCATCTTTTCTAAAGCCCACTTGAGGGTGGCAAAACCTGCATTTTAGCCTACTTGCGAGTAGCAAACCATTTTCAAAACGAACATGCGATGTTTTGTTCCAATTTAGGCGATTTGGTCTATACTTGTTTGCTGTGCGCATAACGTAGTAATTCTAGGCTAATTAACAGGAATAAGAACGTATAAAGTTTTCAAAAATGGATATCATGGTTAGTAGAGGCCGGTCTTCGGACCGGGCGATAGGGGTGCTCATAGCTGACCTTCCCCGATCGTACCCAAGTTCCCGAGCCGAGGCAACTTTGGTGATGACGGACATGTGGCCTTTGGCACCGAGTCAGGATTTCCTAAATTCCCCCATTAAAAAATATTTAGGTGGCGACTCTGTATCTGGCAAAGCAGTCCATGTTTGGCACTTCTTTCAAAAATCTGTTTTCTCAAAACGATTTGCCGGATTTGGACTCTTTGGTTCAGATTAAGAACCGCAACAACAAAAGGGAGTCCGAACTGTAGCGCGATGTCCCCCCGCGGACGTGTTACACCTACCTAGATTGTTATCTGATCACAGTCCTATTATATTAATGGAGGATGATAGGGATTGGGGACCTAAACCCTTTAGGTTCCTCAATGCTTGGTTACTTCATCCCAATTTCCTATCTTTTGTACAACACAGTTGGTCTGGGATTGTAGTGGAGGGTTGGGCAGGGTTTAGATGCTTCATGAAATTTAAAGCCCTGAAGCAAGCCTTAAAACAGTGGAATGTGGAGGTATTTGGGAAGGTGGAAATAAGCTTAAGTGTGTAGAAGAAGAAGCTCATGCCCTTGATTTGCTTGCTGAGGACAGACCTTTGCTACCTATAGAAATACTTAGAAAAAAGGAAGTGAGGGGTGATGTTTGGAGGCTTAGTAAAATGTTGGAATGGATTTGGTTACAGAAATCCAGAGTGAATTGGGCACTAAAAGGGGATAAAAATACAAGATATTTTCACATCATGGCTTGTAGCAGGAATAGTAGGAATTCCTTGTGCTCCATTGTTGTGAATGGTACAATGCTGGAGGACCCTATGGAAATTAAAGCTGAGGTGAAGGCCCACTTTCTAAAACATTTCTTTGAGGATTGGAAGGTTAGACCTAAATTATCTGGGCACTTCAAGACCATTGGAGGACCACAAGTTGTTGAACTATTGGAGGCTGAGTTTACTGAAGAGGAAATTAGTTCTATAATCAAGTCTTGTGATGGGAATAAGGCACCTGGACCTGATGGTTTCAACATGGCTTTTTTCAAGAAATGTTGGAAAATTGTGAAATCTGATGTGATACGCTTTATGAGGGAATTTCATCAAAATGCAAGTCTGGTGGGTGGGATCAATAGCTCTTTCATTGCTTTAATTCCTAAAAATGATAGTCCCTCTTGTTTGGAAGAGTATAGGCCTATTAGTCTGATTGGTTCTATGTATAAAATTCTAGCAAAGGTGTTATCAAATAGGATGAAATTGGTGATGCCCAAGATTATTAGTGAGGTTCAGTCAGCTTTTCTGGGTGGTCGGAACATTATGGATGGGATTCTTATAGCTAATGAGACTGTTGATGGATGGAAAAGATCCAAGAAGAAAGGTTTGGTTCTCAAATTGGATTTTGAAAAGGCTTATGACTCAATCAATTGGGAGTTTCTCTTCAATATGCTCTCAAACTTTGGCTTCGGATCTAGATGGGTGAGTTGGATGAAAGCTTGTGTATCCTCTGCTAAGATTTTTATTTTGGTTAATGGGTCACCAACGCCTGAATTTTGCCCACAAAGGGGCCTTCGTCAAGGTGATCCATTGTCACCGTTTTTGTTCAATATTGTAGCAGAGGGTCTCAATATATTACTGAGTAGGGCAAAAGAGTTAAACTTAATCAATGGGGTAGAGGTGGGGTCCAATGGCTTAAGAGTCACTCATTTGCAATTTGCAGATGACACTATTTTGTTTTGTGAAGCTAAGAAGGAGGAAGTGTGTAACATCAAAAGAATTTTAAGATGCTTTGAGATGGCTTCGGGGCTGAAAATAAATTACCACAAGAGTGTCATTTGTGGTGTTGGGGTTGATGAGGGACTATTGCAAGAGTTTGCCTTTAATCTCAACTGCCTCTATCAAAAGCTACCTATAATGTATTTAGGTTTGCCATTGGGGGTCAACCCAAGTAGGAGAAGTACTTGGAAACCTGTTCTTGTCAAACTTAAGCAGAAATTGGCTAATTGGAAGAGAAGACTACTTTCTTTTGCTGGGAGGTTAACTCTAATCAAGTCAGTTTTGTCCAATTTACCGATTTACTATTTATCATTGTTCAAGATTCCTGTTGGGGTGGCTAAGGAGATTGAGAAAATACAATCGGCTTTCTTGTGGGGTGGATCAGACCTCAGAAGAAAAGTGCATTTAGTCCGATGGGAGGTAATTGCAAAGAATAAGAATCTAGGTGGTTTGGGGTTGAGGAGGATTAGAACATTCAATGACTGCTTGTTGTTAAAATGGTGGTGGAGGTTTGGAGCTGAGAATCATACACTCTGGAAAAAAGTGATATGCGCAAAATATAATGTTCAATATGGGAAATGGTTGCCAACTTTGGTAGGTAGAGGTTCGAAGATCAGGACGGATATAATTAATGTAGCTTTGTGGAATCCAGACTTGCATAATTTCTATATTCATAACTCTCAGATAGCTTTGGGAGATGGGAGTAGAGTTCACTTCTGGTTGGACAAGTGGATTGATAACGTGTGTTTAAAGGAGGAATTCCCTAGACTCTTCTCTCTATCTACTAATAAGCATGGGGTGGTAAGGGTGTTTTTTGATAATAGGGGTGTAGCTGATGAGTGGAACCTTGAGTTTAGAAGAACTTTGTTGGCTTGGGAGGAGGAGGAAGTTTGTAGACTAGTTTGCTTGCTCAGACGTGCACCAGATCTTTGCAGTGAAAAATCAGATGTATTGAAATGGGTAGCAGAGTCATCTGGTCTGTTTAGTGTAGCATCAGCATATAAATGGAGTGAATCCCTTCTTGGTCCGGTTATGGCAATGGCAGGCTCTATTTGGAATAATTTTGCTCCTCCTAAAGTACAATTTTTTGGATGGTTGGCATGGCTGGGTAAGGTCAAAACCTCCTGGTTTCTTCATAGAATTGGTATACTTGATGGGGGTGTCAATCTTGAATGTGTGTTTTGCCATAATGATGTTGAAACTGTGGAGCATATTCTTCTTGTATGTCCTTTTGTTTGGAGGCTTTGGTCAAACATTGTGCGATGGTGGGGTTTCCAATGGGTCATGCCAGGTTCTGTGGATGGACTGCTGCAGTGGTGGTATGGGTGTAGTATGTCAAAATTGGAGAAGAAAATCTGGATGGTCATTCCTATGGCAACTCTTTGGTCTCTCTGGAGGCATAGAAACGAGTGTGTTTTCAATGGTCTACAACCAGATTTTGAAGCTCTATGCGACATTGTGAAAGTTCGAGTAGCTCTATGGACTAAGGCATCGCCACTACAGATGGCAGCTTCTGTAAATGATTTGGTGTACAACTTGCAGCAGGTCAAGTTCTGCCTGAGGAGTGGGGGTTGAGTGTGTTTTGCTATGGGTATTTATCTGGTTGGTGATCTGCTTGTCTGCTATGTCTGTTTTGTTATGCTTGTTGTTTGCTCTGCTATGTTATGCAGTTGGTGATACCTGCAGAATTGGTTAAGATGTGCTACTGGTTGTATACTTCTGCTAATTTGTGAAACCTGGTTTTATTTTGGGATGGTGTGCTATGATCTGTCATGGTCTTAATCTGCAAGGGAGTAATCTGAATTGGTTGAGATGTGCTACTGGTTGTATACTTCTGCTGATTTGTGAAGCCTGGTTTTATTTTGGAATGGTGTGCTATGATCTGTCATGGTCTTAATCTGCAAGGAAGTAATCTGGTGAGTTTTTTGCTTTGGACTGGTATAATGCTCTGCTGTATTCTGATTTGTTTCTGCTGGTTTGTGAAGCCTAGTCTTATTTTGGGATGGTGTGCTATGATCTGTCATGGTCTTAATCTGCAAGGGAGTAATCTGGTGAGTTTTCTGCTTTTGGACGGGTATAATGCTCTGCTGGTCTGGTTGTTGGGCAGTTAGTAGCTTGGTGTATATTTGTTGGAGTGTATATAGCAGATCAGTATGGTTGCAGATTGGTATGCAGTATGCTTTGATGGTTTACTCTGGCACCAGTGTAGCAGATTGCTGGAGTGCATTGACATGATGCTATGCAAGGCCACAAATCAGTAGCTTCGAGGGCTGTAGACAACTGTCGCTGGTATGATGGCCTCAGTCTGGTTGGTGCAGGTCTGTCTTGGTTCAGCACCTCCAGCAGATTCGTTGATGGTTGGGTGCTCCCTTGATGGGTGTATGGCTGAGTGTAGGAGATTTTATCTATGTCTTGTCTTTAGTTTTATCTATGTCTTGTATTTTGGGTTT
This sequence comes from Camellia granthamiana, assembly GCA_036172215.1. Taxonomy (NCBI): domain Eukaryota; kingdom Viridiplantae; phylum Streptophyta; class Magnoliopsida; order Ericales; family Theaceae; genus Camellia; species Camellia granthamiana. The sequence goes on along the minus strand of JAXFYN010000262.1, from coordinate 63,709 downwards.
GGGTTGGCAGTCTGTGGTTGGTTACTCACTAGCTCTCCAATTCTTGGCGGTGTGCTAGCATATGATTGGGCGACTTTACCAGTGCCAACCTAGTTGGGATTGTTTGGTTTGCTATGATGCTCTTTGCACTCCCCCTCCCCTTCCCCCTCCTCTTTATTGATGTAATCCTATTTTTGTGTTTATCAATAAAGTTCCCCTCTTTTTTGCTGATAAAAAAAAAAAGTAGCAAAGTCATCTATGGCATCCGTAGTCAAGTCAAGCCTACCTCATTATTCAACTGGTAGCCTTAACATGGGCATATATGTTGCACTCCTATATATGCACAAACATAAAGCAAGTAATGAAGAAAGGGAGAACTACATCAGAGAAAAAGAAAAAAAATTACAAACACATGAGCATTGTTTAGTTGGAAGCTCTTTTGACTTCTATTGAAAAAATAAATGAAAAAATTCCATGTGAGCTAAAATCTTCTTGTAAATTAGTGATAAATTTTATTAAAATTAATAATTAAATTTATAAATTTTTTAATACATGTATAATTATTTTGTTGAAAGTACACTGAGTTATAATTTTTTAAAAATAAATTATTAATAATTTTTTTTTTCTTTTTAACAAACTGATGTGAGAAATACTAATAAAATTTTGAAATGCCAAATATAGGGGTGAGCAAAAAAAAAAAAAGAAAAAATCACAAATCAATTTGATTTAGATCAAATCGTGCAGTTTGATTTGATTTTTTTAATGAATTATTCGATTCATAATTTTATAGTTAGAGCAAATTGTAAATAGGTGGGACACTTACAAAATAATTGCACCACATATGAGAATTTTTTTAGGTGCAACTTTAATACATAAAAAGTACTTACACCAAACACGTGAATAAACTTATAGCACGCACGCAAAAGGCTTGCACCATTATAAAAATGCAATTATTTCTTTTTTACTTTATTGAAATTCCCACTTATTGTTACAAACTTGATTTGGAATCAAACCAGATTGTTTATATATATATAATATAATTTGTTACTAATTGTAAACACTTAAATGTCTTACATATATATATAAATAAATTGCAACCCTCTATTTAGATAGTGGTCAAACTAGTTTTAGACAATCATATAAACAATTCTTAAATTGTGAATTATATTTTTTTGATCATGTTGCTAATGATAACAAGATTTTTAAAAATTGTGATTCCAAATTGAATTAAACTGCGTTTTATTAGTTAAGTTTAGTTTGGTTTTAAGATTTTTATGATTTGATTTGATTTCACATTTCATGTAATGGTTCAGTCATTGGTTTAGTCCTAAATCGAAGTAATACGGATTATGTTCACCCTTAATATAATAGATGCACATCAATTTATTAAAAAAAATTGTAAAATTTATCTGTTCATATTACACTATTTATGAAAAGAAAATCAGTGTGTTTGGTTTGAGTTTTTTGAATTAAGTTTTTTGAAAACTGAGTTTTTTTTTATTTTCGTGATTTTTTTGTTTTTAGTAAATATTTTTAAAATTTTAAACATTTTTTTTACTTTTTTAAATGCATTTTACTTAGATGTATCTAAAAAGTAAAAAAATTATAAAAAAAATATTTTAAAAAATTAATAAATACGTAAAAATACAAAAAATGTATTGAATTCTCATTTTTTTTTTTTGTATTTTTGGTATTTAGTGAATTTTTAAAAGATTTTTTACAAATTTTTTACTTTTTAAGTATATTTATATTATGTATGTCTAAAAATTGAAAAAATTACTTAAAAATTGTATTTACACGTCTTTTTATAAAAAATAATAAATAAGTCAATTTCTAAATACCCCTAAAAGTCATGTTTTTGGGTTCATGAGAAGATAGCCGGCATTTTTATTTCTTTAATTTAAAATAGAGTTTTTTTTTTTTTTAAAAAGAAAAAGAAATTGATTTAATTAATGATGTTACATTATGGATTACAAACGTTCTCATATTTTCTTATCTAAATGGCGTAATCAAAAGGTTTCTTGTTGCTCTTTCTTATTATTATTATTATTATTTTTTTTTTGATCAGTAAATATTAGTTGTTAGTTGTTAGATTAGCACCTATGGGAGCAAAGCTCCTCACCCTTGGCAAAGCACATAAGTACTTGCACTCCCTTAATTCAACCCCTTAAAGGGGAATTGAACCCATGACCTCCTTGGGACTAAACCTTAAGGAAAGCATGGTGGGCAACTACGCTAAGCCTAGTTGATTTTATTATTATTATTATTATTATTATTATTATTAGGATTTGTTCTACTGAATTTGACTATGTTAGATGAATATCTGTATTCATAGGAAAATTTGACAACATGGTCAACATACCACAAGAATCAAAATTATATTGTTATTTTGAAAAAGTCCGTAAGACTTGATTATAAACTCTCTTTTTAATATATATATATATATATATATTTATAGAGGGACGGAATTAGCAGAAGACTATAGGGGGCCATGGCCCTCCTATTTCTGTGAATATTATTGTTTGCCATAGAACTTTAAAAAAATATATATGTAATTTTATATATAAAATGGCCTCCCATTATTAAAAATATATATATATATGTCATTCTTCTTCCATCTTGAATTCTCTTTCTATTTTACATTAGAAAAAAAACTTATTCATCCTATTAGAAATTACTTCTATGGTATTTAATTTTTTTTATATATATATAATCTATATATCATATATACATACATGTGTGCTTTGTGTATATGGTGAAAAAAATTATTTTTCTTTTGACCTCTTCGGTAATGAAATCCTGATTCCATCCCTGTATATTATATATATAAACTTTATTAAGTTACTTAAGCCTCATAAAAGCATCACCACAGCTTATCATCAATTATATGTTAAGATTTCTTGCATGATGTTAGATTTATTAAAGCCCAATTTAATAATCGGTTCCATTTATCTTTAAAGTCTATGCATGTAAATCTTTTATTAAAATACTAGTTTGATCTAATTTGATAATCGTAACTATATGATTTGATCATAAATTTTTATATTATATTTTTAAAATCATACTCGTAGTTTATTTGTTTATTGATAAATCGATAAACTAGGACTCTTGAATCAATCAATTTTTATTTTTGAATTTATAAATAATCTATCCAAATAACTTTAGAAGATGAAAAGATCGGATTGTAAAAATAAATCATGTGAAGGGTTAAAATGGGCTGAAAATTTATAGCAATAATTTAGGTGACAGGTCAAATGCTATACCAATAATTTATGATTTATAGCATCAAAGAATTTCCATTCCATTTAATTTGATATCAAGGTTCCATGACCACTAATTCACGGGTAATTACTTGTGTTTGGTTTCAGTTTTCAGAATTTATTTTTTAAAAAATTTTACTTTTTAATTTTTGTATTTTTTTGCTTTCACTAATTTTTTTAAAAATATTTTTAGCAGTTTTTTATTTGTTAGACACGTCTAACATAAATACGTTTAAAAAGTATAATATTTGTGAAACAAATCTTTAAAAAATTCACTAAATACCAAAAATATATATATATAAAAAAAAGAAAATTCAGCACACTTTTCATATTTTTATTTATTTATGAATTTTTAAAAATATTTTCCACAAATATTTTACTATTTCCATACATTTAATTAAGGTGCATCTAACAAAATAAAAAAAAAATTACTTAAAATTTTAAAAATATTCACTAAAAATAAATAGATACAAAAAATAAAAAACTTAATTTAAAAAAAACTAAATTAAAAAAATTGAAACTAAGCACACATATGTCAGTGATTTGACCAAAAATATTTATTAAAGTTGATCTGCAAGTTTTTAATATATAAGAAAACACATTAAAAATATGCACATGATAGGATTCCCGCAATTTTAAAATTGTCTCCTATTTTCGTTGATTTGTAATTATTTGTTACAGCATCTCCAACCCATCATTTATATTTTCATATTTGAAGGATTTGCTCCTCCAACCTATCTTCTAAATCCATCACTATTTGGAAGGAGGATGGATTGATCCTCCATATTTAGAAGGAGGATGAAAAATAGAGGATCCCTTCTAAAATACTATTCATTCTATATTTTTTATTATATTATAAATAACTTTTAATATGTAAATTTAATTTTTGTAAAATTGGTATCATTAAAAATGGTAAAATTATATCTTTAAAATGAGTATAATATTAAATATATTTTACAAAAATTTCAAAATTAAATATTTGTTAATGAACAAAAAATATTTTCTTTTTGATGAAAATGTTTTCGAGAGAAATCTTTAGAAAAGAAAATTATGATTAATGTTTTTAAAAAAATGCCCAACAAGTTTCAAAAAAAAAAAAAAAAATTGCTATTGATAATACCCATCGGGAAGAAAATGAAGATTTGTGATTGGAGTTTGAATGAATAGTGACATATTCTATATTTACTTTTTGAATTAAAATATTTATTTTCATCCTCTTGGTGAGAGAATTCGGTTGGAGATGCTATTAAGAAATTTATGTTGCCTAGTCAAAGATTAGGATGGTGTACCCAGTTCATCCCTCTCCTACTTGATCGACCTCAGTATACTTTCTAATAATGTTTTGAAAATCAGATTGGTGAGCGAACCAGAAAGAGATTGGGTGAACGGATCATCGGTTCAACTGTTCGGTCAAAGCGGTCGAATCATGATATCATAATTAGGCTTGGTTTGGCATAACCTAAAAAAGCCAAAAAGTTAAAAAGTCATTATTCTACTTAAGTCGCATCATCTTATTTAAGTCACATCACCTCTCTACCATATCACTTCAAACCCAACCCATACTCAACTAATATTTCATAAAAAGTCAAAAAGTACACTTATTTAGAACATCCCAAACAATTATATAACTAAAAAATATAATTATAAATTATAAATAAATAAAAAATATATATAAATACTCAAATAAAAATAAAAATTATTGCATATTGTTTATTAATAATATTTAATAAAGTCATAATTGATAAAAAAAAAGTCACTTGTTTTAAAAAAATTAAATTTTTTTAACATTCCCTCCAAATAAATTGATTGAATGCTAGATTTAATTTTAGAGGGAAATGAAATTTTCAACTCTCCCTCCAATCAATATGATTTAAATAATTTGATTGAATCTGACATAGAATTTTGTAGGTTCTCTTTGAAAAATCTTTTCCTATAAATACCAATAGACTTTCATAATCTCTCTAACCTTCCAATGAGACTCTTCCTCATGAGAGAAGACTCCGAAAGTAAAAGATTTTAGTTAAAATTTTGAAATATATATATATATATATAAGAAAGAAAGAGAAAAGAAAGAAAAGAAGAAAATTAAAAAGAAAAAATCAGAAAATTTTCAATCGCGAGGTCGTTCCAAAACCGGTACCCGGGTCACCGGTTTTTCCAGTTGAATCGGTGGTTCTTCTGGTTTTGACAATCTAGGCTGGTTTTCAGCCTAGTCTAGGTTTTGGAGTTTTTCCGGACTGGAACTAGGCCCGAGTCCCAGTTCTACCGGTTCGATCGGCCGGCCCAGTCCAAATTTTAAAACATTGCTTTCTAGAGTATATCATTTGGCTCTTATATTTGAATATTGAACTTGTGAAAAAAATTGTAAGAAAAGAAATTACTCATAAAAAGAAATTTTTTTTTAAGGTCTATGGTATTAAGATTTTATAAGATAAAAAACATATAATATTTTTATAGTGGTTGAGGCCTCTTCACATTTTTCTAGAGAAATTTCAATCCAAAGAAATTTTGATCCAGATAAATTTCAAAACATAGAAATATTTCTCTGTGTTTTAAAATTTCTTTGATTTGTTCAATTTCTCTAATTTTCTCACAAATTTCTCTATGCTTTGACTAATTTTCTTTGATTTGCTCACAAACTTCTCTGCATTTTGGCCAATTTCTTTGGAAAAATTTCCATACAGAATGTGTGGATTAATTGAATCAGAACCAGAAGATGAAACAATCACACCTCAATCTTCTCTTTAATGGCGAATTCTAATCTCACGCCCCTCTTCTCTCTTTTCTCCCTCGTCTTCCTTCTCATCTTCAGACCCTCCTTCATAGACTTCACACTCATATCAGGAAAAACAATAAAAAACGTAATTCACAAAATCCACTTCAACTATCTTTGTACATCTAATTTCAGCTCAATTTCAAAATATTTGCAGAGATTAAGCAACAGAACCAAGAAAAACCCTATGTGAGTGTCAACATTGGCGTCGACATCTCGAACTTTTTCTCTCCATCGGATCTTGTTGCGTTTTTACACGTACAGGAAAATCACCCATGTCTGACCCTACGATGATGACCCTGACATTCTTAGAGCTGTGGCCAAGACCAAGATGCGGGTTATATGGGTGTAGATGAGAGACCATAAATTACCCCAAAAAAAATAAAAATATTGTAGACATTTTCTGTTACTAAAAATTAAAAAAGGAAGGTAAGATTAAATATCTCTAAAAAAAATAATTTTTATTTCATTCAATTTTTTCTTTTCTTTTTATTTTTCTACACAAAATCCATAACTATTAATTATTAAATCATCTAAAATGTTTAAATTGTAAAAAACAAAAAAATTTATTATTTATAATCTCAGCACGATTCTTTTTGTATGGTCAAACTCTCATTTATAAGAGAGACAAACACATGTAGTTGTTTTAATTATCAATGAGAGGGGAGATCTGCACCGTTAGTACGGCCGAGCTGCGATAGCACGGGACGCGACAGACTTCAAGGCGTCGTGCTGTTTTGCACGTTCAAGAGATCGCCGACCAGTCACGAACCAGTGCCTGACCGAGCTGTGACACAGCAGAGCACGCAGTGGTGTCTAGTAGCCGAGCTAAGAGTAGGCCGGTCTATACTTAAGACGCGGTTAGGACCGGCATGCCCCTAACCGATTAGCCGAGATGGACGAGCCTCGCGTAATTAAGGTGGGACGGGTTGAGGCTAGCGTGCATCGCTGCCGGGTGCCATGATTGACCGGTCAATGACAGCTCGGGCCGAGAGGCTTCGGTATTTGTTCCTTTGCCAAGGGACAGGTCGGCTAAGGCATAGCTCGGTTATGGTGCTTGCGGTGGCAATTCTCCTCGTGGGCTAGGCCGGTCGTGGTACTCCGGTTAAGTGTACTACCTGGGCCAATGGCGTAAGGGAGAGGACATCTGCTCCACGCATGCATCAATACCGTTGGGCAGTTCTACATGTACTGGTTGAAGGACAAAACCTTTACACGCGTAAGGTGGTGAGAGGTGAGCACTGCCACCTGTCCAGGGAAGGACAACAGAGGTGGTGCGCGCACGATCTGGGGGCTGCATGGCCAGCCTAGAAATAGTGGAGGAAGGTGAACGTTAGGGTATGCAACTTCTTTCCCTTGAAAATACACTCTCTCTGATAGTCTTCTTCTTTAACTGGCCTAACTTGATCGTCGGAGGGTCTATCCGGCACACCACCGCCGGGCAGCTCACCGTTTCTGTGTTGCCAGGTGAGACACCGTCAAGAGAAGCTTGGAGCACAAGGGAGTACAGAAAGCAGCGGATATTTCGCCCCCGTACAATTGGCGCCGTCTGTGGGAACATCTTGGATTCTCAACCCTTGTTCTTCGAGCTTCATCGACCATTTCCATGGCCAACAACGACGTAACTCCGCTGTCAATCGTCGATGGCGTCACACCAGAGTCTGCCCCAAGGAGAGATGGCCTCCCGAATGTTCCGGCCATGGCGGGCCTGGAGACTCCTTCGCGAGGAGCGCGAGACAAACGCGGAAGGAGTTCTGATCGCTCGCAGAGTCCAGAGGGCCGTCGACGCCGGGGGGAGTCTCGTGCGTAGCGCCTGGAGCACAAACTCAAAGACCAAGATGCCCTCATTCGTAAAATGGCGGCGGAGATGGAGATGTTGAAGCGTCAAATTAAGGAGAAGGTTGTTGCTGGAGAGGGCAACCTCAGTGAGCGCACCCCCTTCCCTCGTTCTAGCAGTCGCCGCCAACGGACTCACTCTGTCTCCATCACCAGGAACTATGGGGTTGGAGATTCCGACCAAAGAGAGGGCAGATCCCTCACTCGCGACAGCACCTACCGCCCCTCACATCTGTCGTCGACATCGTGATACTCTACCTCCACCCGTTCCAGGGATCTCAGGGATCTGCTGGAGGAGAGAGCGCGCCGTCGGGAGGCTCAGAGAGTGCCGGCGCTCCAGAGGTTGAGTGCTCCAGTTCGCTGTAGTGAAGAAGTGGTGATGCCGACGCCCAGAGTGATGGCCCCTGCGCTGGTGGACAAAGAGTTGGCAAGACTTACAGCCACGCCGTTGTCTCCAGAGATCGAGAGTACGCCGCTCCCTGCCGGATTCCACCAACCAAAGTTCACTTTGTATGACGGCAAGACGGATCCGTACATGCATGTGAGTCATTACCGGCAAGTAATGGCTGGCCACCGGCGCAACGACGCCTTGATGTGCCTCATATTCCCAGCAAGCTTGGGGGAGCTGGGCTTGAAGTGGTTCGAAAGGCTCCCGGAGGGGAGTATCGAGGGGTGGCAGCAGCTAGCGGAAGCCTTCGTCACCAGATTGAAAACCAACACTCGAACGCCGAAGGAGGTTGACCACCTCCTGGGCGTCAAGATGGAGTTTGGATGTTCGTTGAAGGCATACAATGCGAAGTACTGGGAAACATACAATGAGATCCTCGACTGCTCTACCAATCTGGCAATCACTTAGTACAAGCGAGGTCTCCCAGTCAGACATAGGCTGCGAGATTCGCTCACGATGCATCAGCCCACGACTATGGAGTCTTTGATGCAGCGGATCAATGAACACATCCGTGTGGAGGAGGATGCTGCCTCTGCGACCGAGAAGACTAATCCGGTCATGGCGGACAGAAGGGTGGCAGGGAAAGTTCACTCGGTCGGGCAGGAGGACAGCCGCCCAAATGACTGGGCAAAAGATCAACGCCGTGGCTCAAACCGCGATGACTAAAACAAGAGTCGCAGAAGCGACCGAGCTGACGCACCCCGCGACGCAGCGGAAGATGCCAAGAGAAAATTGAAGGCGCGAACAGGAATCACCACGGTCTTCAAAATTCTCATATACTGCATTTTGAGCGAGATCCGAGGTGAGCCTTTTGTCCGTTGGCCGGCCAAGTTAGGGAGTGCGCAGCGAGGCTTTAATTCAAAATATTGCTGCACCTTCCACGAAGAACGGGGGCACCGGACAGAGGACTGCTTGCCGCTCAAACAACACTTGGAGGAGTTGGTGGCGGCGGGGCATCTTGACCAATACATAGACGGGGGCATCAAGGCCACGCTGGCGGACCAAGCCGAGCCAAACGGCCTGGCCGCCCTAGAAGCGCCCCCCGCAAGGTGTAATCAACGTCATCCACGGCATTATTGAACCAGCAAGGGTTTGCGAGCTTAGAGGAATGATCAAGAAGGCCGAGCACATGAGGGAAGTGCTGTCTGTCCAGCCTGCCGTAAAGAAGGGAAAGGCCGAAGAGAGGGACATCCTTTCGTTCCCGACCAAAGACTTGGAAAGGGTTCAGATGCCGCACAATGATGCCTTAGTGGTGACTCTTCGCATCAAAGACTTTGATATCAAGAGAATCTTGATCGACCAGGGGAGTTCGGTCGAAATTATGTATTATGACGCGTTCAAACAAATGAAGTTAGAAGACAAGGACCTGGCCCCTGCAACATCTCCTTTGGTTGGCTTCAACTCACAGCCAGAGTGGCCAATCGGAAAGATTATTTTGCCGGTCAAAGCGGGTTCGGTAGTAAAGCAAGTAGAGTTCTGGGTGCTGAAAGTTCCATCCACTTACAAGTTGATCTTGGGCAGAGGCTGGCTGCACGCCATGCAAGCAATTGCTTCGACCTTCCACCAGGTCATGCGCTTTCCGGCACCAAGCGGGCAAATAGAGGAAGTTTGGGGAGACCAGGTGATGGCAAAACAATGCTTCGTTGCGGTAAATGGCAGTCGAGCAGCCAAAGGGTTTGTCCAAATGATTGAAGGTCCTGAGGGGAAGGAAGTCCTCGAAGACGTGGGAAGGAAGGCTGAGGAAAAATCGGTCGAAGATTTGGTGGAAGTGCGCATTGATGAGAACGATCCAACTAAATTTTTCCTCTTAGGATCATCCTTGTCTAGCGTCGAGTAGGCGGATTATGTCAACTTTTTGGTTTCCAATTTAGAGGCCTTTGCCTGGACGCCTTACGACATGCCTGGCGTCGACCCGAGCTTCATTTTCCATCAGTTGAATGTTTTTCCCCATGCGCGGCCAGTCATTCAAAGGACGCGCCGCTCAGTCTTGCACCATGCAGAAGTGGTGGCAGAGGAGGTGAAGAATTTGTTGGAAGCCGGGGCCATAGAGGAGGTGCAATACCCTCGGTAGATATCCAACCCGGTGGTGGTTCCGAAGAAGAATGGCAAGTGGTGAGTCTGCGTTGACTACAAGACTGTCAACCGAGCTTGCTCGAAGGATAGCTTTCCCCTCCCTCGAATTGACCAGCTGGTAAACTTGACCGCTGGCCATCAGAGGTTTAGCTTCCTGGATGCCTATCGCGGCTACCACCAGATAGCCATGTATGAACCGGACAGAGAGATCACGTCATTCACCACCCCCAGAGGCTTATATTGCTACAAAGTCATGCCCTTCGGACTGAAGAACGCCGGGGCGACCTTCCAGCGAATGGTGACAAAAATGTTCACTCTTCTTTTGGGCCGAACAATGGAGGCCTATATCGACGATATGGTGGTGAAGAGTAAGGAAAAGTGCCAACACCTCGCCGACCTAGCAGAGATGTTCGCTATACTTAAGCACCACAAGCTTCATTTGAACGCCTCCAAGTGTGCGTTCGGAGTTGGCACCGGAAAGTTTCTGGGATTTTTGGTCACAAACCGAGGAATCGAGGTCGACCCATCCCAAATCAAGGTGATACAGGAACTGGAGCGCCCAAACTCCACAAAGGACGTGCAACATCTTGCTGGGATGGCAGCCGCGCTGAACAGATTTATCAGCCGGTCTTCGGATCGTTGCAGGCCCTTCTTCAAGACTTTGAAGGCTAAGTTTTTCTGGGACGATGAGTGTGACCGCGCACTTGCGGAACTAAAAGCGTACCTCTCCTCGCCCCCAATTTTGGTCACACCTTAGCCAGGCGAAGAATTGTATCTCTACTTAGCGGTCTCTTAACGTGCGGTGAGTGCCGTCCTGGTTCGCGCTGAAGGCATCCAGCACTTGCCCATCTTCTATGTAAGCAAGACTTTGCTCCCAGCCGAACCGAGATATCTCCCTTTGGAAAAGTTGGCGCTGGCCCTGATGATGGCGTCGAGGAAGATGGCACACTATTTTCATGCCCATACAATAGTTGTGCTGACCGAGTTCCCACTTAAGGTGCTTTTTGAAAAGGCAGACTTCACTGGGAGGATTCTGAAATGGGCCGTGGAATTGGGACAGTACGACATCAAATTCCGCCCGTGCACCGCAATCAAAGCTCAAGCTCTTGCAGACTTTGTGGCGGAATTTGCCCCCGGAACGCATCCAGTTTGCTCGGTTGAATTGGCCGATGCGGATCTAGCGCAGCCCATGGTTCAGGCAATAGAAGCAAGTGTTGGTGCGCAAGAGGAGGAAGGGCAAAGAGCGATCGAACCAGCGAAGGCGAATGACTCGATGGAGGAGGGAGCCGACCATGACAAGGAAAGAGACCAGAATGAGCCAACCAGAGACTTGGATTTGAGGAGTTCCTAAAACCCTTCTGATTGCTGGAAGCTGTTTGTCGGCGAGATATGGAAGCTCTTCGTCGATGGGGCATCCAACAGACATGGGGCCAGGCTGGGTATCGTGCTGACTTCACCAGACGGGCTGATCGTCGAACAGGCAATTACACTCGGCTTCCCAGCTTCCAACAACGAGGCTGAGTATGAAGCCCTCCTTGCCGGACTAAGAAGCACATTGAGAATGAAAGCCATAGCCCTTATGATATTCAGTGATTCCAAGTTGGTGGTCAATCAGGTCTCAGGGGAGTATGAGGCCAGGGATGAAAGAATGGCCAAGTATCAGGCGCTGGTACGCGCGGAGATCAAGAAGTTCGACGCCATAAGAGTAGAGCAGATCAACCGCGAAGGAAACAACATGGTCGATGAGTTGGCCGGGCTCGCTTCTACTCAGACAGCTTTTCTCAACCCCTTGATGATAGAATTTTTACCGCGACCGAGTATAGAAGAACCGGAAGTGACCGAGGTACTTTGCACCGACTTGGGTGGTTCTTGGATGGATCCCATCATCGCCTTCCTGAAAGATAGAATTCTACCGGAAGAAAAGAAGGCAGCCCACAAGATCCGGGCAAAGTCAGAGCGGTTTTTGGCTCTCCCCGTCCGGGGCCTTGTACAAGAAATCTTTCACCGGGCTGTATTTGAAATGTGTCCACCCCGCCAAGGTGGAGGCTTTCCTTTATGAGATACACGAGGGCATCTGTAGAAGCCATACTGGAGGCAGGTCCTTGGCTTACCGAGCAATTTCCCAAGGTTACTGGTGGCCGTGCATGCAGGCGGACGCGCAGAAATACTTTCGCCGGTGTGAAAAGTGTCAGAAATTCGCTCACCAGATCCACCAGCCAGCTAGAGATTTGCTCCCCCTTTCAAGTCCTTGGTCGTTCGCGCTTTGGGGATTGGATATTGTTGGACCACTCCCAGCTGCACCGGGCAATCGCAAGTTCTTCATCGCTACGACCGACTACTTCACCAAGTGGGTCGAGGCCGAGCCACTAGCGACCATAAAGGAAAAGGATGTGAAGAAGTTTGTTTGGCAAAATGTAATCACTCGCTTCGGTATACCCAAGGCCCTCATCTCGGATAATGGCACTCAATTCGACGGGAAACTCTTTCGCGGATTTTGCGAAGAGTTGAAGATTGAGTTCTACAATTCAACGTCGGCCTATCCTCAGTCAAATGGTCAAGCAGAGGCCTCAAACAAGACCATCTTGGACGGACTGAAGAAGCGGCTTGAGAAGGCCAAGGGGAAGTGGGCTGAAGAACTCCCTAATGTGCTTTGGGCATACCGCACCACGCCAAGGCGGTCGACCGGAGAGACACCATTTGCCTTGGCCTATGGCATGGAGGCCGTCATCCCGCTGGAAATTGGCATGCCAACCATCCGGTCTGAGAGTTTCCAGCCAGATCTGAACAATGAAGCAGTGGCACTGGAGCTAGACCTAGCCGAGGAAAGAAGGGAGCGGGCTCTAATCCACATAGCGGCTTATCAGCAAGAACTCTCCAAAAAATACAACAAGGCAGTGCACCCCAGACTGTTCAAGATCGGGGACTGGGTCTTGCACAAGGTGCTGGGTAATACGGTGGTCCCTGGAGAGGGAAAGCTCGGTGCGAACTGGGAAGGACCGTATAAGGTGACTGGCCTTGCCAGCAAAGGGGCATACCATCTGAAAGATTTGGATGGCAAGGCTGTCCCCAGACCGTGGAATGCAGCCAACCTTAAGATCTTTTACTTTTAGGATGTAATTTGCCTTTGTTGCTTAGCTAGAACTGTAAGCCTTGAGGCATTTGATGTAAGAAATAGCACATTTTCTTGTAATGAAAAATAGCCCTTCTCTTTGTGTTACACCTTTCTGTACAATGACACTGCAAGGGTACTGGGCCATTATAGATGCCAGGGGCAAAGAGACCGATCTGAATGGAACTGGACTGACTTTCTCTGGCCGGCATGAAGCAGGCCGCGCAAACCGTTGGGAAGATTGGCTTGCGAAGTAATTGGTGTATTGTCTATTAGCCTAGGGGCCGAGCTGAATCTTGCTAGCCCAACTGGGTGTTGGCGTCATGACCAACTCAAATGAAATATTGGTGTTTTACCCAATGTTAAGGCCGAGATGACTTTGATTGGCTGAACGATATGTTGGTGAATTGCCCAACTAATAATAGCCGAGCTGACTTTGCTCGAATATGGAAATATTGGCGTTCTGTCCAATCCACGGGCCGAGCTGATTTTGCTCGGACAAATCGAAAACATTGGCGAATTGCCTAACTTACAAGATCCAAGCTGGTTTTGCTTGGACGAAGGCAAATGTTGGCGTCCTGTCCAACGCCAGGCCCGAGCTGATCTTGCTCGGCCACGTTGGGATATTGGTGATTCCAATATACGCCGAGCTGATTTTGCCTCGGCTGAAATGAAATGTTGGTGATTTCCCCCCAACTTCCTATTGGGGACCAGAGCTGATTTTGCCACCGCCCAAAAACAAGACTTAGACCGTTGTCAAAGCTAGAATGGCGGAGCTAATTGTTGCTACAGACCGAGCTAATTATGCTCGGCTCAGGAAAAGGTGTGAGTTTAAGTGGAAGCAATTCTAATTTCAGCTCGGCTTGGTGTGCGGCGAAGCCGACCTACTAGTGAGTTATTACAGTTTGAATCAAGAAATTTATGCACATGCCAACCAAACAGAAATGAAAAATAAAACAAGCAAAAAGCCGAAAATTTTTCATTGATAAAGGAAATTTCAGTACAAGATGGGGGGACATAGCCCGGTTACATCCAAAAAACCAAGAAACAAAAGAAAACAAAAACAAAGCAAGGAAAATCTTCAGTCCAGTTCAAGGTCCACGGTTTGTTCGGACCGACTCCACTGTCTGCTCGGACGATCTCAACTGTCTGCTCGGGCAGGTTTTCCTCGGCGTCATTGTCAACTCCATCCTCCACAGCAACCTCACTGATCAGCCACTTCATCTTTCGCATCTTGGGATGCTTCGGTAGTGGTTTTGCTCGGCTTCTTGCGCGGACGGCGGCTTCTTCCTCGGCCTCTTTCCTTGCCTCAGTGATAAGCCAGTTCTGGGTAGCACTGGCATACGCCTGCATATAGACCGGGATGTAGGCTGTAGGGGGATTCAGGAACATGTCAGCCGTCCTGACCAAGGCCAACTTTTTCCACGGCGGCTTTCCAACCGCACTGGAAAAAAGATGTCCTTGGTCGCTTGGACCTGGTGCTCGTAAGTCTTCTCGCCCTGAGCGTATCCCTGGTCCTCACGGCATCATCGACTGCCTTGTCCATGGCTACCTTGTTGGCATCGCGTAGTTTCCTCAGCTCGGCAAGGTACCGAGCCTTCGTCGACTTCACGACCCTTTGTTTGTCCTCGTTAGCTCGGTCGACCTTTTGGCTCAGGATGTCTCGCTCCGCCGCGGACCACGCCTCTTGCGCGGCCTTGAGTTTGGCTATCTCGGCCTTTTGGGCCTTATTCTCGCGCGATGGCCTCACGCAGACTCTGCCGCATGGCGATCATAACGCTCGTAGGGCGAGGTAATTCTTTTGCGCGGCCCTGCAAACAAATGAGAGATCATGAGTACCAAGGCGACCGACGAACACCAAAAACCGAGCAATGACTTGAAGACAAAATGAAAAACTTACCAGCACTATCGACTCTGGCTGTCGAGTGAAGCACTTTCAGATCAGACAGCTCGTCGTGCTTCTTCATGTCGGCTAGAAGGATTAGCCCCCTTGGTCATATTGAAACCAAGGGAGTAATCCTTGTCAGCATACACTGAATCAGCAGATGAGACTGCCACGGACCCTTGTACGTT
>JAXFYN010000262.1:0-47958 GCA_036172215.1 Camellia granthamiana | reverse complement strand
AACAAGCAGTAGTGTGGGATAGGTCATTGTAATTTCCAGAACACAAGGGATAGTATGTGTCGTTTCACCAAAGATCAGGCTAGCCAGTGTAATTTACCCTATGAAAAGTATTACCAATAAAATGAAAGAAAAAGTTAAACTTACAATGTTGTCTATCTGATTGATTAAGTTGGCATAGTGCAGTGCAAGACCGGCTACACCTAGTCTTTCAGGTTTGTTGTCACGCTCTGTGCCAACCAAAACCAAACCTGCGATGAAATGACCGCACAATGAAAAGTGAATATAAATACCAAATACACTTTAGTGACCAACTAGAACACAAAATCACAATCTGAAGGCCTGGGTGCTAAATGATAACAGTAAATGTCTTGTACAACCAATTAGAATTGGGAAACAGATAGCAGATTTGCTGGTGTGTTGCATTTGCTTAACGAAATTTCGAGGCTCAAGTGAAATATTCTTCTAGCGTGCATGGGCATTCAATGACCCCATGTCGTTGTTTAGGTGCATAAAATGAGTCTACATTTTCTCTTTTAAATTAACATTTATTTGGCCATTACAAATTATGAGATACCAAATGAGGAAGCATGTGATGGAACAAGTGAAGGCAGGTGAAGGGGCTTGTTTCAAGAAAAAAAACTGTAAAAAGCAAACTATGACAGTGTCTGATATATATATATTTAAATATATCAATTCATGCAATTAATATTGATTATTATGTATTTAGTACTATGTTGTTCATACCATTATCTTCAAATGCTTCTGAGATCTCTTGATGTAAGAAAGTAACAATCAACAAGCTTCTCCACGACTGACAAAAAATATATAGGTTCAAAGAAGTTTTGACGATTAACATCAAAACAGCAGAAATGCGTTCATTGCGCCATATCCTGTGGAACAATTAACGAATAGAATCCAACATATTTACACACTGCCATCCACATCAAGAAAGGCAGCAGAATGTCAGTTCCAGAGATGGAAAGAAGATTAAATCAACTATTGACAGAAAAGACCCTTGATTTACAACAAAAATCGCTTCAAGATTAGATTATAGAAACAGATCAAGAAATCCAATCCATCTTGAAGATCATCAATACTTTTGCATTTTTAGCCAATTGATAAATAAAAGTGATGCACAATTATGTACCTCCTCCAAACTCCTAGCCCAAAGAGATTTCTTTTTCAAGCTCCTCACAAGTTTTTTTGGTTTTTTAGCTCACTTTGTAAAATCATGACACTCTCTCCTACAATTACAAGAAATGCCAGTTAATTAAAAGAATCCAACTTACTGTACTGGATATCAGAAAACTATTGCCAACAATCAACAGCAAAAATCTGCAAATATCCACAGAAAATTATCATACATGAATTGCATCACAGTCAGTTAATGAGAAAAGCAGATTGACATAATTGAAATGAACATGTACTGTTGTTAATATAAAAACAAAAAATCCTGCAAAGTATGTCTACAAATAGAAGGTTTATGCTGAATGACAAACCCTTATCGCCCAACATAGCAAAAAAAGAATCAAAAAATTAAAAAACTAGTTTTTTCTATTAAACAATGTCGTTGAGCATTTACATCTTTGATATAAAAAAAAAAAAACCTTTCACAAGAAATCCAGAAGTTTCATCTTACTTATAATTTGCACATAGGTTACACTTATTCACAAATGCACCCTAATAATGCAAGCATGCATTCCACATCAGTGCCACTATAAATTAAATATCTCATTATATGCATTAGAACACTACCATAGAGTTCTGGGAGAGACAGTAAGATGGCCTTGCTGCACTTGTTTGTGAAACAACAAAATGCTAATTTCCACCCTGAATATGCTCAAAAACTTTTAAGTGTGCTTCACTGCAAACAGGGTATATTTATAGCACAAAATGCCACAACCACTATAAAAAAATAAAAAATAAAAAATAAATGTGGACAACGGTATCAACTATAGCATGAGGGAAATAGTCAAAGTCCATTAATCCCTTTTATAAAGGGGTGACCATTGGTTCGATGGTAAAACCTTGGCCTAATAACCTCAGATTTTGGGTTCAAGTCTCAAGGAAACCACTCTGTGCTTTATGCCAAAGGTTAGGTGTGTATCCAATTTTTCCTCTCCCAAACACACATTGATGTGTACTAATTTCATGTTGTCTATGAAGCACGGACACGGGACACGGCAATTTCCAAAAAATGGGGACACGGACACAACGGGGGACACGGTGAATTTTTTTATTTTTTAAACATATTTTTATGTGTTATGTTGATTCATATTACATTCATCCTAAATCAAAATTAACAAACACCAACATAGTAACTTTAATTCAATAAATATAACCACTACATTTAAACAAATTAATAGATCATCCATTTACAAAAAAGTCATAATAACCATTATAAATTAACATTGACATTAGAGGGGGGAAAAAAAAAAGAAGAAAGTTCTACATACTCTGTGTATATATATAAACCTATAATTTTTTTTATAAAAAAAAATACAATTTTAGATATGTTTATACATATATATAAACATATAATTACAAAAAAATAAAAAGAGTCTTACATATGTATATATATAAACGTATAAAAAAATAAAAATTAAAAATCAATTTCCTCTCTAAGTCGAGAGCCACAGAGAGAGAGAGAGAGAGAGAGAGAGAGAGAGAGAGGGCTTACCTTCAAAGTCGTCTGGATGGAAGATGGCTGGATGGGGCTCGACTGGATGGAAATCAACTGATGGAGCTCACAATCGACTGATGGAGGTCTTCGATGCTCGATTGATGGAGCTCAATTTTTTTTTTTTTTTAGAAAAAAAAAAGAGAAATAAATTGATATTATAAAAGTAATCCTAATTATAAGCAGAAATTCAAACACATGAATCTAATTGCTCTATTTGATGTTCAATCAGAGTATATACAACATAGATATATATATATCCATATTAGTCCTTCGAGAACCCATACTAACTAAAACATCAGTTAAAAAAAAAAATCAACATACTAGAAACTCATGTGCTACTCCCTATTGTCATTCCATAAATCATGCACCAAGTAGCATTAAAAATGCATCCCATAGAAAATCAAAAGCTTATGGAGAGCTACTGAATAACTAATACTTGATAAACTATCAAAATACATGTAAAGATGAGGCCAGTAAGATTTTTTTCTCTGTAAACAGAACATAGATTTTTCATTTTCTATACACACACGCACGCACAACAAAAAAAGAGCATAGATTTTTCTTTCTTTAAACAAAAAACAAAGCTAAAAATGGGCTGTAATAATTTTAAATAATATAATAGTTCTTTCTTTCCATCTACCATAGATCCAAGGTACATAAAAAAATAAATAAATAAATAAACAGAGCACTAAACCAAGACCCAATGGCCACAAAACATCTAAGTAAATATATATATAAATAAATAAACTAAAAAAACACTGAGCATAGATTTTTCTCTTTTTAAACAAAAAACAGAGCAAAAAAAGGGCTGCAAGAACTTTAAATAATATAATAGTTCTTTCTTTCCATCTACCATAGATCCAAGGTACATAATAAATAAATAAAAACACAGCACTAAACCAAGACCCAATGGCCACAGAACATCTAAGTATATATATATATAAATAAATAATAAAAATTTACAAATAAATGAAAAATAGGACTGAAAAAAAAATTAGAACAAGCAAAAATAATCCCTCATATTAAAATGAAAAAATAATCAAAGGGAAAGACAAACAATATCATACAAAAAAATCTTTAAATCCCTCATATTGAACAATCAAAATCGAAATAAAAAATAAATAGCAAACAAAATTAAAGATGCAGAATAAGTTTCAAACCTGAATGAAGATTCTAAACTTGATGCAAAGATTCAGCAGAAAATGGCCCTAGGGTTCTGCTGCTGTGAAAGAACGATTGTGTTCTCTACTGCCGTGAAAGAACAAATGTGGAAAAGATGAGGAAAAAGATATTAACTAACAGAGGGTCAAAAATGTAATTTCACTATCTAATCCCATGGGATGAGCTATCATGTTCCCCCCCCCCCAGCCCCGCCCCGCCCCGCCCCGATAGAACAATCCAATATATTTATTAATAATCCGGTGTAAAAAATTTGTATCAAACAATGGACTATTCCATCCATTAGATTTGGAATCCTATCCCATGGTTGAATCCCTCCAAACAAACACCACCTAAGTGCTTACAAGGAGAGAGCTTAAGTTCAACTCCCCTAAGTGCTAATCTTACTAATCATTAAACTTCACCGATCAAAAATAAAAAATGAAAAATCATCACTAATAATACTTGTTTGTCATACTTAAAAGCATAACAAACATGAATCTCATATGATCTTTTACTAACTTACATCTCTCGTAAGATTCAATTAGGTGACGAGGTGCAATTCCATCACTAAATTTATAACATGCAAGTAAGAAGCCTATTCTAGCTTAATAGTACTTCTTATCACACTCAACAAACCTTGGGATGCTTTTGCCCGGCCCAAGCGTATGCTAGGCCCCAAGTGTGGCTATATCACTCTGCTAGGTTGCAAATGCTCAACCTTGTTGGGCTTTGCCCGGCCCAACACTTGTGCCATAATCAAAGTGTGAAATATCCTGTATTGCTAGATTGCTAGGGCTAGGCCTTGACGGGCTTTGCCTGACCCACCAATCCGGTGAAAATCTCCCTCTCAACTTTCGATATCTAAATTCACCATTTTGTAACAAAAGTGCACTATATTTTGGAAGATGTGTATAGTGTCACCTTCACGTGGTGGAAGTCATTTAATGATTGAACTTCTCATCGCACTCAACAAATGTCTTTCGCATTACTTCAAAAATAAGTGTTTCACACTGTTGAGACGTTCTAAACAAACAAGAAGAAATTGCTGATGAAAGAGAGCACTGTTCTAATTCCAAATGTTGGGGTGAAGAGAGGAGAAGCAAAACAAAAATCAAAATCTAACCCATATGCCGACAAAAAAAAAATTAAGTACAAAACCCTCTCTACATCACCAAAACTCTCGCTAGAGACATTGATTGGAGAAATGGAGGAAAACGGCAAAAACAAATCTTTGAATGAGCTAAGACCCTATTCCTTTATATCCAAAAAGATTCGTTTTTGTTGCTTCCCTCCCTTTTCCCAATCAATGTCAGTAACGAGGGTTTTGTTGATGTAAAGAAAGTTGTCCTTAATTTTATTTATTTTATTTTTTTTTGTTTGTAGATGGGTTAAATTCTAATTTTTGTTTTGCTTTTCCTCCCTTCATCTCAACATTTGAAACTGGAATAGTGCTCTCTTTCATCAATAATTTTTTTTTGTTTGTTTAAAACATGTCAACAGTATGGAACAATACTATTTCTGAAATAATGCAAAAGGCATTTGTTGAGTGTGATAAGAAATTCAATGAAAATGATAATAGGAGGCTAAGAAGTTTGTTACCTACATTTTATAAATTTAGCGATGAATTTATAGCTGGTCAATAAATTGAATCAACGAATGCACTTTTTTTCTTTTCTTTTTTTCTTGTTGCTTTTGTTTTTAATACATAAGACTTGTGGTTTATTTATTTTTTAACTTAATTATCATTTTATTTTTTTATACGAAATTTCATACATTTAAAAGTTGACAATGATAAATGGGTTCTTCTTGCAAACTATAGTTGGTTTCCATAGATAACAGATGTAAAAAAATCATAATGGTAATCACATTTGCTATGTTTTAAGAACGACAACCACCATTGAAACTATGGGTAGGATTGTGTAGTAGTTGAATCAATGGTAAATTGGGCAAAACTTAATAAATTGTCATCCAAATGCAAAAATGGATAGAAGGGGAGGTTAGCTTGTATATTGTTATAAGTTCGCAATGATATATAGTGTAAGGTTGAGAAATAGTAATAATACGATAAAAAATAAAACCAATGATGGATTCATCAAAATACCTCAATGTAATGAGGAATATTTTATATTGATAGTGACGGCTCAACCGGTATTAGGAACCATGATGGTTGGTTCGAAATTCTTCCGGTCTAGAATAGCCTAATGAAGAAACTGCTTGCCATGTAGTTGTCAAAATTGGTTACAGCGAAAAGAAATTTAGAAAGTTTTTAATAATTCAGAATTCGTAAGGTAAAAAATGGTGGTACAATGAGTATTTAAGAATCGTGCATGACATTGAGAATGAGAGAGGAGTTGGACAATTGTATTTGTCCACAATGTATCTAGTTATGAATGAATAGTTGTCTGATTTTAACACACTCATGATTAGGTTTACCATTATTTTATTATATATATTTATATGAAACTTTTCATTTTGATTTGTATCTATTATTGCCTAATAGATTAGCTACACAAATTTTTCTAATCGTGAGAGAATCGAAATGCAAATCCCTCTTCCAAATGATCCTCTTGTCCTTGTCTCTACCGTGTTCCAAGGTATGGTGCGGTAAATTTTATTTACATGGTGCTGGTCTACCATTTGACTATACCCGTGCTACTTATATACTCTAAATGAAGTTCATGTGTGCGGATACGTATGTCGTTACATTTTTTTCTAATTGTTCACAAATGCTTATAGAACAAAAGTGGAGGTAAATAACCCCCTTTTAGGAGAGGGTCCGAATCTGAAAGTTTGTACCTGTAGCAGGATGGAAGGAGTTAATTGTGCAGCAAAAAGTATCTTAGCAAGTTGTGTTTATTTTTGGGTGGGTAAGTCATAAATTAAAGACAAAAGTTTACACGTTTACAAGGGGCATACCCCAGGTAATACAACGAATCACAAACCCCCCAAAAAGGGAGAACTAATAAAAAAATAACTAATATAAAACATTCCCGTAACAATCGGGTCCCCAACAAAACAACAATAAAACCAAAATTGTCCATCTAAATGGTTGTTTGTCAATACTCAAAATAAAATCTAACTTGATCCACTGGCTTGGTAAGGTAGCAAACTAAGTTTTTGTTTTTCTGGTTGGGGGTTTCATTTATGGAAGAGTTTCTAACTACTATCTTTTGGACAGTAACTTTAGTCAAACTAAATTGACTGTTGATTACAGATTTTCCTGGTCTAATAGGAAAATAAAATTTAACTATATGTGTCACAGTGAATATTTGATTCGAAGATTCTTACTTACACATGATGCTCTGTTCGTAGTCGACTCGCATTCTTCAGTTTGGGTGTAGGGATGGATGCAGACATATCTCCTACATGCAGTTCCATGTTCTCTTGCATATAGTTCTGTAGATTCTGTGTGAACTGTTCAATGTTGAGCTTGATTGTAGGAATGTCATCAGGATCCTCATAGAATGTGTCCTCAATGTCACTTTTTGTTACTTCAGTTGTTTCTGGTTTTGGTGTTGTTGGTTCCTTAACAATAGGTTCATACTTGCTCACAATTAATTGCATATCTTTAGGTTCATTGCTATCAGCTGGAGGGAGTGGCATGAGCTTGATTGCCACAGAAAGGGCTTTTGTCAGTGGCAATGGGAATCGTTGAACTCACTATACTTTTCTCTTCAAGACCTAGAAGGGCAAGCCTTGCACTGCAAAAAATGAGTCTACTATCAGTGTCATTTGTGTATATATTTGTATGCATATCTAATCCCCGTGCAAGTGGAGTGGGTGCATGTGTATTCAATTGTTGGACGTGGACGTGAGCTAGGAAGTTCTTCAGAGAAGGGATTTGCTTTTCTCCGACGGCTACATTATCAAACAATTAGCATGTTGGTATTTTTCCCTATCTAGTATCGTAAATATTGTTTCCTTTCCTTTTTACATTATATAAAAACTAATCAACATAATTTCAACCCATGTTCTACTTAAAAGTT
Source organism: Camellia granthamiana (assembly GCA_036172215.1). Lineage (NCBI taxonomy): Eukaryota > Viridiplantae > Streptophyta > Magnoliopsida > Ericales > Theaceae > Camellia > Camellia granthamiana. The sequence goes on along the minus strand of JAXFYN010000262.1, from coordinate 40,128 downwards.
TATTTTTTAATTTCTTTTTGGAACGGCAATGTTATTATCAGAACCGATGATCACCTTTTAGACCTTTTTATGTGTGATTTATGTATTTTCATCAGTACTTTGGAAGTTGCAATAAAAAAATGCCTCAAATGTCATCCATCTTTGATGCATCTTAGACACTATGAAATGATGTATTTCCTCCTGAAGATTTTAATATTTCTTGTTACTTGAATGCATGTTTGAGAAACAGTGGGTTGGTACTAGCAAATATGATTCATGATTTTGTTCTTGATAGGAGCTAAAACATTAAATTAGGAACAGTTCAAATACTTGTGTCGTGTGTTAAAAACTCAGCAATATTATGATTGTTTTCCCTTTTTTTTTTTTTTGGGCACCAACTTAACAAAGTGCTGCAAATTGCGACCTCATCTGAAACCAGTTCACTGAGGTTTCTTTTAACAGGTAATTTTAGCATAGGATAATACTTGTTTTGTATGTTTTGTGGACGTGAAGCTTTTAATGTGTGCTAGGGCCTTATTTGTCATTCAAATCTCATCAGTTTATGCTAATAGGATTTAAAGCCACCGCCTCTAGTGCTTGTCAATGTTACTATGAAATTACACTAGTAGTTGCAGTATTTGTTGACTCTGACTACCATCATTTCCTTCCGATGACTATTGTATTGCTTGTATTATATTGTTGTGTGTGTCTTTCATATTTGCAAATTGTTATTTATGAAATATGTGTACAACTTTCTAATTGCATATTCTTGGGTCTTGAACACTATGGAGGTGACGATAAAGCTTTTGGTTGTCACCTAAAAGTAGTAATCAATCAAAGCTTTCAATGCATACCTTGCGAATGCACTTGCAAAGTGTCTACACTCTCCTCTCATTGATCACACATTGCTATTTGGTTTGCTCCTAGTGCAGAAAACGTGTAAAACTATAAAGAATGATTTGTCATGGAAAAGTGCTTATCTTATGGTTAGTCAACTACATTTAGCAAGGGCGGGATCATGATAACGTAACTTTCCAAATTTAGTCATTTGGTAATGTAGCTCATACCTGTAGTTCATGATATGTTAATCAGTTAAATGTACAGAAGAATATAGTGAAAATTCTGTAACTTCAATTTTTAAAGAGCAATGAAATGCCATCCATAGAGATGAATTGTTTAGGGAGTTCTGAAATTATAGTGTTTGCTCATCCAGCTTGCACAGTCTGGACCACATATATTTCTGAACTATCTCCAGCATAGGATACCTATGTGAAAGCATGGTTAGAAGTGTAGGATGGTATTAATTGGCAAAGGGTTGGATTGAAATATGTGATGACTTTGGAGAATGTATAGATGATATTTGTTGTTAGGATAGTTGTGTGACTAGGATGGGTACCTCTCCAACCACTGCCTGAATCGCTTCAACTACATCTCCTAGAACTGGCAAAGGGTTGGATTGAAATATGGATTGAAATATTTGTTGGTATTAATCAACACATATTTCAATCCATCCCTCTACCAATTAATACCAACAAATATTTCAATCCAACCCTTTGCCAGTTCTAGGAGATGCAGTTGAAGCGATTCAGATAGTGGTTGGAGAGGTACCCATCCTAGTCACACAACTATCCTACCAACAAATATCATCTACACATTCTACAAAGTTATCACATATTTCAATCCAACCCTTTGCCAAATAATACCATCCTCCATTCCTTCCAAAAGATGAGAGTAAAAGGACATAGGGAGCAAAAGCTAAATCAAACTTCCAAGGCTTGAACATGGCACACATACACAATGTGCATTTTCTAGATACTGATTCATAGTTAGGATATTGTTTATGATTTCCATACAAAAGGAAGGAGCAAACTCCAAATAGCATACCACTGTTCACACCACTTTAATTTATACTAGACACAAAGAAGAAGAAAAACTATTGTGATGGGGAACACATGTGGAAGCCAGAGATTTATTGCACTTACATGAAGCAGGCCAAGATGAACTAGACTAATTTCTTTAAGCTTGACTTATTTTGGGACATCTAATTTAGGGAATCAATTTTGTGTACTTCATTTATTCAGGATATCTTTCCTTTGTTATTTCTTTTAGTTAAGACTACAAATATTGGGATGATGGTTTACTAATTACACTCTTGATATTGAATACAAATTGATAGTTCAATTTTCTATTATAATTTCCGTTTGTGCTTTAGTTTTGCATTTATTTATTCTCCACCATTCACCTGCAAACCGATGGTCAAATTGAGGTTATTAAACTGTAGCTTAGGTGATTTTATTTCGACGTCTCGTGGGTGGTAAGTTAGACAAAGTTAGACAATTTGAATTTACTACTCGTTGTGCAAAATTTGCTTATAACAATTCAGTCAATAGTTCTACAGATAAGAGCCCTTTTGAGATCATGACATCATACCAGATCACCAACACTTGGACCATCATTATGAAAGAGTTCATCGTGGCAGCATTTATTAGCATCACTCAAGCTTGATTTTAGTTAATGAGTAATAAGAACATCTTTACTCTGAATCTGAGCATTTGTATGGGATGCCACCTTCCCAATATTAAACTACTTTAGTTTTTTTCCATTGGGTGCCCACAAAAAATGTGTTTCTCAATCCTACAAGATCTTCCATAAACTTTTGTGAAAAATTAAAAGAACACAAGGACATACCCATCCGAACACATGAACTTCATTTAGAATATATAAGTAACACGAGAATAGCCAAATGGTAGACCAACGCCACACAAATAAAACTTACCTCACCATACCTTAGGATAACAAGGGCAAGGGTAAAGACAAGACAATCATTTGGAAGAGGGAGTTGCATCAGGATCCTCTCACGATTATAAAAATTTGTGTAACTAATCTATTAGGCAACCATAGATATAAATCAAAATGAAAAGTTTTACATAAATATATATAATAATAAATGGTAAACATCATCATGAGTATCAAAATCAAACAACTCATTCATTCATAATTGGATACAAGGCGAACAAATACAACTGTCAAACTCCTCTCTAATGTCACGCGCAATTTTCAAGTATCCGTTGTACCCCCATTTCGTAACCCACAAATTTTGATTTACCAAAAAAAATTTAAAATTTTCTTCACCATAACCAATTACGACAACTACATGGCAAAAATTTTATTCGCTAGGATCTTCTCCATCATCTAATACATCCCTATTAGACCGGAAGAATTTCAAACGAACCACCATGGTTGCTAATACCGATTGAATCGTCACTGCCAACCTTAGATATTCCACATTATATTGGGGTATTTTGATGAACCCATCAATAGTTTGTGTTTTTATCATATTATTACCATTTCTCAACATTACATCATATATCATTGTGAACTCATAACAATAATAAAAAAAACCTCCCCTTCCATTCACTTTTGTGTTTGGATCACAATTTATCAAGTCTTGCCAATTTACCACAGATTCAATTTTTGCAACAATCCTACCTATAGTTTCAATGGGATTGTCGTACTTAAAGCATAGCAAATATGACTACCATTTTGATTTTTTACTTCTGACATTCATGAAAACCAATTATGCTTTGCAAAAATAATCCACTTACCATCATCAACTTTTAGATGTACGGAATTGTGTATAAAAAAAATATTAATAATTAAGTAACAAAATAAATAAACTCTAAGTCGTATCTATTAAAAACAAAATCAACAGAAAAAAAACTTACACCACCCGCTGATTCAATACATTGACTAGCTACAAATCCATACTAAATTTATAAAATGCAAGTAGCAAGCTTCTTGGCCTTCTATTATCATTTTGATTGAACTTCTCATCACACTCAACAAATCCCTTTCACATTACTTCACAAGTAATAGTATTCCACATTGTTGAGATGTTTTAAACAAACAAGAAGAAATAACTGATGAAAGAGAAGAAGCAGAACAAAAACCAAAACCTAACCCATCTGACGACAAAAAAATTAACGACAAAATCCTCTCTACATCACAAAAACCCTCGCTACAGACGTCGATTGGAGAAAAGGAGGGAAACGGCAAAAACAAATCTTTGAAAGAGCTAAGACCCTATTCCTTTATATCCAAAAAGATTCGTTTTTGCAGCTCCCCTCCCTTTCCCCAATCAATGTCAGTAGCAAGGGTTTTGTTGATGTAGAGAAAGTTGTCCTCAATTTTTTCTTTTTTTTTGTTAGCAGATGAGTTAAATTTTGATTTCTGTTTTGTTTTTCCTCACTCCATCTCAACATTTGAAACTGGAATAGTGTGCTCTCTTCCATCAATAATTTCTTTTTGTTTGTTTCAAACATGTCAACAGTGTGAAACACTACTATTTCTAAAATAATGCGTTAAGGCATTTGTTAAAGGTAATAAGAAATTCAATGAAAATGATAATAGAAGGCTAATACGTTTGTTACCTACATTTTATAAATTTAGCAATAAATTTGTAGCTGGTCAATAGATTGAATCAACGAGTGCACATTTTTTTCTGTTTATTTTGCTTTTAATACGTAAGACTTATAGTTTATTTATTTTTTTACTTAATTATTATTTTATTTTTTAATACAAAATTTCATACATTTAAAAGTTGACGATGATAAGGGGTTATTTCTGCAAACCATAGTTGGTTACATCTAAATGACAGAAGTAAAAAATCATAATGGTATTCACATTTGCTACATTTAAGTACGACAATCACCATTGAAACTATGGGTAGGATTGTTGTAGGAGTTCAATCTATGGTAAATTGGGCAAGACTTAATAAATTGTCATCCAAATGCAAAAGCTAATGGAAGGGGAGGTTTGCTTGAATACTGTTATGAGTTCGCAATGATATATGATGCAATGTTAAATAGTAATAACACGATAAAAAATAAAACCATTGATGGGCTCATCAAAATACCTCAATGTAATGAGGAATATCTTATGTTGACAGTGACGACTCAACTGGTATTAGGAACCACGATGGTTGGTACGAAATTCTTCCGGTCTAATAATGATGTATTATATAAAAAAGAACCTCCTAATGAAGTAACTGTTTGCCATGTAGTTGTCATAATTGGTTACGGCAAAAAAAAATTAGAAAGTTTTTCGTAATTCGAATTCATAGGATACAAAATGGGGGTACAATGGATATTTAAGAATCGGGCGTGACATTGGGAATGAGAGAAGAGTTGGACAGTTGTATTTGTCCACCATGTATCCAGTTATGAACGAATAGTTGTCTAATTTTAACACACTCATGATGAGGTTTACCATTTTTTATTATTATATATATTTACATGAAACTTTTCATTTCGATTTATATCTATTATTGCCTAATAGATTAGCTACACAAATTTTTATAATCGTCAGAAAATAGGAATGCAACTCCCTCCCTCCTGTCCTTGTCCCTACACCTGTCCCAAGGAATGGTGCAGTAAAGTGTGGTGCTGGTCTACCATTTGGCCATACCCCGTGCTACTTATATACTCTAAATGAAGTTCATGTGTGCAGATGCGTATGTCCTAACATTTTTTTCTTATTGTTTACAAATGCTTGTAGAACAAAAGTGGAGGTAACTAACCCCTTTTAGGAGAGGGTGTGAATCTAGAAATTTGTACCTGTAGCAGGATGGAAGGAGTGAGTTGTGCAGCAAAAAATATCTCAGCAAGTAGTGTTATTTAACATTTATCAATGTCTAAATGCTTTGTTTGTCAATACTCATAAAATAAAATCTAACTTGATCCACCAGCTTGGTAAGGTAGCAAACTAAGTTTTTATTTTTCTGGTTAGGGGTTTAATTTATTGGAGAGTTTCTAACTACTATCTTTGGGTCAGTAACTTCAGTCAAACTGAATTGATTGCTGATTACAGATTTTCCTGGTCTAATAGGAAAATAAAATTTAACTTGATCCAGTTCTTATATACTCGTATGTGTGTCACAGTGAATATCTAATTCGAAGATTCCTACTTACACTTGATGCTCTGTCAGTAGTCAACTGACATTCTTCAGTTTGGGTGTAGGGATGGACGCAGACATATCTCCTACATGCAGTTCCATGTTCTCTTGCATATAGTTCTGCAGATTCTGTGTGAACTGTTCAATGTTGAGCTTGATTGTAGGAATGTCATCAGGATCCTCATAGAATGCGTTCTCAATGTCACTTTTCGTTGCTTCAGTGGTTTCTGGTTTCGGTGTTGTTGGTTCCTCAGCAATAGGTTCATACTTGCTCACAACTAATTGCATATCTTTAGGTTCACTGCTATCAGCTGGAGGTAGTGGCATGAGCTTGATTGCCACAGAAGGGGCTTTTGTCAATGGCAATGGGAATCGTTGAACTCACTGTACTTCTCTTCTGGAACTGGAAGGGCAAGCCTTGCACTGCAAAAAATGAGTTTAGTATCAGTGTCACATTTGTGTATATATTTGTATGCATATCTAATCCCTGTCCAAGCAGAGTAGGTGCATGTGTATTCAATTGCTGGAAATGGACGTGAGCTATGAAGTTCTTTAGAGAACGGATTCGCTTTTCTCCGATGGCTACATTATCAAATAATTAGCATGTTAGTATTTTACCTGATCTAGTATAATAAATATTGTTTCCTTTTGTTTTTACCTGATACAAAAACTAATCAACAAATTTTCAACCCACATTCTACTTAAAAGTTTATTTTTTAATATCTTTTTGAAACTGCAATGTTATTATCAGGACCAATGATCACCTTTTAGACCTTGTTATGTGTGATTTATGTATTTTCATCAGTACTCTGGAAGTTGCAATCAGAAATGCCTCAAATGTCATCTATCTTTGATGCATCTTAGACACCATGAAATGATGTATTTCCTCCTGAAGATTTTAATATTTCTTGTTACTTGCATGCCTGTCTGAGAAATGGTGGGTTCGTACTAGAAAATATGATTCATGATTTTGTTCTTGATAGGAGCTAAAAGATTAAATTAGGAACGGTTCAAATACTTGTGTCGTGTGTTAAAAACTCAACAATATTATGATTGTTTTCCCTTTTTTTTTTTTTGGGCACCAACTTAACAAAGTGCTGCAAATTGCGACCTCATCTGAAACCAGTTCAATGAGGTTTCTTTTAACAGGTAATTTTAGCATAGGATAATACTTGTTTTGTATGTTTTGTGGACGTGAAGCTTTTAATGTGTGCTAGGGCCTTATTTGTCATTCAAATCTCATCAGTTTATGCTAATAGGATTTAAAGCCACCGCCTCTAGTGCTTGTCAATGTTACTATGAAATTACACTAGTAGTTGCAGTATTTGTTGACTCTAACTACCATCATTTCCTTCTGATGACTATTGTATTGCTTGTATTATATTGTTGTGTGTGTCTTTCATATTTGCAAATTGTTATTTATGAAATATGTGTACAACTTTCTAATTGCATATTCTTGGGTCTTGAACACTATGGAGGTGACGATAAAGCTTTTGGTTGTCACCTAAAAGTAGTAATCAATCAAAGCTTTCAATGCATACCTTGCGAATGCACTTGCAAAGTGTCTACACTCTCCTCTCATTGATCACGCATTGCTATTTGGTTTGCTCCTAGTGCAGAAAACGTGTAAAACTATAAAGAATGATTTGTCATGGAAAAGTGCTTATCTTATGGTTAGTCAACTACATTTAGCAAGGGCAGGATCATGATAACGTACCTTTTCAAATGTAATCATCTGGTAATGTAGCTCAGACCTTCAGTTCATGATATGGAAATAAGTTAAATGTACAAAACAATATAATGATAATTCTGTTAACTTCAATTTTTAAAGGGAAGTGAAATGCCATCCATAGAGATGAATGGTTTTAGGGAGTTCCACAATTACAGTGTTCGCTCATCCAGCTTGCACAGTCTGGGCCATAGATATTTCTGAACTGTTTCCAGCACTGGATACCTGTGTGAAAGCATGATTAGCAGTGTAATAGGGAAAATTCGGTGTTGATTAGTTTGAACAAATATATACATTCACACCCACACATTTCTAGCATGTTTGGTTTGAAATAATGATTCTTTAAAATATTGTCATATTAAAATGCTTAATCAGTGAAGGGGAAGTGTTTTGAGTGGATGACAGTGAACTAAAAAAAAGGGGGAAAATCAACAATGAACAATCACTCACGGCAACCCCTTTCAATAGAAAATAACTAAAAATCATTTTGATGAACACAACAACATGAGCTGAAAAAATATCAAATAACGATTCTTGACAAGGGAAGAGAAAAACAGAGCAGAGCAGAGCAGAGAAGAGAAAAGAAGAGAACAATACCTTCGATCGCCACTGCTGCCGCTCGCTACCGATCAAAAGCCCTAATTACTGTAAAAATTAAATAAATAAAAAAAACACATAACACACTCACAGAACAAAGGTTGAGAAGAGAAGATCCATCAAAGAGAAGAGAAGAATGCCTTCGAATCGATGCTTCGATCGCTGTGCGCCGCCACTGTCGCCAATAGTCGATCGCCGATCGTCGATCGTCGCTCGCCACCACTGTCCCCAATCGCCGCTCGTCGCTCGCCTCCATTCAAGTGAGAGAGAGAGAGAGAGAGAGAGAGAGAGAGAGAGAGAGAGAGAGACTGTTGTCTAGGGCTACAAAATGTGAGATGGAAAAAGGAAGGGGCAGGGCAGAGGGAAAAAGGGAAAAATCTCCTGTGTGTGTTCCACAAAGTATGCATAGAATTCTTAATGTAACTCCAAAAATAAATAAATAAAAATTGGGGGAATAATATATACACTTAAAAAAATAAAAAGAAGATTTCCCGAATTAAAACGTAAAAAGATTTGGGGAGGGAATAATATATTCACTTCAAAACAAAACAAAAAAAAAAAAGAAAAAAAAAGAAGAAGATTTTCTGAATTAAAAAGTAAAAAGATTTCAAGGTCTCCTCATGTATATCATCTTATAAAAAAAATAAAAAATTTAAAATGATTCTATAATCGTAATATTTTTATTTTATCATAATTGTCCTTACAAAATAGACAAGTATATTTTTAAAAATAAATCATTTTTTTTAAAGACAAATGCAAGATAAAATACATATGTTATAATTATTAAATCAATTTAATTTTTTTTTATAAATAATACACTCGAAGAATCATAAAAAATGATCAAACAGCACCTCTCTAGTCAAGATGAGAACAGAAGAGTAGCATACCCCAAGCTTATATTACATTGGGGGTGTTTGGCTCAGCTTTTTTTACCCAACTTATACTTTTAGCTTAAAACAAACTAAAACTAACTGTTTGTTCCAACTTAATCATACCAACTTAAACTTATAACAGCTTTTTTTAAAGATAAATAATCTGATTTTGAGAATCTGCTCTAGGGGTACTTTTGATTCTTAGCTTAAATGGAAGAGGATCAAAATTACTTAAATGCCATTCACCAATTTAAAGTGTTACCAAATTGCCATTATATAAACCACAAAGATATCACTGTTCACTTTGAGAGAGAGATGGCGATTTCTGGCGGTGAGAGGCGATTTCCGATAAAGCTCTCTCTCTCTGTGTTTGCCACTGTGCCTTTCCTCTCTCTCTCTCTCTCGCTCTCTCTCTCTATCTCTCTCTCTCTCTCTCCCCCACAGCATACCTACGCCGCGGCCTCATCCGCCTCTTATGCCATCATCGTCAACGCCTCTGCAACGGTTGTCGACCTCCTCCTCCGTGGCTTTGATGACTTCACCATAGCGCCTCCCTCTGCTTCACATCTTCTCCTTATCGCATCGCTACCATCACACGCAACCACCACTGCAATATCTCTCTTTCTCTCCCACTCTTTCTGCAACTGCCACAATCGCCATGATAGTCATCGGAATCCGCCATCACTACAACCCTCAAGACCAGATCGCAACAGCAAGCTCCTCAGATCTAGGGTTTTTGGTGGTGGTAGAGAAGATGGATGAGCTGAGAGAGGGTTTCTTACAGACCACCAGCGGCGGCAAGGGCTTCTTGCAGACCACTGATGGTAGCTAGGGTTTTGCAAATTTGTAATAAATGAAAAAAAACAATTTGTTTCAATTAACTTCCATTTAATTTATAAAAAAAAAATCAACTAATATTGAAATAAATTGTGCAATTTATGTCCATTAAATAAATTGCGCAATTTAAATAAAGAAATAAATTGCACAATTTTATTTCAATTAATATTGATATAAAATTTATTTCAATTAAGTAACTTCCATTACAAGAATCTTATAATATAAAATTCTTTCATATTGTAATTAAAAAAACAATTGTTGCTAATTGATATTAATGAAAAAAAAAAATGAAATAACTTCTTTAAATGAAATAACAATTGTTGTAATGAAATGTTTCAATTTTTATATTAATTGATATTAATTATATTAACTTCTATTAATGAAATAATTTTTTAAAAAAAATAAAAAATGAAGAAAATGAAAAAAATAACAATTTTTATATCTTATAAGGGCGAAAGGGACATTATACAGCAAAAAACTATTTTACAACCTATTCAACCAAATACTACTTTACTGATTAAATCTATAATCCAACAGTTACACCAAACAGATTAATAGCTTCTGATTAAAATCATAATCTATAATCTGTTAAGCTATGATCTATAATGACCTTGTTTGGTAGGGCTTATTTCCAGCTTATTTCAGCTTTTAACTTAATTTAAGCTATTTTGATGTGTTTGGTTCAGCTTAACAATACAGCTTATAGCTTTTTGTAAGTCAAAAATCAACTTATTCTTTGAGTGGGGGAAAAGAAACTTAATTTATAAGTCAAAAATCAGCTTATGTTCATAGTTATAAATTATAAGCTGTTAAACTATAAGCTATAATCACTTTCCCACAACTCTACCAAACGGGGCCAATCTGTTTTAACAGTTGCATCAAAATGGCCATTCAATTTCAAGGGTTATGTACCAGAAAGACCCACCGCTTTCCAACTTCTAAAACAAAATGAGCATTCATCAATTTCTTACAATTAGGTGTGTAAACAATTCTGTTTGATCGGTATTAAGAGTATATTTAGCATTGTTAGAAATAGTTTTGGAAGTTTTGAAAAAATCAGATTTTTCCTTAACTTTGGTCTAATTTTTAGGTGGGACCCATGTGCCAAAGTTGGCGGGTCTAAGTGGTAACGCGTTTTATGCCGCGTTGTGATTCACGTGGTATATTTGGTTACCCAAAACCATTATCGGGTGAATGACAAATTGAAGCCAAAGAGATATACATGGAAATGCTGTTTTTGGTGAAATTTCCTAATGGTTTGAATGAAAGCTTGTCCCACATTGATTTGGTGGGAAACTTTGAGTGGGTTTGTAAGGCTTGGGGTTGGAACTTGGAGTAGGCCTCAAGGGGCACCCAAGTTTTGTAGAGAGGGAGGTTATGGGCAAAGTGAACTAGACCTATTGGACCCAAAATAAACACACACGCGTGTGCAGCCGCCACCGTCCGTCCGATCGGTCTGGGTTGGTCTTGGGTGCGGGTGTGTGGTTGGGTTCGGGTGTGTGGTTGGGTTGGGCTTGTCCGGCCCAATACCTATTTTTTTGGGCAAAAAAACGTTTGAATTTATTTTTCTAAAATTAAATTTTAATTTTTTGGAATTTGAATTTCGAAAATTAATTTCAAAATGGGCTTCGGTTTTATTTTCCCCACCCGAACAGATTCAAATCTGTTCAACACAGGTTTTATCTGTTCAAAATTTGGGCCCAACAGATTTGTATCTGTTTATTCAAACCAAACAGGTACCATACCTATTCATTCAAATCTGTACTTGTTTAATTCAAATTAAACAACCATCACTCCATCTATAAATAGGCAGCCCCTCATTTGATGTTTTTACTTCAGTTTTCGTCCAAAATATTTTGCAATTTCTCTCTACATTTTGTTGCATTATTTTCTTATGAGAAAGAGTGTAAACACAAAGTGTGTTCATTGTGCAAACAATTTGTAGTGCTGCTATTGTTTGTTGTTGATCATTTTATCTTGGGATATAGACGTCCACAATCTGAAAGCACCATGGAGAGGACGAATCTGTCTTAAGGACATAGTGTTAAACACTGGACTTGATCAGAAAAAAATTTCAAGAAATTAATTTGGTAAGTAATTAATTTATTTTCTATTTTATTATTTTTCTGTTTCAAAATTTCATTTTGTTTTTGTAACAAAATAAAAATCTGTTTTATTTATTTTATTTTATTTTATGGTTTGATTTTTATAATCAAACAAACTCTCTCATTTCCTTTATTTCTTCTGTATTCCGTTTGTTGTTAAGTACATAAACAAAAATTATTTTATTTTTTTAATATACAGTGAAGATTGTCCAACAAGCACCGCACCAATCTTTTCAATTTTTATGATTAAGAAACTAACACAAACCATATGCTACGGTTCAATTTTGTTGGTTTGATGTAGAAAATAAATTTATATGAAATTTTTAAAAAAATTATAGTAGATTATAGAATTTTACACTAAAAATAAATGCAGAAAATATAAGAAAATTGCTCTATAAATGTTTTTCTCTCTAATTTTTATCACAAAAGTGTATTATATTAGTTATTTCTCATATAATGTTACAAAAATAAAAGAAGATTTCAAGGTCTCCTAATGTATATCATCTATAAAAAAATAAATAAGTAAATAAAACAAAATTAAGATGATTCCATAATGGTAACATCTTCATTTTGTCATATTTGTCCCTAAAAAATGGACAAGTATATTTTTAAAAATAAAACATTTATTTTTGTAATGACAAATGAGAGATAAAATAAATATGTTATAATTAAAGAATCAATTTATTTTTTATTTTTTATAAATAATATACTCGAAAAATCTTTAAAAAAATGATCAGACATCACATCTCTAGTCGAGATGAGGAAGGGAGAGAAGCATACCCCAAGCTTATTAATTTCAAGGGTTATATACTAGAAAGACCCAACTCTTCCCAACTTCTAAAACAAAATGAGCATTCATCAATTTCTTACAACTAAGGGTGTAAGTGGTTCGGTTTGGTCAGTATTAAGAGTATATTTAGCACTGCATCGATCTTTTCAATTTTTATGATTAAAAAACTAATACAGACCGTATGCTACGGTTCGATTTTGTCGATTTGATGTAGAAAAGAAATTTATATGAAATTTTAAAAAGAATTATAGTAGATTATAGAATTTTACATCAAAAATAAATGAAGAAAATATATAAAAATTGCTCTATAAATGTTTTTCTCTGTAATTTTTATCACTAAAGTGTATTATATTACTTACTTCTCATATAATGTTCAAGAAATTATAATATAAAAATATTTAAATATAATATTCGATCGGTTCGATTTGTAGCAATACAAAAAGTTTCAAAACCAAAACAGGCCGTATATTATGAAAAATAGACCAAAAACTAAAATTTTGGTTGGTTTCGATCGATCAACTCAGTTTTATTGATTTTTCTTACATCCCTACTTGCAACAAGTAGCCATTGGCTATTTGACCGTGAGAGTGTAGCACAACTTTTTTTTTTTTTTTTTTCCTTTTCCTGGGTGCACAAATTATGAGTCCAACAAAATCTTAATTATTATCTATATATCAATCTAAGACCATATGTAAATATTTAATAAATAAATGAGGAAAAGATGCTCATAATGAAATTTAATGAATGCTCACAAAATTTGTGTCTAACCCATCCATTACATCCAAAACACAAGATTTTGGAAGCTTCAATTGCCAGCTCGGCGCGTTCCCTGTACTCCTGCTCATTGCCCAAATTTTGCTCCCTCTCTTCTTGGCCAAACCAAATTCCTGACTTTTGCTTATTCCAGGACCCAACTTTTTCCGGTTCATCACTTTTTCCAATAAATTTCTATCTTCTAGTGACAACTGGGCATTGTGGGCCTTTGGAGAATCGATCAGGGATGGAGTCGCTGCATCATCACTGGCTACAGATTCAGTCTTTTGCGGGTTGGAGATCGAACTAGCAAAGCTCTGCAGATTCCATTATCTCTGTGTCTCACAACACTGATTAGACGGTGAAGCCATGTTGCCGTTTTGAGGACGTAGTGGTTTGTCTTGTGCATATCTGTGTGATGAAGTGTCTAGGGGCGAATCACGTTATTATGGGTGTCCCCCTTCTTGCCAAACTCATTACTGCAAGAAAAGATCACGTGCGGCTAAATGTTAGTGTTGACGAAAATGAAAATATGAGCACTAAGTAAGAGAAAGGCGAATAACTAACCAGGTGTTCGCCCACTCTCCAACCCACCCAAAACCTTGATGAGCCTTGTTAGCCAAATAAAAATGAAAAAAGATCTAAATGCATGTATGACCATATTATGGCAGCTAAAAGCTTGAGCAGGAAAATATTAATGGATTTCAAATTCAAGCATAGGCAAAGCAGAAAGTTGACAAATTCATTAAACAATCCCATTCAACATACTTGGAAGTATTTGTAGCCACCGGAACAAGCCATTGGAGTGTCTTTTCCATTTCAGCCTTAGTTTGAGGAATTGTAAGCTGCATAAAGGCCAAAAGTTGAAGTGCCTAAGTTACTTATGTAAATACACAAATTGCATTTGTACACTCAAAATAAAACGCGGAATCATTACTGCACATCAAGTCACTGTTTTTCCCTACCTTCACGACTAGCCTGGTCTACCTATTTGTCTGGCTTAAACACGTTGGAGTTGTTTGAGAGTGTACTAAATAAGTGTACTTGGTTGACAAGTGTATTTATTTAGATCATATTATTTTTTTTAATTTTTTTAGACATCTTTTTGTAAATAATTAAAAAATGTATTAAATAAACAAACTCCAAATAATCTTATAAAATCCTAAAAAAATTAAACTTTTAATTATGATAATTAAATTCTAATTAATTTTAAATAATTATAATAAAACTCCAAGTTCTTCAGTTTCTTCAGTACAGATTTTCGTCGATTATTTTTTTATGCGATCGATCTTTCTGATTTGTGTGTACTGATTTTCAAGTTGACTTGGAACCTAAGAGACCTTCCCACCTCATTGATAATGTTTAAATAATATACTAATGAATTTGAATTCCCTTAGCTTTCTGATTTGTGTGTACTGATTTTCAAGTTGACTTGGAACCTAAGAGACCTTCCCACCTCATTGATAATGTTTAAATAATATACTAATGAATTTGAATTCCCTTAGCTGTTTGAGAATTACAAAGTATCAATTGATTTGTGTGTATTTAGGCCTGATCTATTTTTTTATGTTGGATTTATTTTCTAGTGTGGCCCAATAGCCTACATATTTTACATGTTTTATTTTATTTGGACTCCACAATTAGATAAAGTCAATATTATATATAAAGTTCAGTAATTAGAATTTTAATATAATCACTCTTCTAAGATAAGAAGGAAACCTTGATGGATTAGGAATTCTTCTGATAGAGTTTATCTGGCCCTCTTCTCTCCTCTATATAAGGATGGGTGACTCCCCTTCTTTTGGTAGTATTCCATCACTCTAAGTTTTATAGCCATCCTAATGAAGTGAGAGACAGAGAGAAGAAGGTGAGTCAAAAATTAAAGGTTCAACTATTAGGGGTATTTTCTCAACTTCTCTAATTTAATGGCTGACAAAGGTATGTTCGTTTTATTCTTGAGTTGTGTTGAATTCAAGATCCTGTTAAGTTTAATTCCGCATTATTATTATGGTTACATGTATTATTAATACTTACATGTGGTATCAGAGCTTTAGTTTGTGAATCAATACACCTTGGAATAATAATATATTTATGAATATTGTTATTATATTATAATCATAATTATTCACAAAAAACATACTTTTGTTTATAAGGTTTGAACTCTGTCGGCATGTGATGTGCACTCCACTAAGTATGCACATGATGGACTCCCTCACTCACAAGACAACATGATCTGTTAGGTCCTAACCTAAATAAGAGCACAGTCCGCTCACTTTGTTTTGTGATTTGTTAGGTGCAGGCTTTTATGTAATTCTATATGCTGTTCATATGCATATTTTGATTTATTATCAATTTTAGTGATAATAATTTTTATAATCATCATAATATGATATTAAATTGCGTGTATTGCTTGCCGTTATGATAAAGTGCATAGATTAAAAGCAATTTTATAATTTGTTGAATCATTCGGTCTATTAAAGAATTATGATTTTACCTCATCTGATTATATGCACTTATTGTTGATATTTATACATTTTCATGATTTAAATTTGATATCATGATATAATTTTATGACATTGAATATTAAATATTAAAGTGATTAATTCATATTAGGTGTAATTCTTATTAACCATTATATGAGATATTCATGATTGTTATATTACATGATTTTGATATATAAATATTCATGTTCGTCCAGAGTTATTATATTGGTAATTGCAATCACATAAAAGGAATTTTAGAAATCATAAAATAGTGATTTCATTAAAATTGTGACTGAATTAATGATAATTAAATAACTCAAAATTAATGAATAGAGAATATTGTTGGTTAGTTCCGTATTCATAGGGTTTACTAATTTAGTAGCTGCCAAAGTGGCCTAGATTTGTAAAACTTATGAATATAGAACTACATAAAAGAATTGTTAAAAGGGTAACATTATGGTCGATAATATTCTCAATTGCAGTTATAATTAGGAGATTGAGACTAGCCCAAAGGAGAGTCACTTTCAAATAGTTATAAACTGGGTAGGATAATGTAACTTATGTAATTTGACAGATTAGAATTGAATACCCAAAGGTAATATGACTAGCTGAAAAAATTGCATAAATTACTTTAGACCTACATAAGTGATTCTTGACGAGTGGACAATAGATATACCTAAGTTTTGCCCAAAGGAAAGACTTATGTGATATCAATAGTTCATCATAATTCTCAAAGCTTTAATATGTATATTGTTTATGCCTTTTTCCGTGTTACTTATGAGATCTTGTGTTAATACCTCTTAAGATCTGTCAAAAAGATAGCTTGCTATCTAAGGTGGTTGGACTTAGAAGGGAAGCTATATTGACTCCTCCGACCTTCCTGGGATCTTACTTAGTTATTGACCAAAGGACTCTTTAGTAACGTTACTACCCTAATGCTTAAAGTAAAATTTGGTTAAAGGCTGTTGAAGATCGACAAACCACTTGCTGGCACTATTATGGTTTAATTAACAACAATGAAATATAAAGGCCATCGAGGAGTTTAGGATCACATCCTCAATATGGCGACAAAGTTGCAAAACTTAAAACTTTAGGGATGCAGGTTAATGAAACTTTCCTCGTGCAGTTTATTCTCAACTCACTTCCATCACAGTTCGGTATTCAAAATTCATTATAACACCAATAAAGATAAGTGGAGTTTGAATGAGCTGACTAATATGTGTTCAGGAGAAAGTGAGGTTGAGGGAGGAAGGACGTCAAACTGCATTGGCTGTAACTCATGGAGCTATAAAGAAAAAGATGGGTAAGTTTGTAAAATCAAAGAAAAATCCACCAAAGAAAAAGAATGAACCTAGGGAAGAAAATCAGGCTCAGAATGGTTTCACTGTCAAGTGCTACTTTTGTGGCAAGAAGGGACATGTGAAGAAAGACTGCAGCAAGTGAAAGGCTTGGTTCGAAAAGAAATGTAAGAAATTTTCTTTTATTTGTTATGAATCAAATCTTGCTGAAGTATCTTCTAATACTTGGTGGATTGACTCTGGGGCCACGATCCACATTACAAATGACATACAGGGGTATCTCTTAACCAGGAAACTGAAGGAAAGTGAAAGATTTGTCTATATGGGGAACCGTCTCAAAGCTGAAGTCGTAGCTGTAGGAATCTATCGACTGATCTAAGAGATGGGTCATCAGATGGATCTAGAAGACACTTTTTATGTTCCTTTAATTTCTAGGAATTTAGTTTCATTATCCAAATTAGATCGTGTTGGATATTCAGTTTTATTTAATTGTGGAAAACTCAATTTAATGTTTAATTCAAAAGTGATTGGTTCTGGTAATTTATGTGATGGTTTATATAAAATTACCTTAAATCATGAGTTTGCACAATCATTAGTAACTCTGCATTCGAATATTGGTTTAAAACGTGGTCTAATTAATGAAAAATTCTCAATTTTGTGGCATAGACGGTTGGGGCATATCTCTAGAAATAGAATTGAAAAATTGGTAAAGAATGGGATTTTGGAAAACCTAGACTTCGTTGATTTTCAGATATGTGTGGATTGCATTAAAGGAAAGCAAACCAAACACACCAAGAAAGGTGCCACAAGAAGTAATGAGCTTCTTGAGATAATTCATACAGATATTTGCGGACCACTCAACATCCCTTGTCTTAGTGGTGAAAAATATTTTATCACATTTATAGATGACTTCTCACGTTATGGATATGTGTATCTAATTCATGAAAAGTCTCAGGCTGTTGACATCTTGATGTGTACATAACTGAAGTCGAGAGACAATTAGATAGAAAGGTTAAAATAGTGAGATCAGACAGGGGTGGTGAATATTATAGCGATCCCGATTCTTTCTCCTTTGGTTGTTGTATCCGGACTTAGTTCCATGGATGCAGGTTGTTGTTTTGAACTTGTTTCTATCCTTCAATTCTTAAAATCTGAGTTGTAGAATTTTTGGACTTGTTTGTTCCAGGTTGGGTGTGATTGGGAGCAGGTGGTTGCTGCCCAGGTGTTTAGTCCTTCGCTCGAGCGAGCTGTTTGTCGCTCGAGCGAGCTTCTGTTTTGGGTCCTTCGCTCGAGCGAGGGTTTGGTCGCTCGAGCGAGGGTGGTGTCTTTGTGTCTGGTGGCTCGAACCAGGATGGCTTCGCTCGAGCGAGCGATTGCGTCTGGGTAAGACCTGAAAGTTTCATTTCTTGGCTCGAGCGAGCTTTTCTTCGCTCGAGCGAGCTGGTTCGTTCTTCGCTCGAGCGAGCATTTTGTCGCTCGAGCGAGCTTCTAGGTTGTTGGTCGAGCGAGAGTTTTCTGTGTCTGGTCGCTCGAGCGACCAAGTCTTCGCTCGAGCGAGCCTGTCGTATTTCAGTAGCAGTAGCGGGAAAAAGATCATTTTTTTCTCCTTCTTCCATCTTTGAAACCCTAGCAGCCGAGAGCCTCTCTCTCTAAACATGCCCTCTCTCTAGATTTCATCTCTTTCTTGTGTGAATCCATCCTAGGTCCTTTGTTAAAAAGATAGAGGGTGTTGAGGGCTTCGTTTTAATCGGAAAAATAGTGGATTTGGAGCACTTTGATTTCGGGTCATCTTCTCCATTTGGGTTCTCCATTTGAGGTAGGGATTCTCCTTGTCTTTTTCAATACTCCGTCTATAGATAGACATGTGGTAATTTTTGTATTGCATGAAAATTGTATCATGTTGGATTTGTTTGAAAATCATGAGTAAACCTAGGGTTGGTTGTGTTGAGAATGGATTTGGCTTCATTAATTGTTGTCTTGGCTAATTAGAACATAAATTAGCATGTTGTAGTTAAATGAAGAAAAAGCCCTAAATTATATTTAGGTTGGGTAAATCAAAGTGGGGGCTTGTTGACCATTGTGTGTAAATCTCTTTTATCAAAATGAGTTGGGTAAGGGTGTTGATGCCTAAAGGATTAACCATGGCTTGGGAATTGGTTTTATGGAAACAAGGATAATGGAGTTGATTTTGTGATAACAAAAAGGAAATGGAATTGTTTTTGTGAAAAGGAAGAAAGTATTTTCGAAATAAGTTTGAGAATTGGATTGTTGGATCTTGAGTGTTGAACATACATGTAGGAGTTGTATCTTTAACTACCATGTTAATGTTGTTGTTGGGTTTGTGATTCATGATAATTGAGTCTAGTAATAGATGTACAATATACATGCATCTAGAGGTTTTGTCCTTGGTCATCGGTGGAGGATGACGTGGTTGTGTTGAATTGTTGTGTATGCATTACACCTATGTGTTCATCTACTTTAACACGTTGTTGGATTCTTGTTAGTTATGTGTATATAGTACACATGTTGGATATGCCTTGTGTGCATGGTTGTTGTTGGCGTTATATGCCGCGCTTATAATCAAAGGTACCGTTACCTTCCAGCTAGCGCCTGGAGAACTGTATGCGCTAATAATAGAAGGCACCATACCCTTCCAGCTAGCGCCTGGTAAACTGGCATTTTGACTTACTACGCACGTAGCTAGTAGAGTGAAGTTGGTTGTAGTTGTTTCAGTATATCTTTGGCTTACTAAGCACATAGCTAGTAGAGCAAAGTGGAGTGGTTGTTGTTTCGTTGTAACTGAGAATATCATATACTTGATTAGTTACCGTTCGGAGGACTGAGTTACTCCATTGATTGATTGTATACATGTTGGTGGGTTGTAACTTTATATTTTTACAAAGTTATGCATGTATAGTTATGAGGGTAGTGGAAACGAACCAAAATGTCATTTTTGTCTTTTGGAAAGTGTAAAGGAGAATGAATTTTTTAAAGATAAACATGTTCGAAAAGGGTGCATCTGTGTACATATAGGAAGGGAAGAGAGTATCGGGCTTAGTGAGATTATTTCCTAAGTGATTGTTAATGTTATGGAAGATTGGGAACGGGGATTAATGAAAGGAAAAAGGGAAGGCAAATCATTTGTAACGTTGAATGAAATGGTTGTTTTCAAGAAAAGTTCATACATATATATATTTTGTATAAACTGTCACATTACTATTCTAGTATGAGAATGAGTGTTCATGATCATAGCTATCTGTAAGCTGTTATTGTTAAGGATCATGTTGAGTTCCCTGCTGGACTATATGTTCATCCCACATTGTTGAATCTTTTTTCAGGTTTTAAGCAGGTTGAGCTGCGAGATTTGGATCTACTTATTTATTGGCCACGGGGCCTCTGTTATGTTGGCGGAATGCCATTGTTGTGAAAGGGTTACACCCTTCTTCTTGTACCTTAAGTGATGTAAGCCCAAGGGCAGTTTATTAAGTATGTTCATGTAATATTCACTTTGCATACGAATGAGAGTATTGTTAATCACTTCTACAGATTGAATGTATGAGTTTATTTCCGCATGTTGTTTCTGAAATTGAATTATGTTAATGAATTTGGTAATGACTTCGGTTAATAAAAAGTGGGGCGTGACAACTTGGTATCAGAGCTACCGGGTTTGAATACCTTGAGCTCGTGGGAAGTGGTTTTTACCACAGTGGGTTTACTACGTGTAGTAAGGACGTTGCATATAGATATCATGAAAGTTAGGACTTATGTGTTGCATTTATGTGAGCATGGGATTCAGTCTCTTGGATAGTATTCATAGCCGGTGAACTTGCTTTGAGGTCCTTTTGGAAACACGCCTGATCAACGTGGTTTCTGATAGGAATTCCTTGAGAGTTCCGGGATGAGTGGCTATCTTTGTGGACTTGATTCGATTATGTGTTTTACCTGTTTAGATGTTTATATGCAGTAGAGATGTAAGTTTTGAGACTAAGTGTGTCTTGTGACTTAATAGTAGTGGAGTGTGCCTCGGGGAAGGCTATTGTGTTTTGCGCTAAGTGTGTTTTTCCTTTGTGCTTAATAGGATGTCTGCAAGAGGGAGTAGAGGACGGTTGAGTAGTAGGAATGCCGGGAGAGGCACAGCGGTTCCTTTAGTACCTGCCGTTGCAGCATCGGCTGTCGGCGAGGATGTCGCACGTGAGATTGTGAGAGCAGTGCAGGATGCCCTAGCTCGCACTGAGGGCGGCAGCGGGCATGCTCTCAAACTTACTAAGGAGTTCTTTCGCTCCAGTCCACCAGAGTTTGTGGGGGAGGCTAAACCGTTGGAGGCAGAGAGTTGGCTAGAGCAGATTACCAAGACTCTTGATATGCTCAGAGTCGAAGATGAAGAGTTGAGGGTTTCTTTGGCGACTTTTCAGTTGAAGAGTGATGCGAGTTATTGGTGGAAGTATGTTAAGAATAGTGTGGGTAGCACGTGGGTTGCTTTTACCGAGGCCTTTTTGGCCAAGTATTTCCCTCCTTCTGCTAGGGAAAGGTTAAGGGATCAGTTTTTGGAGTTGCGTCAGGATGATACTCCTGTGGCACAGTTTGAGATACGGTTTGCTAGCTTGTCGAGGTTTGCTCCAGAGTTGGTGACAACAGAGGAGCGTCGTTGTTTTGAGTTTGAGAGGCGGTTGTGTTTCGATATTCGGGAGAAGGTAGCTGGATCCTTTTGGAAGGATTATTATTATTTAGTTAAGGCAGCGGCCCATGTGGAGGCCATGATTGCGAGTGATGATGGGGTTAAGGAGGAGACCATTGAGGCAAGTCCTACGGTCCCTAAGCGCTCTAGGCTCAGTAAGGGGTGGAGGCGGAAACATGCTCAGTCGGGGGCTGGTTCCTTTTCTTTGTCGGAGGTTTTGGGCACTTCGGTTGGGAGGTCCGGGGAGGTGCAGGTTCCAGACCAGTCTCAGAGTAGGGGGTCTGGTGGTTGTTTCGTTTGTGGCCAGCAGGGCCATGGTAGACGTTTTTGCCCTTTGTGTGTGAATTCTGCAAGTATTTCAAAACCTAGTCAGACTCAGTCGTACCCGTCCAGTCGGGGACGTTATCGGTACCAGAAACGGGCAGGCCAGGCTTCGGGGGCCTCGCGAGGGGCGACTTATTAGTTAACCCTGTAGTATCACCCTGGAGGGGGACTTTTGTGTTGTTGACCGGTAATGTATTGTATGGATGATTTTGTTGTTGACCGGTGTACTGTTGGATGCTGAGGCACCATGTTTATGTAGCGCTTATGTGTGCATAGTGTTGTTTGTTTAATCCTCAGGTATTGGGGAGTATGTATGGGTTGTAAGCTCTTTATCTTATATTGAGAAGTTGTAATGGGGTCAATGATCCTAATGTTATTGCTTGCTTGGTATTGTATGATGAGTTAGTTGTGTGACGGCCTGTGTGCCTTACTCACTTTAATGATTATTTGTTGAGAACGGGAATCCGTGGACGAATGTATTAGATGTGGTGACTTTGAGAGTTGCGTAGAGTTGGCAAGGTTATGTGCGAATGTTTGTAGGGATGTGAGATTTGTATCTTAAGTTAGCGGGAATGGTAACTGTTGTTAGTTTGTGTTTTGGGCCTTGCTAGTTAGCGAGTCCGTAGTGACCCTATTGGTTGTATGGGGGTGGTGTTCGTGCTGTGATTGATTTTCAATTGTTGGGTATGGTTTGTGAGTGGAGGCTGGCAGCATTCTTTGGAGGAAGAACAGTTGTGTTCTAGAGTAACGAGAATAGCATTGGTTAAATTATCCTTCGTGATTGGGTAGTCGTAATTAAGGTTGACCATGTCGGTCTTCGGTTGAGGAATTGAGCAAGTTTGCTATCTAGCCATGGAGGGTAGTAATTCCCTTAGAGACAGTGTTGGTGGTTTTAGTGGCACATCAGTGTGTGGATAACTGGGTGTGGAGTGTATTGAGTTGATTAGTCAGCTCGTTGGTATTGGGTTTTGGGTTGGCATTGGTCACCTTGAGGTTAGTCTCGTTTGTTGTAGACTTGTGTGTGTTGATTAGGAAAACTGAAACTAATCGAACATGTTATGTCATTGAATCTGACGGTTGATAGAATACATTAACTTTATGTATTGATTGATTGTGTATATGACTTATGTGTTTATATACATGTGTGTAGAGGAGGAGATGGGGGATGTACTCCGCGGTTTAGGGGAAGATGGGGGATGTACCTCTAAACCGGTTAATGGTTAAGGAAAGATGGGGCATGGACCCAGGGATGCAGCTCATATGCTCTCCCATAGTAGTGAAGATACAGCTCATATGCTTATTTTTGAGAAGTATAGATACAGCTCATATGCTTGTCTAGAGAAATGTAGATATAGCTCATATGCTTATCTTTGAAAGGGTGATATAGTTTTTATACTTATCTGTAAATGTGATGATATAGCTAGTATGCTTATCTAATGTGAAGTTGTTATTTCTATTAACTATCATTATAGAAATGTTATGTTCTGTGTTGGTTGTGGTATCACTGTGCGCGTGATGGTTGTTGATAGCGTTATTTTGGAAAGAAAAGGAAAACAAAACTTTTCCTAGTATTTGGGTCACCTAAGGGTGTTGTTAAAAAAAAAATTGATTTAATTCAAGGGTTTTGAGAAAATTCTAAGTGAATGACTTTTGGCAAATAAACTGTGGATGATTATGTGTTTTTGGATAACACCGTGTTTGTGAAAAATGTTTACAAAACTTTTGGGAATCTTGTTGTTGAATAGTGGCTTGGCTTGGAGCACTAGTTGGTTGTTGCATTGTCTCGGGGTAAGGTTTGGTTTGTTGAGGCCTTTATGCCCAAGTGTTGTCTTTTGGAACGTGTTTCCTTAGTAAGTCTCTTCCTTGGTAAGAGTGGATTGATGGTTTGTAGTGAGAGCGGTTTCACTCCTAGTACTGGTGGGTGTTGGTGTTGTGTAACCAGTTGGCCTTGTGTTTTGGTGCATCCTTAATTTCGGGGACGAAATTCTTTAAGGGGGGGAGGTTATAGCGATCCCGATTCTTTCTCCTTTGGTTGTTGTATCCGGACTTAGTTCCATGGATGCCGGTTGTTGTTTTGAACTTGTTTCTATCCTTCAATTCTTAAAATCTGAGTTGTAGAATGTTTTGGACTTGTTTGTTCCAGGTTGGGTGTGATTGGGAGCAGGTGGTTGCTGCCCAGGTGTTTAGTCCTTCGCTCGAGCGAGTTGTTTGTCGCTCGAGCGAGCTTCTGTTTTGGGTCCTTCGCTCGAGCGAGGGTTTGGTCGCTCGAGCGAGGGTGGTGTCTTTGTGTCTGGTGGCTCGAGCCAGGATGGCTTCGCTCGAGCGAGCGATTGCGTCTGGGTAAGACCTGAAAGTTTCATTTCTTGGCTCGAGCGAGCTTTTCTTCGCTCGAGCGAGCTGGTTCGTTCTTCTCTCGAGCGAGCATTTTGTCGCTCGAGCGAGCTTCTAGGTTGTTGGCCGAGCGAGAGTTTTCTGTGTCTGGTCGCTCGAGCGACCAAGTCTTCGCTCGAGCGAGCCTGTCGTATTTCAGTAGCAGCAGCGGGAAAAAGATCATTTTTTTCTCCTTCTTCCATCTTTGAAACCCTAGCAGCCGAGAGCCTCTCTCTCTAAACATGTCCTCTCTCTAGATTTCATCTCTTTCTTGTGTGAATCCATCCTAGGTCCTTTGTTAAAAAGATAGAGGGTGTTGAGGGCTTCGTTTTAATCGGAAAAATAGTGGATTTGGAGCACTTTGATTTCGGGTCATCTTCTCCATTTGGGTTCTCCATTTGAGGTAGGGATTCTCCTTGTCTTTTTCAATACTCCGTCTATAGATAGACATGTGGTAATTTTTGTATTGCATGAAAATTGTATCATGTTGGATTTGTTTGAAAATCATGAGTAAACCTAGGGTTGGTTGTGTTGAGAATGGATTTGGCTTCATTAATTGTTGTCTTGGCTAATTAGAACATAAATTAGCATGTTGTAGTTAAATGAAGAAAAAGCCCTAAATTATATTTAGGTTGGGTAAATCAAAGTGGGGGCTTGTTGACCATTGTGTGTAAGTCTCTTTTATCAAAATGAGTTGGGTAAGGGTGTTGATGCCTAAAGGATTAACCATGGCTTGGGAATTGGTTTTATGGAAACAAGGATAGTGGAGTTGATTTTGTGATAACAAAAAGGAAATGGAATTGTTTTTGTGAAAAGGAAGAAAGTATTTTCGAAATAAGTTTGAGAATTGGATTGTTGGATCTTGAGTGTTGAACATACATGTAGGAGTTGTATCTTTAACTACCATGTTAATGTTGTTGTTGGGTTTGTGATTCATGATAATTGAGTCTAGTAATAGATGTACAATATACATGCATCTAGAGGTTTTGTCCTTGGTCATCGGTGGAGGATGACGTGGTTGTGTTGAATTGTTGTGTATGCATTACACCTATGTGTTCATCTACTTTAACACGTTGTTGGATTCTTGTTAGTTATGTGTATATAGTACACATGTTGGATATGCCTTGTGTGCATGGTTGTTGTTGGCGTTATATGCCGCGCTTATAATCAAAGGTACCGTTACCTTCCAGCTAGCGCCTGGAGAACTGTATGCGCTAATAATAGAAGGCACCATACCCTTCCAGCTAGCGCCTGGTAAACTGGCATTTTGACTTACTACGCACGTAGCTAGTAGAGTGAAGTTGGTTATAGTTGTTTCAGTATATCTTTGGCTTACTAAGCACATAGCTAGTAGAGCAAAGTGGAGTGGTTGTTGTTTCGTTGTAACTGAGAATATCATATACTTGATTAGTTACCGTTCGGAGGACTGAGTTACTCCATTGATTGATTGTATACATGTTGGTGGGTTGTAACTTTATATTTTTACAAAGTTATGCATGTATAGTTATGAGGGTAGTGGAAACGAACCAAAATGTCATTTTTGTCTTTTGGAAAGTGTAAAGGAGAATGAATTTTTTAAAGATAAACATGTTCGAAAAGGGTGCATCTGTGTACATATAGGAAGGGAAGAGAGTATCGGGCTTAGTGAGATTATTTCCTAAGTGATTGTTAATGTTATGGAAGATTGGGAACGGGGATTAATGAAAGGAAAAAGGGAAGGCAAATCATTTGTAACGTTGAATGAAATGGTTGTTTTCAAGAAAAGTTCATACATATATATATTTTGTATAAACTGTCACATTACTATTCTAGTATGAGAATGAGTGTTCATGATCATAGCTATCTGTAAGCTGTTATTGTTAAGGATCATGTTGAGTTCCCTACTGGACTATATGTTCATCCCACGTTGTTGAATCTTTTTTCAGGTTTTAAGCAGGTTGAGCTGTGAGATTTGGATCTAATTATTTATTGGCCATGGGGCCTCTGTTATGTTGGCGGAATGCCATTGTTGTGAAAGGGTTACACCCTTCTTCTTGTACCTTAAGTGATGTAAGCCCAAGGGCAGTTTATTAAGTATGTTCATGTAATATTCACTTTGCATACGAATAAGAGTATTGTTAATCACTTCTACAGATTGAATGTACGAGTTTATTTCCGCATGTTGTTTCTGAAATTGAATTATGTTAATGAATTTGGTAATGACTTCGGTTAATAAAAAGTGGGGCGTGACAAATATTATGGTAAATATGATGAGTCAGGCCAAAATCCCGGCCCATTTGCCAAATTCTTAGAAAAGAAAGGCATTTGTGCTCAATATACAATGCCTGGTACGCCACAGCAAAATGGAGTTGCTAAAGGGCGTAATCGTACACTTAAAGATATGGTTAGGAGTATGTTAAGTTACTCAATTGTACCTATTTCAATGTGGGGTGAAGCTTTAAAAGACTGCAATGTATATCTTAAATCCTAGTAAGGCAGTCCCAACAACTCCTTTTGAGTTGTGGACTGGTAGGAAACCTAGTTTGAGACACTTACATATTTGGG
The DNA here is from genome assembly GCA_036172215.1 of Camellia granthamiana. Taxonomy (NCBI): domain Eukaryota; kingdom Viridiplantae; phylum Streptophyta; class Magnoliopsida; order Ericales; family Theaceae; genus Camellia; species Camellia granthamiana. The sequence continues at coordinate 12,819 of JAXFYN010000262.1, read as the reverse complement.
GTTGTCCAGCAGAGGCAAGAATTTTCAACCCACAAGAGAAAAGGTTGGACTCAAGAACAATATCTGGATATTTCATTGGTTATCCAGACAAGTCTAAAGGGTACAAATTTTATTATCCTAATCACAGTACGAGGATAGTGGAGACTAGTAATGCTAGATTCCTAGAGAATGGTGAAATTAGTGGGAGTGAGAAAACACGAGTGGTGAATTTCGAGGAAATTAGGATAGATGTGCCAACATTTGACCCTTATCGAAAAATTGTTGTTCCTCAGACTATTCCACAGGCTGAGGGAAACGAACAACATAATGAAAATCCTTCACCACCTCATGTTTCACCACTTCATGAAGATACCACCATTGAAAATATTGTAGAGCTACCACAACCAGCAGTTCTGAGAAGATCTCAAAGGGAAAGAAAGCCTGCCATTCCAGATGATTACATGGTGTATCTACAGGAATCTGATTTTGATATTGAGAATAACAAAGATCCAGTCTCATTTTCACAAACCATGAATAGTGATGATTCTTCTAAATGGGTCAATGCTATAAATGAAGAGTTAAAATCCATGGAACAGAATAGTGTTTGGGATCTCGTCGAATTGCCTAATAACTGCAAAAAGGTCGGGTGTAAATGGGTCTTCAAGACCAAGCATGACGCAAAAGGCAATATCGAACGATTTAAAGCCAGACTTGTTGCCAAGGGTTTTACTCAAAAAGAAGGCATAGACTATACAGAAACCTTCTCTCCAGTATCTAAGAAGGACTTGCTTAGAATCATCCTAGCATTGGTAGCTCATTATGACTTAGAGTTGCATCAAATGGATGTGAAAACTGTTTTTCTAAATGGGAATTTGGATGAAGAAATTTATATGGAGCAGCCAGAAGGATTTGCAAAAAAAGGTAAAAAACATTTAACTTGCAAATTAAAGAAATCCATATACGGCCTTAAACAAGCTTCCAAGCAATGGTATTTAAGGTTTAATGATACCATTATCTCTTTCGGATTTAAGGAAAATGCAGTTGATCAGTGCATATATCTGAAGATTAGTGGGAGCAAGTTCATTATTTTGGTGCTATATGTGGATGACATTTTGTTAGCTAGTAATGACCTTGGCTTATTGCATGAAACCAAGGAATATCTCTCCAAGAACTTTAAAATGGTCGATATGGGTGAGGCAAACTATGTTTTTGGCATAAAGATCTTTAGGGATCAATCTCGAGGATTGCTAGGACTATCACAGAAAGGATATATTGAAAATGTTTTGGAGAGATTCAATATACAGTTTTGTTCAGCCGGTGATGCACCCATCATGAAGGGTGATAAATTAAGTGAAAAACAGTGTCCAAGGAATGACTTGAAAAGAAAACAAATGAAGGACATTCCATATGCTTTGAGGCTACAAATCATGCTTTATGGTTGTGAAATTTCATCTCAAGACTTGGTGTTGTTGACTCAATTGCCAGGTCACTGAAGATATATTGTGACAATACTGCAACAGTTTTCTTCTCTAAGAATGGAAAGTACTCTAGTGGTTCCAAACACATGGAAGTAAAGTACTTAGTCGTTAGAGAAAGAGTCCAGAAACAACAAGTGTTAATTGATAACTTAAGCACCTCTCTTATGATTGTTGATCCATTCACAAAAGGGATTGCCACCAAAGACATAAAAAGAGCATGTTATCAAAATAAGTCTTTTAAGCAACCCTTAATGTGTATGGTTAATCGTGAGTGCTTATTTTTTATTTGACACTATTTGCGCAATAATAATTTTGTTTCTGTTTTTCCTATTCTAAAAGTGTGTGTACATATTAAATTGAATATTGATAAACAGGGAATGTCTTAACAAGACAAATTACAAGGGCCTTTCAGGAAAATAATTATATATCCTGATAATGGACTGGGTTGGTGAAGGTTATCGATGGTGTAGTGCATAGAAGGAAATATGACATAAATGTTATATAACTGCTATGACTCACATTGGTGATCTGAAGTAATCACAGTATTATAGTTCCTAATATATCTGAACTTATTGGCTATTTTTTAAAATTCGTGATCACGTGTCAAAGTTTTTAGTGTGGAATCCAATGAGTCAAAATTTTTATAAGTTGCATATTTTTGGAAAAACTCATAATTGCATCATAATCGGCTTAATGGGCCAAGTGGGAGAATGTTGGATTTATTTTCTAGTGTGGCCCAATAGCCTACATATTTTTACATGTTTTATTTTATTTGGACTCCACAATTAGATAAAGCCAATATTATATATAAAGTTCAGTAATTAGAATTTTAATATAATCACTCTTCTAAGATAAGAAGGAAACCTTGATGGATTAGGAATTCTTCTGATAGAGTTTATAGCGATCCCAGTATTTCCTTTACTGTACAGCTGTATTCCGGACTCGGTTCCGTGGAGTTGGTAGTTGTGCCTACTTTGTTTGGGTTTTAGGATGCGTTGGACTTGTTTCGAGTGGGTGGATTGAGCCTTGGTTTAAATTCTTGATTGTTGAATTTTTGGTCGTTCCGCTCGAGCGGGTCTTGGAGCGCTTGAGCGGAGATTGCATACTTCCAATATCTTGTGCCCATGCAAAACTTCTGCAGGTGTGATTTCTACGCTCGAGCGGGTTTTCTGCGCTCAAGCGGACTTGTTAGCGCTCGAGCGGACAGTTCATTTTTGGTGAGAGTTCTGGGAAGGGGAGATTCACACTCGAGCGGACTGGCTTTTCACGCTCGAGCGGATGAACTTCATTTTTGTGTCTTGGCGCTCAAGCGGACCTTATTGCGCTCGAGCGGACCATGTTTTATGTGTCTTTACGCTCTAGCGGTGTGTTTTTCGCTCGAGCAGACCTGTCGTATAACTGAGGGTGGCTTGACATTTTAAATCACCTTTTCACTTTCTCTTCTCTCTCTCTTGATTTTCCAAAAACACCATTGTTGAGCTTCTCACTCTAGAACTCCATCTTCTCTCTAGGTATTGATCTAGTAGGAGTGGTTTGCTCACCTTTGGCCTTTACAAAAAAGTTGTTGATCGTCGAGGGCTACTTTTTAATCTGAAAATTTCGGGATTTGGAGCATTTTGATTTTGGTCTTCATCTCCGTTGGAGCTCATCTTTTGAGGTAGGGATATCCTACTCCTCTTTATGGATTTTGTCTTTAAATTTTAGCATTTTGATATGTTGGGAGTTATTGTGTAATTTTGGGAAAACTTTGGGCCTTTGTGTAATTTTACAAAAGTTAGGGTTTTAATTATAATGAATCTAGATGCATGTTTGGCATGGAGAAGTGGAATAAATGTTGAAACATTGATGAAAATGGAACCTAAGGGTTGTAATGTTAATTATGGAAAATGCCCTAATTACATTGATTAATTAATTGGTATAATTAATTGTGAGAAATGAGGACTTGAATTGGAAATGTGAGATTGAGAATGTTTGGGATTAAAGGGTGTAGTTGAATCATTTATCGCTCACCTAGTTGAAATGTCGAATTATTATCCATTTGTGCTTTTATGTTCTGTTTAGAAATAACTGCTTTGGGCTACCGGTGGAGGGTAGTTTTGATTGTTGTAGACAATGCATGATGATTAGGCAAACGAAAACTAATCAATGGAATGTGTCATAGAGTATGACAGTTGAGAGAATACATTAACTTTATATATTGATTGGTTATGTATACTACCGATGTGTACATATATATGTTGTTTTGTGCAGGCGGTTTATTGGAAGAAAGGGGCTGGACCTCTAAACCAATTGGTTTATTGGAAGAAAGGGGCTGGACCTCTAAACCAACCGGTTTATTGGAAGAACGGGGCTGGACCTCTAAACCGGAATTAGATACAGCTCATATGCTTGTCTAAATTGAAGTATAGATACAGCTCATATGCTTGTCTAAATTGAAGTGCTCATACTGCTCATATGCATATCTATTGAAGTGTTGATACTGCTCATATGCATATCTATGGAAGTGTTGATACTGCTCATATGCATATCTGTTGAAATGTTGATATAGCTCTTATGCTTACCCCCTTGAAGTGTTAATGCAGCTTGTGTGCTTATCTGTGAAGTATTGATATAGCTAGTATGCTTATCTATTGTGAAATGGAAAAGTGTTGAAGATGAGTTATTGTCTCATATAAGTTGTCTGACTAGGTTCTGAACTATAGTATGAATTGAAAGTTGGATAAGAAACAGAAAGTGAAATGTAACTTGGACATGACTGTCATGAAACTGTAACACGGTATAAGTGGAAACATAAATGTGGACCATCTGTTGAATACTATTATTTTAGCCTTTGTTCATAATTGGTTTAGTGTATTTCTACTGGGCTGTGGCTCACCCTATATGGGGACATCATTTTCAGGTACAGGTAGCATGCCACCTCCAAGGATATAGCTTGGGAGGCTAGAGGCGGACGGACCTTTGTGTTGTCCATTTTCTTTTGATGTATTACATGTAATTCAAGCCAAGGGCTTAATATGTATTTGAGTTAGTACTCTATTTTCTTGTAACCAAGTGTTGACTTGGAAAACTGTAAGCCCGTAGAGCGTTTGCTTTGTTATTAACATGTAATACTTTTGTAGTGGAATACTCTGATGAATTGAAGGGATTGATTTCTCTTATATCAATGTATGTCTAAAGTGATGGGTTTTTATGTTTTTTTTTTTTTTTTTTTTTTTTTTTTGAGGGTGTTACAGAGTTTATCTGGCCCTCTTCTCTCCTCTATATAAGGATGGGTGACTCCCCTTCTTTTGGTAGTATTCCATCATTCTAAGTTTTATAGTCATCCTAATGAAGTGAGAGACAGAGAGAAGAAGGTGAGTCAAGAATTAAAGGTTCAACTATTAGGGGTATTTTCTCAACTTCTCTAATTCAATGGCTGACAAAGGTATGTTCGTTTTATTCTTGAGTTGTATTGAATTCAAGATCATGTTAAGTTTAATTCCGCATTATTATTATGGTTACATGTATTATTAATACTTACATTTTTAACTATTAAATTATGTATTTTATTAGTGTGCCTTGTCGCCATTTAATTTTTTGAGGAGAAAATTAGAGAAATCTTACTCTATTTTTATTGGAGCCATTGATCTGTCATAACAAAATATCTTAATTTAGAAGGTTAGGTACAAAAGAAAAGGCACTGATTGAGCACCATGTTTGCCCAATATTTGATTAACCTTTTATCTTGGTAAGATTACTAATTCTTTTTATATTAAATTTATATTTGGATTAAATTCACCTCGCCTTTAAACTAATCTTAACCATCTATGTGATTGGTAGGAAATTCTAACATATATTGTTTTAAAAAGGATGTGTACCTTATGTATCTTAGTTATACTATTTTCTTCTTTAACTATAACTAATTTTCTTCTTTAATTATGACTCATGAGTTCTTTACTAATGTCTCATATTGTGTTTAGTTATGATATATATATATTTTTAAAATTATGACTCAAAAAATTAAAATTATGCTATTTTTCTTTTTAATTGTAAAGTGCATATGATACACCATAATGTTTCCTATGATTGGTTCATAGAAGAATGAGTTTTATCACTTCTTTTATTAGATTGCTTCCATAAAATTCTCTTTGTATTTTTAAAATCATTTAAATTTTTTCTTCTAAATTTGAAAAGTTATCAAAAATAAAAGCTTTTCAAAACTTAATTTCTAAAACTCTATTGTTTGAATACATGGGTTTTATCACTTCTTTTATTAGATTGCTTCCATATTGATTCTCTTTTTATTCTTAAAATCATTTTTTAATTTTTTTTTCTACATTTGAAAAGCTATCAAAAATAAAAACGTTCCAAAAATAGGAAACTTACCAAAGCATTTCTAAAACGCTATTTGTTTGAATAAAATAGAAGCAACCTAATTTAAGCAATAAAACCTTTCAAACCGTAAGAGAATTTTGATTTAAAATTTTTACAAGCATACTATACCCATGTATTAATGTCATATGAAAATACCACAAAATTCTGAGATGCAAAATTATTTTAAAATTTGTTGAAATAGGTTTCTAAATCAGGATACACTTGTGTATAGAACTCAAAAAAATTTCTATTTAATTTTCAAATGGCCCACTGAGCCCATTCAATTAAGGAAAAATTGGTCTAACATCCCTCTCTAAATTTTAGTAATGGGAGAGATCTACAATAAAAAAAAAAATTTGTAGTCTAAGGTCCCTTACCCACACCCATATGTAACACCCACTCTCCTATTCTCTCTCATCTCTCTCATCTCTCTTCTCACCCACACACACGCACACACACACCCACACCCACACACACTCTCTCTCTTTCTCTCTCTCTCTCTCTATATATATATATATAAATGGATGATAACACAGACATCCATGGTGAAAAACAAGAAGAAACAAAGGAAGCAGAGGCACTCTTTGAGTGATTTTCCAATAACTGCCACTGATGATCAATCTCACTCTAACGATAGCATCTCCATCTCCAAATCCAAGTATGAAGATCGTAGATCATTCTCTGAACCTACCAATTTCTTCTTCAACAATCTCACCTCCGAAATGTCTTACCCACTCTCAGTCGATTGAGTCATTCATTTCTCGACTGATCGATTGATCGATCTTTGAATCTCAGAAAAATAGAGAAAAATCTTGCACATTCAAGTTGGACAATGTGGAAACCAGATTAGATCAAAATTTTGGGAAGTTGTTTGTGATGAACATGGGATAGATCCAACTGGAAGGTATGTTGGAACTTAATATTTGCAACTAGAACGTGTCAATGTATACTACAATGAGGCTTCTTGTAAGAGATTTGTTCCATGTGCTGTCCTCATAGATCTTGAACCTGGCACTATGGACAGTGTTCTCACTGATCACCAATAATAACTTGGTATTTCTTCATCTCTCTGTATCTTATTATTGATTTTTATTGCGTTGGATTGGAATCATCACTCTCTTATTTGTCTATACAGTCCAGAGAATTTCTCTAGTAAGAAGAGAAATGATTGGTGATCGGAGGAGAGAGAGTGATGATTTGTGCTAAAATTACTCTGATTTAGTTGAAACAATTTTCTCTGGTTTAAAATTGTGAACAAACACATAATTTTTTTTGAACAAAGCCAGAGAAATTCTCTGTGAATAAAGCTAGAGAAATTCTCTGTGAACAATGCCAGAGAAATTTGTGAACAAAGTCAGAAAAATTTCAATTCTCTAGATTTCTCTAGTTTGAACCCAGAGAAATTCTCCTTTTAGTGAGTCTCTCTCTCTCTCTCTCTATATATATATATATATATGTATATGTATATTGGTTGTTGTTTTTTCTTATTTTGGTAATCGATATGTGTATTGTACATCGTGATTGGAAAGGCAGAAAAATTCCTGGTTTGAACCTAGAGAAATTCTAGCAAAAACAAGAGAAATTCTTTGGAAATCTAGAGAAAATCTCTAGACTAGAATCTAGACCAGAATTTCCCTGGGAAGACATTATCTGGGAAGTCCAGATAAATTTCTAGAATTTCTTTGGAGAGAAATTCTCTGGGAAGTCCATAGAAATTCTCTAGATCAAATTTTTTCTGGATCGATATTGAGGGACCCTTGACATTATGAAAATATTGGATGTCCTTTATGCTATAAAATCTTAATATCATGGATCCTAAAAAAATCTCCTTCAATTAATTCATGCAATTTAATTTAAAACTATTGGAGTTAAATAATTTGGAGAATTCTATCATACACACTTCTTATCACATGCACCCTTAGTTACGCTATTTTCTTATTTAATTATAGCATTATTTTGAGATGTTTGGTTATACCTCATGTATTGTTTGTTATAATTTTTATTTATTTTTATAGTTATGACTTAAAAATTATGAAATTATGTCATTTTCTTCTTTAATTATAAGGTACATATAGTACACACTCCTCAAATCATACAGTACACACCCCTCGATAGTCTTCCCTAAATCATATGCTAGATTAATCATTAATAACAAAATATATTTTTTGGGAGAGAGAGATTACAATATGCACTCTTAAAATGGTGCTCTTTACAACTTTTTTACAAAATTTTACAAACTTTCATAACATAAACCATAAAAATCATAACCTTTTTCATCACAAAAATCACAAGTTTCTTGAACATAATATGTCATAACAAAAATTACATATTTAACGAAGAGCACAAAATGCCATAATATTATCATTCCTAACAAAACACTCTATAAATTTACTATTTATAATTTTATCACAAAGTGTCATAACACACACTACAAACAAGTATAATTTTTATCACAAAATATCATAACTTTCTTGCAATTTACGCAATAGATTTCTCGTTTTTGGGAGGTCATTATAAACATGATATGATTTGAAAACCACTATGGGCACATCCTCTCCGATGCCCCTTAAACAACCCTTCTTTATGCATGCAAATATTACAAATCAAAGTCAATCTATATAAATATAACAAAATGAAAAGTTTTATATAAATATAAAAAAATGGTAAATCTCATCTTGAGTTTATCAAAATTGGATAACCATTCGTATATAACTAGATACATAACAAACAAATACAACCAGGGCAGAGGGAGGGGGTTCAGGGAATCTTGGCCTGCAAATTTTGCTAAAGCCTTGTGTTATTGTGTATGTGTATAGAAATGTTTATCTAACTTCTCTAGACTTGGCCCCTAGGTTGCAAACGAGCTGAACTGAGTCGAGTATTGCCTTGTTCAAGCTCAACTCGGCCACTTAACTAATTAATTAATGTATATTAATAGAGCTTAGACAAGTGTAATTAATTAATTAATTAATTAATATTAATATAATTGAGCCAAGCCTAATTACAAATGTAACACCCTCAAAATAAACCCATAAATCATACATTCTTGACATGCTTAGATATAAAAGAATAAAGCATAATTACATATCATCAGAGTATTCATTACAAAATGTATTACATATTGACAACAAAAGTAAATGCCCTATAGGCTTACAACTTTCCAAGTCAACACTTGGTTACAAAAGAGAGTACTAACTCTACACAAAATAAGCCCTTGGCTTGATATACATGTAATACAACCAAAAACTACAAAAGAGTCCAACAGCCTCAAGCCTCCCAAGCTACGTCCTTGGAGGTGGCATACTACTTGTACCTAAAAATGATGTCCCATATAGGGTGAGCCAACGCCCAGTAGAGATATGCTAAACATAATATGAGCAATAACTAAAACATTAGCATTTGATAAATGTTTATCTCACGTAAATCAATTCATAACTCATTTCAATTGCATGAAAAATGTGTTCATGTTTCATTCTGTTTTCCATTTCTTATCCAATTTCTCAATTCATAAACCTGGCTTAGAACCTGGCCATATACTTTAAATGAGATTACATCTCTTATCAACAACACTTCCATTTCAATTGAGATAACAACTCAATTTAAACACTTCACACTTAACCAAAATTACACATAATTGCTGTATCAATCTCAAGCCAAACACTTCCATACTTCATATATGATATACAAATTAGCTATATCAATACTTCAGTAGATACACAAAATTGCTGTATCAATGTAGTCCATCCCTTATCTCCTCCCAAACAATATCCGGCTTAGGAGTCCATCCCCTATCTTCCCCTAAACCGTGGAGTATATCCCCTATCTCCTCCCACACAACACAATGTATATAAACACATATCATATACACAATCAAATCAATACATAAAATTCATGTATTATATCAACCGCCATATTCGATGGCACACTCAACTTGATTAGTTTTAGTTTGCCTAATTATCATGCATTGTCTACAACAATCAAGACTATCCTCCACAAGTAGCCCAAAGTAATTATTTCTAAACAGATAATAATTACGTCAACAGATAATTTATCAAAAATTCTCAAAGGTGAGTGATTAATAAATCCAACTCCACCATTTCATTTCACAATGAGCCAATTTCATTATTTCTAGCTCAATTTCATATTTCCATAACAATTGTCATTAATTATACTAATGACGCAAATATACCCAAACATGGCATTTTTTCCCTTTTTCCCAATATTGACCCAAAGGCTCAAATATTAACAACAACATCAATAATCCCCTTTTTAAGACCCAAAATATATATAGGCCAAAAGAACAAAACCCCCTTTTTCAAAATAACACATTTCAAACCCTAACTTCCAAAATCAAAACATCTATACAAATAGCTCAATATTTATGTTAAAACACATAAGAATGAGTAGGAATCCCTACCTCAAAAGGTGAAACCCAATGGAGCAGATGAAGAAATCACGAAGTGCTCCAAACCAAGAATTTTTCGGATCAAAAGATAGCCCTCGACGAACTCAACAACTTTTACAAAGGCCCAAGGTGAGTAAATAACTCCTACTAGATCAATCCTTAGAGAGAAGGTAAGATTTTAGAGAGAGGAGCTCTCAAATCTGTGTTTGGGAAAGTAAGAGAGAGAAAAAGTGTTGAAAAAGTGATCCAAAAAATGAAATCCTGAAGTGATATACCAGTCACCCCGCTCAAGCGTGGAAACCCCCGCTTGAGCGTCAGACACAAACTCACGCTCGAGCGTCAAAAGCGCCGCTCGAGCGTAGATTACGCACTTCCAGAAGTTTTGCAGACATGGTCCCCGCTCGAGCGTCAAACTCCCCCGCTTGAGCGGAGGAACAAAAATAAAAGGTCACGCTCGAGCGTCAAAACTCCAGCTCGAGCGTCTGAAGACCTGCAGACAAAAGTACTGGGAGATGGAAAATTACGCTTGAGCATCAAAACGCCCGCTCGAGCGGAGAAGCAACAACAAAGAGCCCGCTCGAGCGTCAAAAGCCCCGCTCGAGCGTGAAGGCCAAAATCTGGGCATAACTTTTGGTTCCAAAGCACAACCAACCTATTTCAAACCTGCCCAACACAACCCAAGACTCAAATACCAAGAGTAAGGGAAAGAAATGAGAATGTGACAACAACATAACCATGGAACCACGTCCAGAATACAGTATACAAAGGAAAGGAAAACCGGGATCGCTATAACAAACTTATAAAATCTCTAATATTGATTTACTAGTTTTAATAATTATTTTAGCTGTTTAAACTCACTAACTCATCCGACTAAACTATTACTAGTTTTAATAATTATTGAAGCTGTTTAAACTCGCTTCTACTCACTTGACTAAACTAAATTAGTCCTGATGTCTTCTTTTTGACCCCCAATGACCGAGTCCTGGTTCTGCCACTTACAAGTGTCCAACTTTTCTTTTATTGACCATGTGAAGGGTGATTCTTAAATATCCACTATAACTCCAATTTAGACCCCATGATTTATAGAATTATGAAAAAAATTCTAAACTTTACTTCACAGCAACCATTTATGACAACTGCATGGCAAATCAGCTTTTTCATTAGAATCACCTTCATATATTTGATTGCCAAGATAATTGAAAATTTTCGGACCAACTTTTGTCATTGCTAGCTATGGGATTGTAACATGTGCGGCTAGCGTTTGGCTACCAAGTTTTTCTTAAGGGAAGATCTTGGTTTCCACTCAATGAAATAGGAGTAGTGTTGTAATTATTAGTTAGATAGAATTAAATTTATAAAATTACGTAAAAGTCCTTATTGCATTAAAAAAAAGAGATTTTATTGTGTTTGATACATAGAGAGAAAAATAGACATTTTGCTTCAATCTAAGGGGATTGGATTAACAATCCTACCCCTCCATAGGTATGCTAATCCTACCTCCAACTAAAATTGGTAGTCTTATAGGACTCATAATCCTTTAGCATGTAGTACAATCAAACATGGGTTTGGTGGGACTTATGGCCCGTTTGTTTGGCCGCGTGAATGGTAGGAGTGGCTTGTGAATGAGGTGGGGTCCACCTATGAAACGCTTGGTTTGAAAATTCATGGGAGGATTAGTACTCCAGGCTGACCACCAATCCACTACAGTGGCCGGACTAGCTCACCTGTTGGGAGCGTGGGACTGGGAAAACAATCCCACGTGATTGATGCTTAAGTAGCAAAACAAAAAATAAATAATTTATTTGTAAGTGTTTTTAGATTATTGAGCTTAAAAAGTACAATAATAATGTTAAAAATTTTAAAAATATTAATTTTATATATTAATACTATCTATAGTATTCCTAATCCAGTGGCGTACAAACAAACACTCTTTATTCTATATCTCTAACTTAATACCACCATATTACTAATCTCCTCACTCAATCCTACCGTACTCATAATCTCATCCAACCTAATCCGCCAAACAAACATGGCCTATAGGATTACTAATTCAATCCCACCACCCAAGAGGCCAAACAAACATAGTCTAAGGGTGTATTTGTTTGAATAGACTAGATAAAAAAGAATTGTAATCCACCGGACTATTAGTTCAAAGATGCATTGTCCTTGGATTATTTGGTTGAACTGCATTTGTATCCTATGTTTGTTTAGTTATGGAATTAAATATCTGAATTGAACTATTCTATTTAATCTTATGTTTCTTTGGGATATTATGGAGAAAGATAAATGCCCAAAAGACTATTTTGTCCTTTTAAATTGCTTACTAAATATTAGAATATTAAATATGAGCTATATATTTTATTAATTTTTTTTACTAAAATTTTTAAAAAATTAAATAAATAGAATATTAATGAAAATTACATAAACTTATTTTAATTTGTAGTTGAGATTTTTAAATTTTATTTTACTTTACTAAGTATAATTAATCCCATGAATGCACCAAATATGAAATTTTTTTGGCTTTAAAGCAAACCCAACACTGAATTTGGAACACCACAAATGTGTTTTTTTTGGAGATATAGAACAACATAATACAAACAATAT